>CM053769.1:500322970-500345075 GCA_028658325.1 Potorous gilbertii | reverse complement strand
TATTGTGGGAGGACAGGTCAAGGGAGAGAATGGAGAAAAGGAAGGACAGGATAGGACAGAGGGAAATGTGGTTAGTCTTTTACAACATAACTATTATGGAAGTGCTTTGCATTGCTACACGTTTGACATATATTGCATTACTTGTTTTCTCAATGAGGGTGGGGAGGGAGGGAGGGAGAGAATATGGAACTCAAAGCTTTAAGAGCTAATATTAAAAATTGTTTTAGCATGTAACTGGAAATTAAGCTATACAGGCAGTGGAGCATAGAAATCTATTTTGCCCTACAGGAAAATAGAGGGGAAGAGGGATGGAAGAAGTGTGGGTAATAGAAGAGAGGATAGATTGGAGGAAGGGGTGAATGGGGTGCATGCTGTGTTAGAGTGGGGAATGGAGAGAGATGGGGAGAAAATTTTGAATTCAAATTCTTGTGGAAGTGAATGTTAAGAACTGAAAAATGAATAAATTATATTTTAAAAAGAATAGGGTTCTAAAGAGATGCATGCCTCCTCATATTAGAATATAAACAGTTTATCTTTATTTAATTGCTCATGATTGCTTGTCCATGTTTGTCTTTTTATCTTTCTTTTAACTTCTGTGTTTATATTTCAAAGTGTCCATATAGCTGTGGTGTTTTCATCAGTAATTCTTGGAAGTTCCCTACTTCATTAAAGGTCTGTTTTGTTCTCTTATAGGATCGCATTCAGTTTTGTTAGATAAGTTATTCTTGGTCATCAACCTATCTATGTTTTCTGCTTTTTGGAATATTATATTCCAAGCTTCCTACAGCTTTATAAAAGTGATTGCTAAATCTTGTTTGACTGTTTGACTTTTTTGCCTGTGACTCTTTGGCACTTAAATATTTTTCTTTCTAGCTGCTTGAAGTAATCTTCCTTTGACTTGGAAGCTATATTCCTGAAAACTTTAATTTTGAAGTTTACTTTAGGAAGTTGTGGCAGTAAGTGGGGTGGGAATTGTTTGTTTGGAGATGTTTTCCAGGATCAGGCCAGATTGTAAGCATCTGAGGGTTCAGTACCTTTTGAGCCCTGATGGTTCACAGCTGTGCTGAGTCATGTGGGTTCTGTGTCTGCTGACTCTGAGCCAATCAGAAGCCAAGTGTTATATATATATATATACTGGGAAGTTAGTATTTTACTTTGGGCGTTTGCTTATGAGAAGGATCTTGTGATTACCTGGTCAATATTCTAAGTGGCCATGTGTTCAGACCCCCAGTTGCTCAGATATAAAGGGTCTTTCAATCCAAGGATGTATGTAAATTGTATGGCAATGTTGCTCTGATTCAGCTAGTAAGAGCCCTGTCTGTTGGTCTTTATCTCTCTGCTTATATTTTTCTGTATATTGAATGTAATTAAAGTGATGGTTGACTCCTCAAAAGTTACCTTTCCTTTGATAAATGCAGATTTAATAACCTGTGGTAGTAGGCCCCCTGTGTATGTCAGGATGCTTGCTGACACAGAAGTGACCAGTAGATTCTTTCTATTTTTACTTTCCCCTAGGTTCTGAGAGATCTAGGCAGTTTTCTTTTTCTTTTCTTAAAACATGATGTATCTTTTTGTTGTTACTGTTGTTAGATAGTCCTGTGATTCTTAAATGATTTCTCCTCAATTTATTTTCCAGATTGGTTCTTTTTGATGTGAAATGGATTACATTTCTTCATTTTTTAAGTCTTTTTATTTTGTTTTAATATTTCTTGTAATCTCAAGGAATCATTACCTCCTTCTTGGTCCATTCCAATTTTCAGGAAGCTTGTTGTTTGCGTTAGGTTTCATATGTCTTCTGTCAAGCTGTTCATTCTCTTTTCAATTCTTTCTTCCATAGCTCATATCTTTTCCATTCACCCCTCCCACAATGCTTTCATTTAAGTTATGAAAACATTTTTAACTCTTAAAATTTTTCTGCTTCATCTCTTCCAAGGATTTTAGTTGGGTTTTGTGCCCAAGCTTGAAGGTATTTTGGAGCCATTCTCTTTTTTTGGGCTTATGTCTTCAGTGTCTCCGTCATTACGATAGCTTTTTATAGTGGGATATTTGCTCATTCTTTGAGTCAGACTTTAGCTGAGTTAAGCTCTGTAGACTTCTGAAGGCAGCGTCTGAGTGGGGTGAGTCTGTGTCCTGTTGGGTCCTGGTGCTCCTTTCTTGTGTAGTGTTTATGGAATGTCATGTTATTTCAAGATCACAGGGATAGCCCAGGCTGGGGACTTGCAAGCTTTCCTTACTCTCAGTGATCTAAGGTAATATCTGATTGCTGCCTTCCTCATCTGAGCTCTGCAAATTCCAAACCTGAGTTTGGGTCTAAGCAACACATCTATGGGATTTCCCCTTGTTGGAGTTCCATGAGACTGCTGTTGGACTCAGCCACCAACAGCTAGTTGGAGAGCTCTTCTGGTTCAGAATGACAGGACTGATTGGAAACTGGAACTGAGACCCTATTGCACCCCTAGAGTCAGAGCAACACAACTACATGTTTTTGAGCTTCCTTTTTTCTCAGTACACAGCCCAGGACCCCTGATCATTTCTTACCCTGAAATACCACCTTTAAGCACAAGGCAGTTCCTCAGTCTACCTTTATTCTATGACCTGGAACTGGAAGTAAATGACCAAACTGCTAGTTGATACCTATTCCTGCAACTTGCATGATGTCTGGCCCATTTATTTTGGTCTGGGACTTTTTTTCTTGTCCCAATACCCAGATGTAGTCCTATTTTAGTCCCTACACTGAAATGCTCCGTCTGGCTCTTCCTGACTAGACCTCAGCCCCAGTGTCCACAAACCTCTCCGTCTCCCTGTGCCATAGGGAGAAAAATAACTCCCTCTGGATTTGGTCTGGTGCATTTTCTACATTTTGTACAGGAGTTGTGAGGAGAGCTTAGTTATATTTCTTGCTATTACACGATTGTGGCTCCATACAGAACATAAACTTCTACAGGAAATCTTTCCTGATTTCTTATCTTCTAGTACCTTGTAATGGCAAGCAAAGTAGGATCTTTTGCTGTTTTTGATTTTGTATAATCGAGTGCCTCTGATTGAATAATATGAATAAAGATCTTACCCACCCATTAATGTACCTGGGAAGATTTGTAGGAAGGCCCACACCTTTTGTTAATAAGGGACTGGTTCTCAAGGGTTGTGATGCCCTCTGGTTCTGAGATGTGTATAAAGACTCTAAGATGTGGTTTTACTTTGGGGCTTAATTTTTGGAAGAGGGTTTGTGTGCCAGGTGAGACACTGAGAAGTTGCTAAGTAGCCCCCTGGCTTTGAAAACCCAGATGTTCGTGCTTCCCTCTCTGATAACTTTGGCCAGACAGTTGGACCTGTCTGTTGATCTGTGATATATGTATTGTTTATGGTCAGACAGTTGGAAGACTGTCTATTGGTCTATATTTCTGTTCTTGTTTTTCCCTATTGGTGAATGATATATGTGCTTGATTAAAGGAGATTGTTAATCCCTCAAAAGTTGCCTTTCCTTTTAGAAAAGCAGATCAAAGTACCTGTACAGCAAACTACCCTGTGTATATCAGGGTGCTTATTGATACATACCTATCTATTTATTTTTAGCAAGGCAATCAGAGTTAAGTGACTTGCCCAGGGTCACACAGCTATTAAGTGTCAAGTGTCTGAGGCTGGATTTGAATTTAGGTCCTTTTGTCTCCAGAGTTGGTGTTTTATACACTGAGCCACCTAGCTACCCCTTATCTATTTTTTTCTGAAACAATTTTGTATTTATTCATTTCATATTTGTTTTGTATATACTTACATATGTAATAATCATCTTCCTCATGAAAATGAAAGCTTTTGTCAAGGAGGAATTTTCTTTCATTGTCTTTTTCTCACCATCATCTAGTGCAGTGTCCAACACATACAATAGATGCTTAATGAATTAATGCAGATTGATTGAGGTTTGTTAGAGAGGAAAATAGGAGATCTAAATCATTAGGTAAAATGAGGTTTGTGTTAAACCTACATTTTAGTCTCCCTTGCTTAAAATACCTGTAACCAAAGGTAGTTGATAATTGGCCCTATGAGTTTATCTCATGTTGTAGCAAAAATATTAATACTGTGCTTTGTATTTTAGGTGCAAGCCTATCCAAACAATTTTCATTGATTGTTCTTTAGTCATGTCCAATTCTTTGTGACCACATTTGGGGTTTTCTTGGCAAAGATACTAGAGCATTTGCCATTTCCTTCTCCAGCTCATTGCTCAGATGAGGATTAAAGAAAACAGGTTAAATGACTTGCCCATTGTCTCACAACTAGTAAATATCTGGGGTTGGATTTGAATTCAGCTCTTCTTACCTACAAGCCAGCATTCTATTTGCTGAACCACCTAGCTGCCTCTAACCATTATTCTAAGCCCAAGCATTTCTAGCTTACTGAAAGAAATGTCCAAATGGACAGTTGTCCTCACAATGTCCTTGGCCATCTGTCTAAACCAAGATTTCTAGAAATAACATTTATAGGATTCTTAAAGAAAAATTTTGCAATAGGATAAAACATGGTTATACAACTAGAGTTTGAGTAAGGTTTACATTTTTTGCTTCATTACATAAAATAATAATCACTTAATCCTAGAGGGGAGACCTTTCTCCTAAATATTCAATCATTCTATGACCATTCTCTTCAAAGGCTCTCCTTCCCCTTTCCCTACCTGGTGCCAGATGACATGAAGTAATTTAAAAAACCCTCTTCCCTCTGATCAATGCATTTCTCTCATTAAGGTAGAAGGACATTATCTCTTTCTTTCTTGTTGCAAGTATCACACTTTTACTGATATTTAATGACCACAGAGAACATTGTGACAGAACAGATAAAAGAGACAGAACTAATCTGAAAAAGATAGCATACAATGTAATATCCCTTAGCTTCATTTTTCCCCACAGCACTATCTACTTCAGTCTCCTCATAATCCTTCTCCAAGGCAGCCATATCTTCCTCAGAGAACTTTCCTTCCTCCATCCTCTCCCCATATACCAATGAGCAAAGGCATGCTTGGCTTATATCAGATCAAACTTGTGGTCCAGGAGAGTCCAGGCAACTGTAGCATTGCTCAACATGCACACAGTCCACTTTTCTTTGGCCAGGTTACCACCAAGAACCAAAGGGGGAGATTGGTAATTTATGTCAGCCTGGAAGCCAGCTGGACACAAAGTCACAAACTGGATGCTATACTTTGTCTTGATGGTGGTGATGGCTGCATTGACATCTTTGGGAACCCCATCACCACAATATAACAACAAGTAAGACATGCATTTACCATGGTAAGCATTTGGTTGGCAGGTTCAAAGTAAGCATTGGTGATCTTTTCTATCAGCAGCTGCTCATGGCTGACCTTCTCAGCAGATATGACAAGGGAAAGTGGCCAGCAGAAAGTGGAAAAGGAGATGGGAACTAGATGGAATTCTGGAATTCTGTTGAATCAACATTCAGGGCACCATCAAATCAGAGAGTGATGGAGAACACAATTTGACTAATAAGGCAATTCAGATTAGTCTAGGTTGAACATTTGACAGATATCATAAATAGCTTCATTATCTACCATAAAGGCATAATCCAGGGTGATACGAGTGGTTCAGAATGAAGATATAGGGCTTGTGAGAAATGATCGTTTCTCCTTTTCTACTTCCTCATCCAGAAATCAACCAGAGTGGGAAATCTTAGAGATTTACCAAGACCAAAATCTAATTAGACAGTAAAAGAAATTCTAAGTTTGGACTAATGGGTGCATTCCTGTTCATTGAGTTTGCTCAGACAGGTCTAGGAAAATGTAGATACTCCCTTTTGTCAGACAGGTGGTATAGAAATTGATAAGTCTCTTTGACCAAGATTTGGGTGACCCAAGTAATGTACTCTAAGACCCTCATTTTAATACAGTCCACCCTGTCATTGTAATATTCATTCTCTCATTAATCACTAACCAATCAGAATTCATTGCCTCTTTGAAGGCATATAAACTGTGAGTCCACCCCATGAGAGGTCTGGGGTCTAAAAGAAATGATCAAATGACCATTCTTGTATTAACATGCTGCCATTATTAATAAAATGATTAAATTCCCGAGGAACTGTGTCTCTTGGAACTCTCTTAATTGTCACAGGCTCAACTACAACTGTGGAAACTTGAGAGGCCAAGTAAATGAAGAATTCCAGTTTGGACTTCTTGCCATAATCAAAGATAGACTTTCCATTGACAGAGACATGAAACCAGAGCCAGGCCCACCACCAAAGCTATGGAAAACCAAGATGCATTGAAGACCTGTGCATTGATCATCAAGCTTCTGAATTCTGCCCAGAATCAGGTTGATAATTGCCTTGCCAATAGAGCTGTGCATAGTGATTGGTGGCATCTTCCTTGCCAGTGATCAGTTGCTCAGGGAGCTGGTGGTGGGTTCCAGTAGGAATTTTCTCAAGCTGGTTCTGTCTAGATCTATAAACATGGTCCCAGGGAACATTTGCTAAAGGAGTTGAAGGAATCATCTCTGCCCATGATCTTGTCACTTGATATCTGACCACTGGGCTGGATACCATGTTTCAAGCACTATAGCTCCCAACAAGAATTGCCAGCATGGATGATAATCTGGCCCACATGGCTAGAGATATATGAAAAGTGGACTGGGATCCACTAGGCTAAGAAGAAATGAAGGGGAGGGGGGCAGATATTTCTCATCATGTAAGAAGATGTTCTTAACCAAACATGAAGCCTTTCTCTAAGTCTGGTTATGATCCCTCAGTCCCTTTCCCATAGGGTTGGCTTTCCTTCTTGACCTTTATACACTTCCCTCAAAGGAAGGAGTTAGGTTTAAGAGTGGGGTGGGGGGAAAAAGAAGGATTTGAGGGAAGGGTAGTGTTTCCTGAGAAGTTTAAGTACTGATAAAATTTCCATCTTTCTGCTAAGTCTAGAAAGGACTTTAGACTCAAGAAACGATTTTTCCCCCCCTTAACATCTTCAGTTGAACTATGAAGGCTTCAAAAATATGCTTCCAAACCCAGCTGTTAGGATTCTTGAGTCACAGCCACATTGTTGTTCTTGGGTTGTTTCAGTCATGTCCAACCCTTCATGACTGCATTTGGGGTTTTCTTGGCAGAGATATTAGAGGGGTAGCTTATTGCCTTCAGCTTATTTTACAGATGAGGAAACTGATGCAAACAGGTTTAGGGGACTTGCCTTCCTTCACACAGCTAGTAAGTATCTGAGGCTGAATTTGAATTCAGCAGGCCTAGTTAGTACTCAATCTACTGCACTACCTAGCCACCCATAGCCACACTATCAGTATAATATACATATGAAAAGGATGGGCTTTTGCTGCAGAGAGCAACTTGGGACTGAGCCTGAGCTTTTGGAGGGCAGTGACTATAGGGTTAGGCAGCCCGCCTCCATGCTATGATTCTTCAGGATGAGCTTCACTGTCAACCTCTGCCCTGGGGCCCCTCTGTTTAATTGGAGGGTGAAGAGCTTTTTGCAGAACTTCCATTTAAGGAGGGTGCCCCATCAGCTGATTTCACCTTTTTTTAACACTTAATGTTTCTCATCTGGACTTTTCTACCCTCTTCATGTGGAAATAATAATATTAGAACTTGGCTTCCAGGCTTGTTGTGAGGATTTTTGTAAAGTGCATTGTAAACCTTAAAGTGCTAGGTAAATGCTAGTATTATTAGCTGGTTCAACCTCCTCGTTTTACATGAGGAATCTGAGACCTCCATGGTCACCCAGGTTATAGGAGTCAGAGGCAGTATTTGAACCCAGGCTCTCTAATTTTGAAGTCAGTACTCTCTCTACCACTTTATGCTTAATCAGTGTTGATTGATTGACTGTACTCCCTTGGTGTCTTAAAGCTTACCAAGATCCTTCCATCTTCTGTAGAAATTCCTTTGACCTGTCTCTGACAGGGGAGTCAACTAGTCTACTTGAATACCAGTGTTGGGGAAATCACTAGCTCCTAAGGCAACCTGTTCCATTTGTTTTTGCATAGTGGTTTTTTAGAAACCACTCATATTGGAAAACCACTGCCTCCTTCTTCCTGCTGCTGCTACGACCAGCTCTGCTCTCTGTGGTCAAATAGAACAAATCTCATACTGCTTCTACATGACATGTGTAGCAAATGATTGAAAGATAGTAATCTTAGAGGGAATGCAGAATCCAGGCTAAACATCCCCATCCCCTTTATCTGATCCGTGTGCACCTGGTGCTCTTCAACCCTCCAGGGTACATTTGGGTTGGGAGGGTCTGAGAAGTAAGTGGATGGCAATTTTCTTTTCTCTTTGCTACTGTTCAGGTTGAGCTATCGAAAATTTTTAATAGCCACCACCACCTTCCCAGTCCCTTAAGGAATCTCCTCCCATCTATCTCAGTCCCATCTCCTCCACCCGGAAGAGATTTAGTTATCCTAGAATATGAAGGACTCAGTGTATTAGGGGGCTAAGGCAAGGAATGGAGGAAGATCTGTATTGTAAGAGAGGGACGTGGGGGTGGCCATGCTGAGTCCAAAGGGAATAAACTGTAATAGGAAAAGGTAAGGCACATGTAATGATAAACTGTCTGGGGAGGGCAGTTTGAAGAGGAAGGGGGGAGGAGGCTTCTCAGTGCCCCTAAAGTCACTTTCCAGCTTTTCCTATCAAGGAAGTAAGATCCATTAACTGGTTCTGTCAGCCCCAAGCTTATGTGAGATATAAATGTTCTTCCCATCTTCCTCTCTCCCTTCCTCCCTCATCTTTATCTCTCCTCCTTTCCACACTGGATTTCATAAGCATGGGTTTGCTTAGAAAGGGGTACAGGAACTCTGGAGCCTTTGCCTAGATGTTAAATGAGGGCTGGAATGAGGAGAGGGAGCCATCATGGTGCAGGGGGGTGGTTAAGGCCTCTTGCTCATTTCACCTCTCCCCCCTTCAGATTGTAGCACCCAGTAAAGAAGATAACAGATTTCAACTACAGATGTGAATTGTGCAAGTGGGAAGAGAAAATAAGCAGGGGAGGGAGGGAAAGATAGGCTTAGGAAGCCTTCTTATCTCTCAGCAGGCAGCTGTTCCCAAGCTGGAGGCAAGCTACTTATCAGCCCCGGGCCCACACTGATTCCTTGGCTTTCTCCCGAGCTTCTGTAATTGAATATTAATTTCCAGCAGTGAGTTTGGGCTTGTTCCCTCCTCCTCCCTCCATCCATAGGTTGTCCTTGGCCCTTCTGGGCACAAAGGGGTTTGAGGCAGGATTTAAGGGTGGAGGCTGGGCAAAGAATTCTCTCTTGTTCCCCCCAGAGAGGGGACCTTGGGTGAGTTTCAGAGTAGGGGACTAGTCTAGTTGGCCTTCAGGGCAAGTGGAGGACCCCAAAGGACACCTTGACCCCTGGAGGAAAGGGAAGGAGGACGGAACAAAAGAAACCTTTTTCAGAAGAGGCTGGGAGTTTGACTTTAGGGGGCTATTTTACAAGGAGTAGAAAGAAGGGAACCCTGGAGAGGTTGGGGAAATGCCAGAAGCTTGCTTTGGTCCCGTTTCCATTTACAACTATCTCAGCCCTTTGTAGTGACTAGCACTGGGGGTGGGGGAAGGGAAGGCACTGGAAGTCAAACCCAGAGAAGGGGAGACATCTAGAGTGGCTATCAGTTGCCATTAACCTTTGGTTGTAGCACTCAAAGCCTTCTGAGTTTGAGGTGGGGCAATTAGGGAGGGGCAGATGCTAGGAAGTGAATGGGCTTCCCTTAAGCAGGGTCATCCCTTAAGTTTCTTTACCCAGCATCTTTCACAAGCACCAGCCCTTCACCCCCAGCTTAAACCAGTCACCCCTTTGAAAAGTGGAGGCAGAGAGCACTTCCTTTGAGATCCTTATTTAAAAAACAGCAGGGATACCAATCCACACCAAGCCTCTAAGTCTGACAGGATTCCTCCAGAGAGAATAGTAAGCCTGGGAGGGAGGGCTCCATTTTATCCACTTCCTTGGAGATAGGGGTGCTACCCTGTGAAAGATGGGAAGGAAGGGGGGGTGGAAATCATCCCAGAGCAAACACCCCTATCTTCTTGTTGATGTATTTTATTCCAAAGAAGCTAGGAGCCACAAGTCACTGGAGCTACCATTAATAACTCTGACATCGTCTCACTGGGGTGATTGAAGGGTCTCCCAGATGAAGTTACTGCAGTCATTGCCAAACCACACATTATTCTCAGGACCCAGCTCCTCTAAGTGGCTCCCCATCTTCCCCTTTTCTTCCCTCCCTCCTTGGTGTCCTTCCCATTGCTTAGTGTCCCCCAGGTAGGCTTTTTAGGGACTTGATGCATGAAGCAAGGATTTTCACTAGCTCCCCCCTCTTCAGTGCTAGACAGGAAAGGGAGAATCCCCCAACTTAGCTTCTGAGTTTGGCCTTATAGACCCTGCCTTTGATGTGACATGTATTGGAACGAGGGTTACCTTTTCCATATGGGGGTGGACAAAGCTTGGGGATCCTGGGAGTCTTCATAACACCCTACCTTCTACTTAAGACTTCTCTTCCCTCACCCCATGGCTCTTCATTAGAGTTAACACTTATTCATTCCTCCCCCACCCCCCCAACCCCCTGCACTGCCCATCCTGAATTAGGACTTGTTCACAAAGGAAACATAGTCTAAAAAGAAGAAAAAGTGTGTATGCAGGGAATGGCTCCCCCTCTCCCCTCCACTGTCAGGCTGCTTATGGGCTTCTTCTATGTATCTTTATATGTCTTTATCTCCGAGTCTACCCCTCCCCCTTCCATTACTTTACCTTTAACTCCCTCAAAAGACCCGATCCAGACTAAGAAATCTCTCCCTTTCAGGATCTCATCACCCTCCCACTGACCTATGGATTTTTCTGAGTCAGAAGAATAAGTGCTGGATGGAGTTGAGAGTGTCAATTCCGTGGCCCGAAGTCCATCCCTGAGGTCAGGCACATATAGGGGACACAGCCTGGGACAGAAGAGATGTCCTCAACTATGTCCGGGATTCCCAAGAATTCATGTTGGACCTTCACAAGACCACTTCTGCACCAACGCCCTTCCCTTCCCTTCCCTTCCCTTCCCTCCCCCCAGGTCTGAAGGAGTGATGGTGCGGTGGTATGGGGCAGGACCCACACCTGATGGCCATATCCCATTTCCCCGATGGGAAGCAAGTGTCTCCTTCCAGAGAGGGCATCCTTCATGCACTCCTGTAGGACGCGCCTGGGGGCCCATTAGAGAAGGGGGCGGGGAGCAGCGAGACTGCTCGAAGTCAGAGGTACTAAAGGTAGGCTTACAGGCTGGCAGCGGCTGTTTCGAGGCTTCGCTAATTGGTTTCCGACACTCTGAAGATCGCGTTTAGGACGGCAAAGGGGAAAGGGGGTCCACTCCAAATGCAGAGCTTTTCTTTCTCCTTTCGGGGAGAGGCGACTGGCAGTGAAGGGTCATTCCGGGGCATGGTCCAAGAAAGGACAGTGATGAGGGTTGAGGAAAGGGGAGCCTGCCCACCCTGCTGATCTTAAGGAGAAGGGGGACTCCCGCAGCAAAGAGTTCTCAGCCGGCCCCGTCCCATCCCCCCTCCCCCTCCGCGTCCGGCCTTCCGCGGCCCTGCAGCCTCTTACTCGCCCTCTCCTCGGCCGCGGGCGAGCCGGGGCCCCTCTTCAGTCCGGGGGCAGCAGGCGGCGCTGGCGCCAGCGCCGGCGTCCAGGTCTGCGCGTCGGGCCGTGGCTCTGGGGGCTGGTAGCCTGGCTGCCCTGGGTCCAGGGCGTCCTTGGAGAGCAGAATGGAGACGGCGGGCACGTTCTTGTGCACGCTGAGGCTGGGGCCCGGGCAGCCGGGCGGCGGCGGGCGGCTCTCCCACACCTCCTTTAAGCTCCGGTAGCGCAACCGGGTGACTTGGTGCAGGCCAGCCAGGCGCCGCTTGAGAATTTCCACGCAGGTGACTGTCTTGGTGACGGCGCGGCCACAGCCGCTAAACACAATGGTGCGAGTGGCTGGCTGCTCCATGCGCGCCGCGGCGAAGCCCAGCAAGTTGCGGATCTTACTGCCCTCCTTCACCTTCATCTCTACGGCGCCGGGGGCCAGGTCGGCGAAGGGCCCGGGGCTCTCAGCCTCGGTGTCCGCGTCCTCCGTGCGCACCTTCTTGAAGTTCTCCATGCGCGGCCGGGGGGCAGCGTGGAGGAGCCGACTCCGATGGGGCCCTCCATGGACCAGCCGCCTACCCTAGCCACCTGGGGGGCCCTGGTCATACCAGGATGCCCGCCGGGCTCCCCGGACCCGCATCCCCCACCCCCCCGCCTGGACACCCCGGGATCGGGGCAGGGGCGCCCGCGGGGACCGTCTGGACGTGTGTCCCCGGGCCTCCTCTCAAAGGCTCAGTCTTGGGGCCAGACGGGGCGGACAAGTATCTCTGCTCTCCTTCTCCCCAAACCGCTAGCTCCCAGCTGGCCCAGACTGTCCCGATCTACTACAGCCAAGCTCCTCTTTCGAGACTTGGAGGCTGCCCAGGAGCCCAGCTCCCTTCCCGGCTGGAGCTGTCCCTCCCTCAGCCCCGCCTTGGTCCCGCCCCCGCCGTTCCCCTCCCCCTTCCCCTTTTCCCCACTCCCCCACCCAAATCTAGAGTTCTCTCTCCGGTTTCTTCAGCTCTCCCCCACTAGCCGAGTCCCAATAGCACTTGTTCCCAACTGGGGAAAGGGGATTGAAGAGAGGGGCTGGAGGAGAGGAGAAAGGAACGGGAAGGGAGAGATACCGAAGGCAGGTAGAGAAGAGGACCTAGGAGGGAGCTCTGTTCCTTCCCAAAGCCCACGTCTCCCTTCTCTCGAGCCAGCCCCACTCGCAACCTTCCCAGTTCCCGGGCGAGTTCTCTCTAGCTCAAGGACGGTTATCTGCTCTCGTCAGCAAAGTGCAGGCGGCGAGGCAGCGACGATGGCTATACCCAGCTGACGGCCTCCTCCTTTCCAGCGCAGCCCTTGTGGGGAATGGGGTGGGTGGGGGAGGGGAAGTTGGAGACAGACTAACGGGAGCGTCTGCGGTCCTTAGGGACCAGAGTTCTCCGCTCTCCTGGGATTTTGATTCATCCCGCTCCCACATCCCTCGAAGGCAAAGACACAAGGGGAAAAGGGGGGGAATTCAAGCCAAAGAGTTACAAAGCTAGACAGAGGACGGCAACTTGCCTAGGCTTGTGCCATTGATCCCGGCCCAAACGCCCCGGACCCTTTGCTTCAGTCTCGCTGTCCTTGGAATCAATCCCTGGCTCCGTCAGTTGGTTAGCTGTTTAATACTGGGTGGACCACTTTATCCTTCTGAGCCTCAGTTTCCTCATCTGTGAAATGGAGATACTTGTACTTGCATTGCCTACCTATTTTCCTGGGAAGTTCAAAATACCATAGAAATGTAGATTCTTATCGACGATCCTCGGTCCCTGAGAAATTGGCTCTTTGTGGGGTGGGAGCCTGACAGAAAGGGTAATCCTAAACCCAGCCTAGTGACTTCATGTGATGATTTGAGAGATCCTGTAAGGTCACCTTACCTACTATGTCGCCATCACCTGAAATGTCACTATTCCTTCATGAGAGACTACATCAAAGTCATGTACAATTGGAAAAGGAAACAAGCAGGTGACAGGCAAATTATCACCGATGGAATTCTGGAGCGTTCTTGGAATGACTTGTAGGATGGTGGAGAAATTATGGAAGGACATAAAGAAGAGCCCCAGTGGGTAAGAAGGTGGGAAGGGCCAGTGGAGGCAGAATGAAAAAAAAAAATCACAGTTCTAAGGTAATCTTTGGGTTATGGCATTATACACTGTTACTAAGCAGAGTCCCTTAACTACTCAGACCCTTATTGACCGTTATTAACCCGTGAGTGTGAGTGTGTTTCTTACAGCCTTTCCAAGCATCTATAGATTTTGATAAGGAACAAGAGGGGAAAGAGAGGTCCAGAGAATTATATAACAATCCCTTCTTAGTACTATACAGATGACAGATGGCAAGAAGAGCCTCTATGGGAAGGGATCATGAAGGATCAAATTAAACAATATTTGTAAAAAACACTTAGCACAGTGCCTCACACATAGTAGGTGCTATATAATGCTTATTCCCTTTCTTCTTGACTGACTTCATTGACTTTCCAGTTTTGCTAAGGAGGCCGCTAGCCCTAGGGCTAAAGTTTGCACTCCCAGGGATTAAAAAGGTATAATTCCAAGTACTTGCCTTCAGGGCTGCTGATGACACCGAAAAAGAGAAGCCCAGTTCCTAGAGAAGTACCTAGGGTCCTTCAGGAGGCTCCATTTGATGAATTAACCCTCCTTTGGGGTGTCCAGCTCTGTGGCTGAGGACACAGAGCTGACTAGCCTTCTTTCACTTGTTCCTGAGGGAAGAAAAGAGAAAAATAGGGGAGAAAAACTGGATGATTTCTCTACATGTAGGAAAGACCTGGGAGAAAGGAAAAGAGTGGGAAGGGAGCGGGACATATGGAGAGATGAGGGAAGAAAGCCCAGAAGGAATGAACATGCAGAGGAAATCCCATTTTCACACTCTCCTGCCTAGCCAGGGCCTTCTTGTCTGAAGGGAGTAGCCTGGAGCTCTGACATAGGGATGTGGCCCGATCCCCTCCAGTGTCCAAACCCAGTGTCAGAAATCTGTTCTTCATCCAGGGAGGGAGAGGGAGGAGGGTTAGGAAGAGAAAGGGAATGTAGAACGCTGCAATGAAGGCAAAGCAGCAAGAAGGAAGGGATCTAGTGACCTCTGCAGCTAAGTCAGGAGGAAGAAAAACGGCTCCCCTGGAAGGGAAGTCGGATCAATATCCATTTACTGAGGTGCAAGTTCCCCTGCCCTATTTACTCTGGTGGACTGTGTGAAAGCTGTTCCTGGTGAAAGGACCTGTACCTCCTTTCTCTGACACTTCTGCAAGCGCCTGACTCCTTTATAAAATAGCCTTGCCCGCTTCCTTCCCCTCTCCTAGTTGTACCATCCCCATTGGCCCCTCACTCCTCAACTCACCTTCTTTTAACCTCTCTTCCCTTTGTCACTTCTTTCTATCTCTCTCTGTCTTTCTGTCAGATGTAAAGCAATCTGCAAACTTTGGATTACTGTATAAATGCCAGCACTTATTGCCTGAGTGTCTCTTTCACTCGCTCCATTTGTCTCTTTTTCTTTCCTCATCTCTTTTTCTCCTATACCTTTGTCTTTATCTTTATGTCTCTCTCCCTGTCTTATTTATCTGGACCTCTGTTTCCATCTGTTTATCTCGGTCTTTATCTATTTATGGGCAAGGAGATGGAGTAGAAAGAACCCTGCATTTGGAGTCAAAGGACCTAGTTTCAAATATCAGCTCTGCTACTTACTATAGGGGTAACCTTGACTGAGTAATTTTATGTGTCTGGACCTCCTTTGGAAAATGAGGGGATGGGACTAGGTGACTTTTATAAGGTCTCTTCTAAATACAATTCTTATAATCTCTATCTCTGCTTCCACTTTCTCTTATCTTGTCTCCAGAATGTTGCGAAGTAAGTTCACCCTTTTTGTCTGATTACTAGAAGCAACTTCACAAAAACTGAAGGACAGAGGGGGCCATGCTCTCCATGCTGTAACTCCTGAGCAGAGCCAATTAGCTCTTGAATGGTATTCATCCAGGGCTCGTGTGTTGCCCCCTCAAACCCTACCCAGCCTTTACCCCAGTCCTTGTCCTCTTTAGGTTTCTCCCCCCTCTCTGAGAAATCAGGGCAAATTAGTAGCTTTGGCTGACCCAGAACATGAATTTGTTTCTAGCCTGGTCTTGGTTTACTTTTGAGTGTGTCTCATCTTCCCAGTCAGTAAGAGCTTGAATGGTGGAAACCTGAGGCTTTGGGGGAATCTAGTCTCTGCCTAAAGTACATGGGTGTTGAATGAAAAACAAAAGAAAGACAAATCCTCCTTGCTATGCATTGAAGCATCAGTGGCTGTAATCACCTGCCCTCCTTTTCCCCCTCTACCCCATTCCCAACCTGTCACCTTGGGTTTTCTGCTTTTAACTGAGTCACCAGGAGATCCAATGTCAGATCTATTGCTGGTAAAATACATTTTACTTTGACAGGTTCTTCCTAGTGTCCAGCTCCAACTCCTCTTGCTACACATTCAGCCTGTCTCCTCTCTTTTCCTGTTCTGGTAGAGATGTGCAGAGAAATGGAAATAAATTAATCCTAGTGGTACCCTTCCCATTTTGTTGACTTCCTTCCCATTTTGTTGACTTCCCAGGTAAAGCCAGATTGCTCCCCTCCAGAATTCAATAAGGAGTGAGCAGAAAACAAGGCATTCATTTAAAAATATGTAATAATTCTTTTCTCCACCTCAGGAAGTTCCAAATATTGTGTATCCAACAGGTCCAAAGAAAAGGACTCTATGCTGCTAATTAGGAGATCTGGATTCTAGTCTAGGTTCCCTCACTATTTAACTTGGGACAAGGCATTTCTTCCTTTCTGGCCCACATCAATAAAATGGGACTAGACACGGTGCTCTCTAAGGTTCTTTCTAAGTCTGATATTCATAGTCTATAATTACAGTCTAAGAGCCAAGGTAGGGGACCACATTCAAGGCTCCCAGTAGCCATGTCCTCTTCTCTGTCTCATCTAAAACACATGTAACACATATTTACCTGCATGGAGGGAATCGAAGTCTGAGAAAGTCTCTGTATATAGCCCGTTTTAGATTGTGCTTCCCTGGACTTTTAGGCTACCCTTCCCCTTAGGGAAGAAAGGTCTGATGTACTGCTTTTTCCTGAGGTGGGAAGCATGAGATTTGTTTCAGTATTAAAACTGGGAGTGTATATAGAGGTAGGGATGGGGTTTGGGCTCAGAAGCTTTGCTAGCACACATTTTTGCTTAATTCTGCTCTTTTCCAGTCCTGCCAGGCTGCCTCTTCCATTGTGTGCCTCTGATTGGGCATTTAAATCCAAGCCAGCGTGTACCATCTAATCACCGCTTAACCAGCTCTCCTCATACAGTTTCCTAAATGGGGAAGATGAGGAGGCAATCATGTTAAATAGTTTCCACATCAGTAACACTGATTGGTACAGAACAACCTTCAGCTCAGCCAGCCTGGGTGGAAGCGAGGGAAGCAGAGAAGGAGGGAGGGTTGAAAAGGCCCCCGACTGCCTCTCACTCCCTCCCCGCCTTTCTCTCCCAGCTCCCTCTGCAGTACTTAAAATGTAAATGAATTTCATTATTAGCAGCTCCATCACTAATTACCATCTGAAGCCATTCATTACCATGTCAGCTTATTTGTTGGAGGACAACAGAGCGGTTCATTGGTACGGCACGGTGGAAATGGGGGCAAGAGCTTATGCACATGGAGAAGAGACAGGCGAGGAAAAAAGAGAGAAGAGGCTGTTCTTGGGCATTGAGCAGGGGGTAATGGAGGACATGGTGGGAAAATGGGAT
This sequence comes from Potorous gilbertii, assembly GCA_028658325.1. Classification (NCBI taxonomy): domain Eukaryota; kingdom Metazoa; phylum Chordata; class Mammalia; order Diprotodontia; family Potoroidae; genus Potorous; species Potorous gilbertii. The sequence goes on along the minus strand of CM053769.1, from coordinate 500,327,722 downwards.
AATGCAGCAAAAGAAAAGCTAAGGTAGGAAAGAAAAGGAGAGGGAGAAAGTAAAAAGGGAAAGATAAGAGAGACCAGAGAGGAAGAGGAAAGGAAGAGAGGCCAAAATAGAAGAGAGGAGCCAAAGAAAGAGAGATGAACAGGAAGGAAAGGGGAAGGGGAGAGGGGGGAAAGATGAGAGAAAGAGAAAGAAACTGAGAACAGAAGCTTTATGGGAGAAGAAAGGGTTAGATAGAGAAGAAGAACAGAAAGAGGGGAAGGAGACGGAGAGAGGCAACAGCTGTCAGTCATAGCATTTACCGAGCATCTGCTGTGAGTGGTTTTGCTTCCCACCTGGGGCAGGGCCAACACGTGCCAATGATTAGGCAATCCTCCAGGGGTTCTGGGGGCTATGACAGTTGGGAGGAGAGCAGGCATAAACCAGAAATTCAGGCTGGCTTCATACTAAGCTATCTGCAGAGTGCCAACATCCGAATTTGATATAGGCAGAAAGACTGCAGGGCAGAGATTCAGAGCTGAGAGAGGCCAGACATGATTAGGAAGCTGAAATTCAGAGAGCCAGGGAGCTGACCATTTGTCTGACTCAACCTGATTCTCCTCAAACCAGTATTTTTTTTTTAACTGACCTGATTTGCATTTTCTGACTCTTGTGCTTGTGTTATAGTTCTAGCCTAGTGAGACAGCTTGGGTGGAAGATTCCTTCTACTCTAGGGATGTGTACATTGTAGTCTGGCTCCCACGCCCTCCCTTCATACCCATACCATTCCATTGGGTACTTGAAGTAGCCCCATTGCCTCTATGAGTCAAGGAACTCCTGAACAACATGCTTTCCTGCTCATTGACAATAAATACAGTTGATAAGGATTTAGGTGGTATATTCTGGGATTGAGATTCCCTTACAAGGAAAATAACCCTTGTACCAGATAATTGTCCACCAGACTAACTACTCAAATGGTAAAGAAGGAAACTCCCAGGTAGAGAGGTGCTGGTATTGATCAACAACTGGTCCTCTTGGAAAAAAATGTACACTGATGGACTTTAAAGTTTAATCAGCTTTATTAGTATTTCCTCATTATTTTCTTTAGTCTATGCAATCAACAAAATAAGAAATTCATCTTTACTTGTAGCATTTGCTGATTTCTGAGGTGTAAATGCTTGCACTGAAAATTTAACAATCAGTTTTCCCAAGATGATTCGAGATGGCTCCAGCATATCACTGCCAGGGGTGTAATAGTAGTCAGCCCATTTTGTGTGTATGACTGGCTGCTTTTAAGGTAAATTGCAAGTCATACTGGACAGTCTTCAAGTCTCTTAGGTAGTTAATTGAAAAGAATATAGCACATGGGAAAAATGTAAAAGAAAAAGAAAAACAAGTCATACAGAAGAGCATGTCCTGGGAAGAGAGGACTGTCAGTATAATGTAATTCCACTATAAGGTGGAAATAAGAGACAGGGTATTGGAAGCTTTGTTCATGTATTCTTTCTACCTGGCCATCTAGTGAAGATATGCTCTGGAAAGGTGAATCTTTAAAAAAAAAAAGATATCTATTAAACTCTTTTGTATTTATATCACCAATGCTTCTATTAAACTGTGAGTTCCTTGAGGCCAGAAATTGTGTTTTGCCTTTTTTTGTACTTCTAGCACTTAGCACAATGCTGAACACATAGTAGGTGCTTAAACATTTAGCAACTGACTTATTTACTTATTTCCCACCATGTCTTACCCCCCAATTCCTCTCAATCAGCCCTTGTAATAAAAATTTAAAAAGAAATGGAAAAAAATAGTTCAGCAAAACTAATCAACATATAAAAACAAGCCTGATAATAAATGTTGTACTCTCTTTCTGTGACCCCCCACCTCTGTAAAGAAGCAGGAAAGAGATATATTTTCATATAGTGTTCATTATAATTCCACAATGTTCAGTTTATTTATTATCTTGTATTGTTGTAGTCATATTGTTATATTGTTTTCCTCATTCATCTTACTTCATTTTGCATCAGTTCATATAAACCTGGGAAACTGATCCTTGATCTACAGGAATGTGACTAAAACAGTCTAGAAATTTGAGATGAGCAATATTGCCCATGATATGAGAGGGGAAACCACAGAGTCAATAACTTTCCTTTTTGAATAAGTGGGCAGCTTTATAAATTTCAGCATCTAAGAGTAATTGATCCATTTAGTTTGGGTGTCTACCAATGGTAAGCTGGTAAATGTTTAATAACTGGCTCTCTGGGAGGAAAAATAAACCCTTGTATGTACAACAAACTTCAAAATTTAACCTGCATTGTCATTATTTTCTCCATCACTTTTTAAAGTCTAGAAATCAATAAGACAATAAATCAAGCCCTTAGCATTTGCCAATTTCCAAGGTGTAAAGGCTCACACTGAATATTTAACAATCAGATCTAGGAAGGCTTTTGAGTGGCTCCAGAACTCCTGACTATCACCATCAAGAGGTCCCCTGGAATGGAAGCCAGTGGATGATGAAACCTAATGTTACCAGGGGTGGAGGAGAGTTGGTAGGGTTCTAGTAAGCTTATTGGCCAATCTTGACTTTTAGTACCATTTCTTTTTTTTATTATTATTTTATTTGTTTTCAGTGTTCTATAATCACTTCCATATATCTTAGATTTTCTCTTCCCTTTCCCCTTTCCCCCCTCCTCCCCATTCCCTCCCTGAGACAGCATACAGTTTTTTATGGGTTCTACACATACATTCCTATTAAATACATTTTCACCTTAGTCATGTTTCATAGAAGAATTAGAATGAATGGGAGAAATCATAAAACAAACCAAAACCTATTACAAAAGAAAATGATCTGCTTCATTCTGTGATCAAATTCCATAGCTCTTTCCCTGGATGTGGAAGGCATTTTGCTTTTAGAGACCATTCGGAATTATTTAAGCCCTTGCATTGTAATGAAATACTATGTCTACCAGAAAAATTCCTCACATGCTGTGGTTGTTGCTGTGCACAAAGTTCTCCTGGTTCTGCTCCTTTCACTCAGCATCACTTCATATAAGACTTTCCAGGCCTCTCTGAAGTCTTCCTGTTCATCATTTCTTATAGCACAATAGTATTCCATTACATTCACATACCACAGTTTATTCAGCCATTCCCCAATTTACAGGCATCCCTTTGATTTCCAGTTTTTGGCCACCACAAAGACAACTGCTGTAAATAAATTTTTTACATGTGGGACCCATGTCCCACTTTTAGGATCTCTTGGGGATACAGTCCTAGAAGTAGTATTGCCAGGTTAAAGGGTATGTGCATTTTTGTAGACCTTTGGACATAGTTCCAAATTTCTCTCCATTATGGTTAGATCAACTCACAGCTCCACCAACAATGAATTAGTGTTCTATCTCTCCCACATCTCCAACATTTATCATGTTCCTGTTTTGTCATGTTAACCAATCTGATGGGTGTGATGTGGTATCTCAGAATTGTTTTGATTTGCATCTCTCTAATCAATAGTGATTTAGAGCATTTTTTCATATGACTATAAATAGCTTTAATTTCTTCTTCTGAAAACTGTCTGTTCATATCCTTTGACCATTTATCAGTTGGGGAATGACTTGTATGCTTGTACATTCGACTCAGTTTTCTGTATATTTTAGAAATGAGGCCTTTATCACAGACACTAATTGCAAAAATTCTTTCCCATTTTTCTGCTTCCTTCCTAACTTGGTTGCATTGGGTTTGGTTGTGTGGGGAGGAGCCAAGATGACGGAGTAGAAAGATTCACATATGTTAGCTCCGAACCCACAGCCCATAAATTACCTGTAAAAAGGAACTCCCGACATATTCTGGAGCAGTGGAGGCCATGCAGCAACTGAGTGGAGGAGATTTCTGTTCCAGAGAGCCCTGAAAGACCGACACCAAGGGTCCATTGTGCACCAGACCCGGAGCGGAGCCCAGCTCTGCCCTGGCCACGCGGCCCCAAGAGGAGCAGATCTGAGCAGGCTTCAGGGACGGAATCAATGGCGGCCATGAAGGTCCCTGCACCCACAGGCGCTACAGGTCAGTGAAAGAGACTTCTGGGCTGGCTGAGAGGGGAGCGGGATGTCTCCATAACTCAGGCCCCCTCGGGAGGCAGCAGTGGGGGGAAGCAGCAGACAGGAGCTCCCAAAGCAGGCAGGAGCTCGGATCTATTACTGAAGGTCTCTGCATAAGCCCCCTGAGGGAACTGAGCCCTGCGAGGTGGCCCTGCCCCAACCTGAGCACCAGAACTTAAGCTCATGTTGAATAGCAGCCCTGCCCCCCCTCTCCCCCCTCCCCTGCTAAAAGCCCTGAGGCTGGGGAGCAGCATTTGAATCTCAGACCCCAAGCACTAGCTGGGTGGATCTGGAGGTGAGGTGTGTATGGAAAGGAATCTCAGAAGTCAAGTAACTGGCTGGAAAAATTCCCAGAAAAGGGAAAAAAAATAAGACCATAGAAGGTTACTTTCTTGGTGAATAGATATCTCCTCCCATCCTTTCACATGAGGAAGAACAATGCTTACCATCAGGGAAAGACATAGGAGTCAAGGCCTCTGTATCCCAAACATCTGAAGTAGATATCCAATGGGCTCAGTCCATGGAAGAGCTCAAAAAGGATTTTGAAAATCAAGTTAGACAGGTGGAGGAAAAACTGGGAAAAGAAATGAGAGAGATGCAAGAAAAGCAGGAAAAACGGGTCAATACCTTGCTAAAGGAGATCCAAAAAAATGCTGAAGAAAATAACACCTTGAAAAATAGGCTAACTCAA
>CM053769.1:500298314-500322470 GCA_028658325.1 Potorous gilbertii | reverse complement strand
CTCCCCCATATATATCAGCTAGTAACCTTGTGTGATAAATTCAACCCCCAAATCACACTATCACAGATTTGGAACCGGAAGGGACCTTGGAAATAATTTCATCCAAACCCACTCATTTTCCAGATGAGAAAGCTGAGGAATAGAAAGATTAAATGACGTGACCAAGGTCATACAGGTAGCAAATGGTAGAACTGGGATTCCAATGTGAGTCCCTTGATTCCAAACCCAGCATTCCAGCCATGGAGGAGTCCCAGTGCAAAGGAGGAGTCTGGGCATCCTGGTGGACCCTCAGTACTTTGGGCAAGATGGAATATGGGAGGAGCCTCTGCAACAGGAGGGTAGATGCAAACTTGATTACAAATGTTGTTTGTGGCCAGGCAGATCCATAGGGAATAGTGGGAAAAGGATTGAGTTCTCCTAGTGGCATCTCTGAGGGTGGGGAGGAGGAAGGAGCAGGGGCAGGGCAGCTACCTCAGACACAGGCTCAAATGGGGACCTGTCAAATGGGGGGCTCACTTTAAATCATCTTGCAGGTATTCCAAGTTCTATGTTCCAAGGTCTTTTTGGTGTGGTATTGTGGAAAGAATGCTCAATTTGGAGTCAGAGGAACTGGGCTCGTATCCTGACTCTACCTTTTTGATCCCAAAGCAAGTCACTTCACCTAAAGTTTCCTCTGTCAAATGAAGGTGTTGTATTAGATGACTTTGGAGGTCCTTTCCAAGGTTTAAATCAGTACTCTTAAGGTTCTAAGTTCCTTTTAGTTTAATTTTCAAAATTTATTGAATGAGCATCTACTAACTATAAGACACTGTACTAGGCACTGGGGATACAATGACAAAATCAAAACACTCTGCCTTCAAGGAGCTTATGTACTACTGTGGAAAACAACATAAACATAGATCAGTAAATATAAGATAAACATAAAGTGACTATAAATGATGAGGTCTGTAAGTGGGGGTGTGGGTGAGTACCACAGGAGTACCAGGGCCAGGTTGCCTGGAAGGAATTCAAGGACTCAAGCATTGTTGAAGTCAAAGGAAAGATTTATTACACTTTCCAGTGGGCAAGAGTTCTCAGGGAACCTGTAACCTTAGAGGGGTACAGGTAAAGTTTATATAGGATATTCTATAGGAAACATGTGCCAAATATGCTAACTAGGTGTTTTGGGATGGGATTAGGGAATGGTTAAGGAGTTGTCAATTCTTAAAGAAACATGTACTTTTGGTATCTACTGCACAGGTATTTTGTCCAAAATTCATCAGGAAATAGCCTGAAGAAACCTGAGGTGTGGTTTTAGGCCTCAAATGTCACTAAGTCAACTAATGGTCAAGGCTGGCTCAGAAATACCAGGTTGCTGTCATCAATGTCTTGTTAGACAAGATAAATGTAAGGGAGTATACATATGTCTAAGTCTAGGATACATATGATTGGTCAGTGAGTAGTAAATGTCATTATGACCCAGTGCACAGCCAGTTCAGTCAGTACATTGTTGGTTTAGACTAATAAGTTCTATAGGTGCAGCTGGCTGCTGTAGCAGGACGGGAGATAACATTTGTTTCTTGGAGAGGCTATGTTCTTGAGCTGGGGAGAAACTGCTTGAGATAGTATTTTGAGGTTAGGAAGAAATGTGATTTTTAAAGTGAAATGTGATTTTAGAATTGGGGCCCAAGAACATGCACCCAAGTACCCCATCATAAAGTGTGACCCCTGACTCTGGGGCCTTCTCCCAGAGTGGCAGCTGCTGCTCTGGTCTCATGTGAAGTCTGGCTTCCTAATGGGGATGACCTGACCCTAAAGATGTGAATTAAGCTTTTATTTTACTTTTTGGCTCATTATACCATCTAAAACAAAGTTTAGACATGGCTTATATTTAGGGTCTCCCCCAAAATGCATTAGCAGAATCCCTTTTAGAAAAGATATTCAATATAGAAAATATAAAGGATCAGACAGGTATTTATTTCTTCCACTACAAAAGAAATGCTTAAAATATGTGTCTCCTAAGACTGCATTAATAAATCTTTTAACTATTAAACAATAAGTGCAAAAAGTAAAGATAACTTTATGTAATTGCTAAATGGGTATTTCCCATTCACCTGGGATCTGCAATCTGTGATTTGGAGCTTCAGTTACAAGGATAAACCAGTCTAGGCAGTTCACTAGTTGGACTGAAAGAAGATGAAGAAGAAATGAAAAGAAGAAAAAAAAGTTTGAATGTATTGACTTGTCTAAAGGGCTCAGTCTATGGCTGGGGCAAAGGCTACATCTATAGCCAGATTCAGAATTTGATTTTTCACCAAGGTTTGGAGTTGGTATTTAGAGAAAAATTGAAGGTTATTGGGTAGCCAGGTTTCAGGCCAGGGTTAGAGATCAACCTCTGGTCAGAGTTAGAAGATCAGATTAGAGATCATTTGATGGTCAGGGATGTAGGTTAATCCATGGTCTTTATTGAGTCAATCTGTGCAACCTTGGCACATTTCTTCAGGGATCCCTGCCTTCCTTCCTCTAGTTATCACTTGCCTATAGGGTACAGGATGGAATTGCATTATGTTTCTAAATCCCTTCTTTTTTCAGTGTAAGAGGTGGAGACTCACTCCTCTTCTCCTTCCTCACAATAAAGACTCTAGTGTTTGGGGGAGGGGAAGAGTTAATCTGTGCCCAGAGTGAGGGAATCATGCATCTGGGATTAGGGACCAATCAGTAGCTATGACTTGATGTTACATTATGACCACAGGTAGAGAAGTTAGTCTATGGCTAGCATTAGGAATCAGTCTGAGGCTAGGGTTAGAGATCATTCTGTGTTTAAGATAGGAGACATAATCTGTGTTAAGAGTAAGGGATCACTCTATGGCTGGGATTATGGGTCAGTCTTTTTTGTTGTTGATTAGATTAATTTTTTTTTGAGCATTCACTTTAATAAGATTTTGAATTTGGGATTTTTTTCCCTCTCTCCTCTCCTCCCTTCTCAAGACAACATGCAATCTATTATAGGCTATACATGTACAATCATATTAAATATATTTCCACATTAGTCATATTGTGAAAGAAGAATCAGAACAAAAGAAAAAAAAACATGAGAAAGAAAACAAATAAATGAGAAAATAGTATGCTTTGTCTACATTCAGACTCCATAGTTCTTTTTCTGGATATGGATAACATTTTCCATAATGAGTCTTTTGAAATTGTCTTAGATCATCGTATTGCTGAGAAGAGTTAAGTCTATGAAAGTTGGTCATCATACAATGTTCCTGTTACTGTATACAATGTTCTTCTGGTTCTTCTCATTTCACTCAGCATCAGTTCATGTAAGTCTTTCCAGGTTTTCCAGAAATCCATCTGCTCATCATTTCTTATAGCACAACAGTATTTCATTACATTTATATACCACAACTTGTTCAGCCATTCCCCAACTGATGAGCATCTCTTCAATTTCCTGGTTTTGGCCACTACAAAAAGAGGTGCTATAAATATTTTTATACTTGTGGGTTCTTTTTTCCTTTTTTGTGATCTCTTCAGGATAGAGACCTAGTAGTGGTATTGCTAGATCAAAGGGTATGCACAATTTTATAGCCCTTTGCACATAGTTCCAAATTGCTCTCCAGAATGGTTAGATCAGTTCACAATTCCACCAACAATTCATTAGGGTTCCAATTTTCCCACATCTTCAACATTTTTCCTTTTTGTCATATTAGTCAATCTGATAGGTGTGAGATGTATGGGTCAATCTTGAGTGAGTGTAAGCCTTAGTTAGTGGTTATGATAAAGAGTTACTCTGTGGCCAGGATTAGAGGTTAGTTTGTGATCTACTGGTCTATCAGTTTCTAGTCAGAATTAAGGTTCCATCTGTGGTCACGGTTAGGGGCTATGGGGCTAATCTGTGATGAGGAAGGAAGGTCTATTTATGGCCAGAGTTAGGAAACTGGTGTCCCAGAGTTAAAGGTAAGTGTGTGGCCAGAATTAGGTATTATTTGGTAGCCATGGATAGGGTCATTTTGTGGCTATGAGTAGAGGTTAGTCTGTGGATGGTATTAGGATTCAATCTGAAACTTGGGTTCAAGGTTAATCTGTGTCTGAGGTTTTGGAGGCAGTTTTCAGTGCAAGTTCAAGGTCAGTCCATGCTGAGGACTGTGGATTACTTCATGACCAGAGTTAGGGGTAAAATCAGTGATTATAGTTAAAGGTCAATCAATGATAAGAGTGAAGGGGCATGTGGTCAGTCTGTGGCCAGGACTAAAAGTCAGTAGGTGGTAGTAAGAGTTAGTGGTAAATCTGGCCTGCATTAAAAAAGAGTTAATGGTCAATTTATGACTGGGGCCACAAATCCATTTATACCCACAATTAGGGGTCATTTTTGTAGCCAGGTTTAGGAATCAATCTGTGGACAATTTTTTTAAAACATGGTTTTAAGTGGTTACTATAACTCTTAGTTGAAGGATGTGTCAGTGGTTGGCTAGGATAGTGGTCAGTTTGTGAATAGGATTGAGGTTGGTCTGTGATTGATTTAAAGAGATGAAACTATCATCATGTTTAGAGGGCAATCTGTTGTTAGAACTGGGGTCAGTCATGGGATCATAAATCTTGAACTGGGTCTTGGAGGTCATCAGATCCAACCCTTATTTTGTTGTTCAGTTGTTGCTTAGTCATTTCCTACTCTTTGTGACCCCATTTGGGGTTTTTTGGCAAAGATACTAGAGTGGTTTGTCATTTCCTTTTCCAGCTCATTTTACAGATGAAGAAGCTGAGGGAAACGGAATTAAGTGACTTGCCCAGCGTCACACAGTTAGTAAGGGTCTGAGGTCAGGTTTGAATTCAGGTCTTCCTGACACCAGGCTTTTTACACTGTGTCACTTAGTTACCCAATCCAATCCTTATTTTACAGATAAGGAAATGGAGGCTCAAAGAGGTATAAGTGATTGGCTAACGCTGCCATAACTAGAAATAACCAGAATCAAGATTTGAACTAGGGTCTTCCAATTTCAAAACCCAGAACTCTGCAGTATTCTACACTACTTCTGCTGTGGGTTCTGTCTCTAGCCAGTAGTTGAGGTTCATTTATATCTGGAATTAAGGGGCTCGGTTTGTTGCCGAGTGGATCAAACTCGGTTATCTCTGTCTGGGTCTTAGAGAAGAAGGGGGAGGCTGTGAATGACCACGGAGGGGCTGAACCAACCTGATTTCCAGACCAAAGGGTTGCAAGCTTGAGCTCTTTTCTGGGTTTAGCAATGTGGAGACAGTAGACCTTGCTGCCCCCTTGTGACTTTAGGAGAGAAAGACATGAGTTCATGCTATCTATAGACGACTGGCAATAATAATGGAAGTCAAGATTGAAGGAGAGAAGGCAGGCCTTAGGGGTGGGCGGTGAAGAGGAGAGGAGGGTACTTATTAATTAATGGGTAAGCTGAGTTATGCTCAATACTTGGCCCCATCCACTAAGCAGAAGTGCGGGCTAGCATATCTATCATGTTCTCTGACTTGAACCTTCCAAATGGGCATTCCAAGACAGCAAAGTAAGTGAGTAATGTCTTAGTCTCTTTTACCTTTTCCTTTTTTTCTCCTTTAGTACCTTCTCTGATAAAAACCTATCCCTAGCTATGACTTCATGTTAAAACTTTCTCAGGGGCTTTAAAATTTTAATGGATTTATCATTTCCTACAAAGGGATGATTGGAAATTTTTGGCATCTTTAGGGAAATTATTTGGGGACAGGTGCATTTGTGTGTGTGTATGCGTACATAGCAACCTTGAGGTATTGGGGTGTTCAGGAAAGACTAGTATGGTGTGAGGGCTGCCATGCTTTTCAAGGCTGCTCATCTACCTGATTCACCCATCTCTGACCTGGGGCTCTAAGAAGCTGAAACATACACCCCCATAAACCATTTTGGCAGACTGTCTAAATGAGGTTGAGGGTAACTGAGGAATCTCAAATCAGTCAGTCTGAGCAGCAGAGTGTTTAACCCAAGGATGTGAAGACTTCGAAGCCCTGGCAGAAGGGGCAGATGAGAACTATTTGTTTCAACAACCATGAACACAGCTTGAAGCAGGAGCTGTTAGAGCTTGGTTAGATGTCAAACATGCCCAGGTCATTGAACTCTGATGACTTTGGAAGAGAGAGTGAAGCCAACAACTTCACACAACTCTGCCTCACTGAAATCCAATTTATGTGTGAACTAAAACACATCACCCATGCCTTTTTTTAAAACCATTTTTAACTTCCTCAAAGTTCCATGTCTATCAGCAAGTGACAAAGCAGCAATGAGGGTATATCGAGAGCTGCATCATAACCCTGCACACAGGCAGCCTAGGTCATAGGGTCATCTTCTCACTGTATTGAAGCAGCAGTGGGATTCCGCAGCGCAGCACCCTGGGTATCTGAGCACACCTGCTGGTGTGAAGAAGGATCTAGAAAAGGTGCCCTAAAATAATTTGCTTCACCCAATCATGGTTTGCTTACTTTGGCAGGCAGGGAACCGACTCTGTTAGTGAAACACAAAAAATAAGCACAAAAATTTTTGCAAAGATAATATATCCACACTTATGGACAACACAAAATCTAGTAGACTTGAAAGACAAATACTTCTTGTTGCAAGAGAATTCAGCAGGGTTGAACTAATGAGAGGACATGAACAGGAATTTCATAGAATGAGAGGGCAGAGATGGGTTGCTATCTGTACCACTGGAAGAAATATTTGCGTCAGATCAAGAATTGGTTGGATGTAAAAGCAGGCACTTGGACATTTTGGGTAGTAATATCTTTTCCATTCTTTTAGAAACTTCCTGTCTTTAAGATATCTTGATGAACCACTCCTTGAGTCTTTAAAAAATAAATTGCCTTTAATGTAATCAACAATGAATTTCTTATCTGTAAAGTAAAGGATTAGAATGGATGATCTCTAGGTCTTTTCTCTCTTTGGAATTCAGATCCAAATTAGTGCAGTTCAGTCACTCCAAATTCATTTTTAGTTGTCATTTCCACCTCTTTTAACACACGGAGTACTGAAGTGGTTGAAACCAAATATGAAGGTTCCACTATCATCTATGATAGAGAGAAGTGATTACCATAGAAATTCCATTTCATGCCTATTTGCTGTTTTCCTTTTAGTTTCTTCTACAAATGCCTTCAGGTGAAATGACAGCCAAGCTTTCTGAGGGTCCATTTTTCCTTCAACTCCTTTTCGTTGTTTGTGAAATGAAGCTACTCACAAACTTCCATTATCCTCCTCTATAATGTTGTATAAATGAGCTTATAAGACTGTTTCCTTTGTCTGCTATGTCCGCTATCTTGGCAAGTGGATGGAGTGTTTGCTGTCCTAGGGTTTTGGTTTTTTTTTTCTGGGCTCTCTTGGTTGTTTTGGTAACTTTTATATCATCTAAACATCTCTTAGAAATAGTGATAACCAAAGTCAGTGTCATTATATTTACTTATTTCCTATTTTTTTAGAGTTAATATTTTGTTTAATTGGGGTGGTTTGGAATTGTCATTCTGAGTAGCATCATAGATATTTTGTAATTGATTCTGACTTGTTCTATCTATGGTAGACAGAAGACTTTTTGATGGGCTACACTTGTGAAATTGAGGTGCCTTCAAAAGGCCTTATTAAGCTTTGGATTCTCTATTGATTTGGACGTTTTCTCTCTTGGTGGGATCTCCAAAAGTTGGCTCTCCACTTTTGGGTTAACTCCTTCATTGATGGCATCTGGTGAGAAACAATGCTGTAAGGGGAAAGGTCTTCTCTCTTTCCCTTCTGAGGTTGACATGTGACCAGGTTGTTTAGGTAAATATTTTGTACCTAATTCTCTAAAAAAAAGTATTCATGACAGATTTTAAAATTTAATCTGCATTCTTATGTTTTCTCCATCACTTTCTTAAGTCTAGGCAATCAACAAAAGAAGAAATTAAGCCCTGATTTGTAGAGTTTGCCCATTTCTGAAATATAAGTGCTTACTCTGAAGTTTTAACAACAGGCACTTGAGTTGGTTCCAACACACTAATATATAGAAGACAGTGTGCCCCCAAGATAGTAGGGGGATAGGTTTGTACTTTTGTTTCCACCATATCTTTGAAGAAAATATCCTTTTGTCAAAGCTAGTTGAAACTAATTGGTTAAATGAAAACAGGATGCTAGTCACTGGTGACTAATGGGGAACTCACCTTGAATGAGGGTTAAGCTGATAGCATTAGAGCACTCAGGGGAACCCTTTAGGCCTTAATGAGGATATGTGGCACCCTGACTTTGGCATAATGAGTCCAGAATATACCTACTACACTCGGTTTTGCAGAAATAGAAAAGTTAGCTAAGACTTAATACTTGACTTTATGAAACTGACAGTCTAGGAGGAGAAGATCTCTATAGGTAGGAATAGTATGATTATCTTTAACTATCTCAAAGGTGATCATGGGAATGAAGTATTTGATATGTTCCATGTGGCTGCAGAGGATAGAAAAAGCACCATGGAGTAGAAGGTACCAAGGGGTAGATTTTGACTCAACAAAGATGTGGTCTTGGCATGTACCAAACCCATCACATAGGGAATGATGTTCTAACAATTGAAGCAGTCCATACATAACTTCTTTGGGAAGTAGTGAACTTTTCCTTCCTTAAAGCAGTCAAATAAAAGCTGGATGACTACATATCAGAGATTACTGTATTGGATGGAGGGTTGGGCCAGGCTCTCAGGTTCCTTTTAACTGCAATAATCTGGAGTTTTGATTTTTTTTTCCAAATTATTTTTTTAAAAAGGAATTTGGGGTTAAATGACTTGCCATGCAGCTTGAAAGCGTCTGAAGTCAAATCGGAACTCAGGTCCTCCTGACTCCATCCACTTCACCACCAGACTGCCCCACCAAATTAAATTTTTAAAGGGTCATTCAATGCTCTTGTCTTAGACCGGCTCACACATATTCTCAAACTCAATCTTCTTGTCCCTTCCTTCTCCCTGGCCCCTTTTTCTTCTTGTCAAAGAGATCACTGGGCACTCAGAACTGTGCCAGTCAGATATCTCACATCTCCTGGGGTTTAGTCCCCAACTGCCAGGATTGCGTTGTAGGGATTATTGGCATGGAATATTGAATTTTGGGATACCATGTTATAAGCTGGAGAGTGAGCAGAAAAGAGTGATTGGAATAATGAAAGGCTCAATCGTGCCCATGATGATTGGATGAATAAACTAGAGAAGAGAACACAGGTGAATTGGGGAGTGATGGTGGAATACAACCATTAGGAAAAGGTATTTGAACCGAATTCTTCTGCTTGATCCTGAAGGTCAAAACTACAGGAAGTAGGTACAAGTTACAAAGAGACAGATTTCATTCAGTTCAAAGTGATTCTTATCAAGGGGAGCTGTTCCAAAGTAGACTGAGTTTCCTTAGAGATGGAGCAAGGTATCCGTCAGTGGAAATCTTTCAACTCTGAAATTCTGGGGTTCTCACTTGGACCACGGGACACCTCAATTTTGCAGGTCGGATACAGGCTTGAGGCAGCCTCCTGTGTTCTGACTTAGTTCTTAATCATCCTCATGCTCTGTATATGGAAGCTCTCTAGAAGACATCCAGGGATCCATATCTCTGTTCAAATAGTCCAGACACCTACTTCTAAACCCATCTTCTCACAAGCAGTGAGTGACACATATTCCTTCGGCTTGAACAGGGTGCTTTTCACTGACTCCTCCCCTTCTCTGCTCCCACACATTCTCTGTCCTCTACACACTCAAACGCCTCCTTTAATACACTTTATAACTAACACCCAGAGGCCAGCTTCCAACTACTCCATCTACTCTGCTGTCAGGAGGATGTTGGACAGCTCTCTTACAGCCTGAAGGATAATTAATCATGCTTTCGGTAACTGCTTGCCCTCTTTTCAGGGAACAGCTGCCTTTTATTTTCTTTTTAAAGCCTAGTGTCCCCAGAATATAATTGTTCTAAGAGATTACTCCCAATTGGGGTACAAAGGTGTTTTTAATATGACGTAAGCTCTACATACCATCACAGATTCTCATTGTTGGAAGGCAGCTAAGAGGCCATCTATCTTCAAACGATATCTGAAAAAGAATCCCTCTACACCTTCCCCAGTGTGTAATCAACTAGCTTTTTCTCAAAGAATGCCAGGGCTAGAGTCAATTAAATATTTAATTAAAACAATCAATAACTTTGGAAAAATTGCAGGATAGACAATAAATCAACTCAAATTATCAGCATTTCTGTATGTTGCCAATAAAACCCCAAGGGAAGAGAAAGACAAATTCCATTAAAAATATAGAATATTTAAAATATTTGGGAGTTTACCTACCAACACACATACACACACACACACACACACACACACACACACACACACAGGAAGTATCTGAATAAAACTGCAAAATATCCTTTACTGAAATAAAAACAGATCTCTACAATTAGAGAAATATTAAGTACTCATAGGCAGGTAAAACCAATATAACAAAAATGACAGCACCACCTAAATCAATTTACTTATTCAATGCCATACCAAACAAACTACAAAAAGATTTCTCAAATTAGAAAAAATAATGAAATTCATCTGAAGGAACAAAAGGTCAAGAATCTTATAAAACATAAAAAAAATGGAAAGGAAGGTAGCCTGCAGCGCCAATAGTCAAATTACAATACAAAGTAGCCTTGGTCAATATGATTTGCAGCTGGTTTAGAAACCAGAGAGACTGATCAGTGAAACAAATTAGGTATATAACACAGAAGCAAACCAATTTAATAGAGGCAACTATCTGGTAATGCAGTAGCTTGAACACTGGACTTGGACCCAGGAAGGTCTGAAGTCAAATCCTGCCTCAGTCACAGTCTGACCTCAGACACCCATTAGCTGTATACTCTGGGCAGACTTCTTAACCTCTGTGTGTTTTCTCATTTGCAAAATGGATATAATAATAGCACCTACCACCCAGAATTGTTTTGAGCATGAAAAGAGATGATATTTGTAAAACGTTTTACAAACCTTAGGGGGACATATGAATACCAGTTAGTTAGTAGTAGTGGTAGGAGCAATCAGGTGTTCCCAAAGCTTAAAGACCATAGATACTGGAGCAAGAACTCATCATTTGAAAAAAACTGCTGAGAAAACTGGAAATCAGTCCGGAAGAAATTAGGTTTAGGCTATCAACTCCTATTATATACCAAGACAAGCTCCAACTGGATACAGGCCTTAGTTGTAAAAGGTCACATCATAAATAAATTAGAGAAGCAAGGATCTGTAGATCTATGGATAGGGGAAGAGTTCATGACCAAACAAGAGATAGAAAGGATTACAAAAGTTAAAATGGACAATTCTGATAAACAAAAACTTTTGTACAAACAAAACCAATGAAGCTAAACTTGGAGGGGAAACAGTTAACTGGGAAAAATTCTTTGCAACAAGCTTCACAGGTAAAATTCTCATTTCTAAAATATATTGGGATTTCAAAAGTCTTAGTTCAGTTTTAAGTTATTAAAATTTAATCAACTGATTCAAATTTGTAAGACTAAGAACTAAGAGTTAGGAGACATAATATAAGACATTCATTAAATAGTTTCATTTTGTTAACTACATGGTTAGGAGAAGACTTTTTGATCATAGCCAGAACTGGAGGGGTATCTTCAAAATTCACAGGCAACCAGAGCTTTGTTCATTCTCTTTGGCTGTTCTTTCTTGATTTTATTGATGACATCCAGTGAAAACTAACACTGTAAATGGACAGACCTTGACTTCTCCTCACTGAGGTCAGCTTGTGGCCTTGTGAAATATGCTTTATCTTTTGTTTCTGCATTTTTTTCCATTTTAGGTGAAGAGATTTAATACTCAGACTTTGCAAGTTCAGGAG
This sequence comes from Potorous gilbertii, assembly GCA_028658325.1. Lineage (NCBI taxonomy): Eukaryota > Metazoa > Chordata > Mammalia > Diprotodontia > Potoroidae > Potorous > Potorous gilbertii. Next base: position 500,310,648 of record CM053769.1, on the reverse strand, counting down.
AGTGAATCTCTGAGTATCCTACCATCTCATGATTCTAGTCAGGTTAGCTTAAATGCCCCAAGGGGAAAGGAATGACCTTTGGGATCCTGCCCAGAGATGGCTGAGAACAGGACTTAGCTGCTAGTCATGCTGCATCTACATATCACTGATGTGTGTCAAATTTGAGCTTACTCTCCCTAGAACCCAAGATGGTATAGGGGAGATCATACACTTGAGGTATTGCAGGGAGATGTTTGTATTTTAGTTATTACTATATCTTCACACTAAGGATCCCATTCTAAAAGTTAATTGATGTTGTGACTAAATGGAACTGAAATGCTAGGCATTGAAACATATAATGTGTGTGGCAGAAATTCAACTGATAGTTTCAACTTGATGGAATTAGAGGAGAGATACCCTCAACATTCTCTTTTTTCTCCTTGACTGAGGTCACCCTTTGCAGCCCCATGGCAGAGCTTTTCTTCTACATTTGGCCACTTCCTTCCTTTCCTTCTCTTTGCTTGTTGTAGTCTTGTTTACTCTGCCTGATTTTTGAATTAAACCCTCATATCCTGCCCCCTTGGGGGAGAGCCTCCTGCTTTTACCCAGGAGTGTTCTTTTCCTATCACACCTTTCTAATATGGATTTCCTTTTAGGTTTCTTGATTCTTAGAATAATTGGAATGAATCTGAGCTATCTCAGCCCTAGTTAGGACAAAGAGGGGCTGCCTTGTATCCAGTTTGTGGATTATCTAGGCCCCTCTATGTTTCTTCTTCCTTTACCACCTCTCTTTCTACTTCTCCAGAAGGCTATAAGAGCAGACCAAAAAAAAAGAGGAATTCTTTAGAGCTGTTTATTTCCGGATGAATTGTGTCCTTTGAGAAAGAGAATGAAGGTTGAAACAATAAAAATGGAAATTGACGATTATCTGCGATTTTCTATTATATAGGTTTTCCTTGTGTTCAAAGACCATGGACAGCATAAAGTCAAAAAGAACTAAGTATAATTCTGGTGTCTTTTCATTGGTGGGTGCTTTATTTGGTGACAGCCCGGAAGCAACATTTACACTAAGTGAGGATTGAGAATATGGCAGTTTATTATGACTGAATCCTGAGGCATGTGTAATATTTGACCCCTGCGTAGTCTCTGTGAGCAATTATGCATCCTTCTCTCTTCTTTTTTGGCTTGATTTTTATGGGTCTGCATAATTGTGCCCACATGATTACAAACATCTATATGCGAAGTAGAAACTCCTGCCAGGTTGATGTTTCTAAATACCTAAAAAATTGGTGGCATGAAAGACAATTAATGCTCAATTGGCTGAGTTTTTTAGGACTGCATGTGTAACCTCCTCATTTTCCATATTAGAAAACTGAGGAAAGTGACTATCCATGGCCAAATAGGTAGGAAAGTGGCAGAGCTGAGTTATGAACCCAGTTCTTCTCATTCCCAATCCTGTGTTTTCCCCCCCATATTACCTTGCTTCCCATATACTGTAACCAGACATTTGCTGTGGCATTGATGCCACATGTTTCTGGGAAGACAAAAGTCTAGAGGAAAAGGTAGAGACAACAGACATAAAAAGGGATTGTAGAGAAGATGCTGAAATTCAATTGGCTAGAACCTCTTTACTTAAAGAGGTACATCTTTTCATTAGACCCAATGTATGTCCTTCTATTGTCCATTGTTATTTTTTCTTCTGAGCTTCAGCTTTATTGGATAAGAATTTATTTTAAAAATTTATATATATTTTATAACAAAATTATTTTATTTGTATCTTTTGCATCACTACTGTTTTCCAACATATACTTCTTTCTTCAGGAGAGGCATCCCTTATAACAAAGAATAAAAAAGAGAAATAAAGAGTTCTTCAAAAACTAATAAACATCAACCACAGCAAATATATGTAGTTCTCATACAATTTCTCCAACAAGTAGGGGAGATGCATTCTCATATCTCTTCCACAGAGCCAAGGCTGGCCATGATAATTACACAGTTTTTCTTGTTGTTGTATGCTCTTTCCATTTATCCTGCTGTAATAATAATTATAGTTAATATTTACACAGCACTTACTATGTGCTACACACTGTATATTATATAATTTATAATTATTAATGAATTTGATTCATACAACAATTCTGGGAGGGAGGTGCCATTATTATTATGTCCATTTTACAATTGAGTAAACTGAGGCAAATAGATTAAGTAACTTGCCCAGGGTCACACGACTAATAGGTGTCTGAGGCTGGATTTTAACTCAGGAGTTCTTGAATCAGGTCTAGTACTTTATCTGTGCTGCTACCTATAACATTGTAGTTACTGGATATGTAGTTTTCCTGCCTTTGCTTCCTTCACTTTACATCATTTCAGGTGTCTCCCCACAATTTTCTGTATTTTTGTATTCATCGTTTCTTATAGTACGGTAGTATTCTACATGCATGTAGCATACTTTTTTTTTAGCCATTCTCCCATTATTGGGCAGCTACTTTGTTTCCAGTTCTTTATTACAAATTTGCTGTTCCAAATATTTTTGGTATATATAGGGTCTTCCTTTTCATCACTGACCTTTTTTTTCCTGACTTATTTTAATAAATTCCCATTGGTTGATGCCTAATGGTAGGATCTCTGGTTCAAAGGATATGGAAATTTTAGTCAATTTCTTAGTCCAAGTCCAAATTGATTTCTAGAATGGTAGAACCAATTTGCAGTTCCACCAACAATATATTGTTATTGCACCTATCTTTCCACAATCTTGTCGCCTGTGGGCAGGTAGGCAGTGCAGTGGAGAGAGTACTGGACTTAGAGTCAGTAAGATTCAGATTCAGATACTTTCTAGATGTCTTACTTTGATCAAATCTCTTAGCTGCTTTCTGCCTCAGTTTCCTTATATGTAAAGTGGAAATTAGTGATGAAAATCTTTGTAATTGTCCTTGGACAAAATGACAAAGTGCTACATATCATCTATAAACTTACTGGCCTAAAACTACGATAAATAAATGAAATATATGAAAATATAAACAAATAAATATAAAATATTTAAAATAAAAATAAATATTTATAAATATGAATTGATCATTGTGACATAGAGATGACCCTGGGCTCTTGAGAGCTATTCCAATGGAACACAATGTTTGGTAGGACAACTAGGCTGAGAAGACTTCAAGTACCAGCTTGGTGATGGACTGCATGTCTCTTGTCCCTGGACCAGCTTAGCTAAGTTTGGAGAGTCTAGTTGCCAAGTTAGCTTTGGGGTGATGACTTTGTTTTGTTTATGACAACTTTTGAATCCCATTTACTGAGTACAGAGGGACTGTCATCTGTGCTAATATAAGTATGGTGCCTTGCATACAAGTAAAATGTTTGTTGAATTGAATTTAACTGGTAGAAAGAGCATCCAGCTTGCTGAGATGATGGATTTCTGAAATGCTGAGACACAATTAATTTATTCTTGTAACTCTTTTGGATTCTTGGAAAGATCCATGATTTCATATGGACACTACACCTATATATGAGATCACAACCTTCTTACCACATTCTTTGTGAATTTCTAGAGCCCCCTCCCTCCCCCCCAAGTAATCACCTGGTGGTCAATTTCATAGTGATAAATTTCTTTGCATTTAGCTAGGATTATCCTTGGAAAGTAGACATGGCAAAATGTTTTACATACATTATCTCATTGGATCCTCATGACATCTCTGTGAAGTAACTGTCATGTTATTCCCATATTACAGATGAAGAAACTGAGGTTCCCAGAGGTCATTACTATCACATGCCTATCAGAAGTGATATTTTTAATTCATATTTTCCTAATTCTAAGACTGTTGCTCTAGCTGCTACACCAGATGCACTTTGAACATACTTTTGGAGATGCCTATGCCTCATCCAGGTAGAGATATCCATCAGGTGGATCATGATGTAGGACTAACTTCCAGTGGAGGGAATAGTCATCTGCATAGGGGTGATAACAAAACCTACTGGTGTGGATAAGATCATCTGGAGAGAATGTAAAGAAAGAAGAAAAGAAGGCAGAGTCTTTGGGGATACCTATGTTTCAGAGATAGATGATGATTCAGCAAAGGAGCCTGAGCAAGCACAGTCACACAGGTAGGAGGAACCCTGAGAAAGAGAGCAGTATCATGGGAGCTAAGGAAGGAGAATATATCCGAAAGCAGAGCTCAACAGTGTTGAGCTGAAGAGAAGTCAGAGATGATGAGGAATGAGAAAAGGCCATTGGATTTAATAGTTGAGACATCAGAGGAAGCATCACATTTAGGAAGGACTTTTGTGAATGATATTGAGGAATACTAGAGCCCTTTCAATGATTCTGAATGACTTACTGCAGCAAAAGTTATGCCACATGATTGAACATAATGGGTAGCCTTTGTACAGTTATAATTTACACATTTACAAAATCACAAATAACCCAAATTACAATGGACATAACGTAGAGTGGACATAATGAAAAATGCAATTAAAAACAATTCTCTGTTGAGAGGCTGAGTAGGAGTAGTGGATAGAGTGCTGGACTTGAAATCCCTAAGATTTGGGTTCAAATTCTATCTGAAATTTACTAGATGAATTAGGTCTACTCCAGGCAGCAATTTGAATGAGGGCTCTGTGGGAGTTTTAGGGGTTTAAAATGAGGAGTCTTAATTAGGAAAAAATTGGAAAAAAGGAAAGACATGTAAAAAACTTACATGTCCATAGGGGCAGCTAGGTAGCTCAGTGGATAAAGCACTGACCCTGGAGTCAGGATGGCCTGAGTGAAAATCTGGCCTAAGACACTTACTAGTTGTGTGACCCTGGGGAATAAGGATGAGGAGGAGGAGGAGGAAGGTGACTTTCATGTATTAATGATGTTTATTAAAGGATATAGTGTATACCAGTCAAGACCTTAGGCATACTGCAGACAGGAGAGAGATGCTGTGGTTCTCCAAATTTGCATCTAGATTAGGGTGGTGGTGTAGCAGCTTCCAAAATGTCTTCCCTTGCTTCCCAAGTTTCTCCCCAGTACATGAAAATTCTTATCTCTGACATATGTTAGGGATGCATGCTCTTTATCAGGTTTCAGGATTGGCAGAGAACACCAAGGATTCTCTGATTTTTCCACTCCCAGATCTATGCTTTGAGATCTCTGAATACTGTAACTGGTTGATGGGTGTTGCAGAGGTTTCCCAGCCTGTATTCTTTAGGAGGCCATGAGATCTATAAGACTAAGGGTCAAAAAGTGAGTAGCCAGACTGAAAGGAAAAAGAAATTTATTAGTGCACTAAGGAAGAATGCTTGGGCTGGTAACAGCTTCCTCCATTTCATAGACTATAGATTGGGTTTTTATAGCTTTTTAGGGAAAGTTATAGCATATACAGCCAATTGGTGGCATTCTACTGCAGAATGGAAATGGACAAATATGCAAGCCCTGGAGACACAGAAGTTGCAAAAGGTCAGATTTGTTCTAGTGGGAAAATGCATTTTGCAGTGTTTAGTTTTATCAGAATATCTCATGTTGGCAGTAAATCTCTAACAATGGTAGAGGCTTCCTTCAAGATAGAATTAGTCAGGCTCATCCTGTTGTTTCCATTAAAGCAGGGAATAAAATACAGCCTAAGGGGCACTATTTACAAAACCCAGTAGCTTTGTTTCTTTGGCATCTGAGATTACTTTGTCTAGCGAGGAGATGTGTAACCAAGATGAACCATGTTCATCTACCTCCTGCATGTGGAGATGAGAGAAATAGAATTAGAGTGTACATGTAAAATCAAGGTTGACTAACAAAGGGAATGTAGAGTATCTTATCTATGATTTCAGTAGTTATAGCACCATTTGGGCTCAGACATAAAGTTATAATTGAGGAGACAGGGGAGATTTTTGTTAATTTTAGGGTTGAAAGAAAAAGAGAGAGAGAGAAGCAATTAAGACTACACAGGTATACAAGACAATGTGTCTTCAACTTTCCAAGGAGCCCGGTCTCTTAATTAACAGGCCAATGGGCAGATAATGGCCTTGGCTTATGTAAAAGGAGAATCAAAGGCCCTCTGAGGGAGAGGCTTTTCTCTTGAAATTTTATAGGAGAAGACTTATAGGAGATATACTTTGAATATAGAAGAATCCTAACAGGGGAAAGGAACCTCAATAACAACAATAATATTATTATTAATGCTACTAATATTTATGTGTTCTTACTATATGCCAGGTATTATACTAAGTACTTTTCAAAAATTATATCAGTGATCCTCACAACTCTGAGAGTTATCGTTATCCTCATTTTACGGATGAGGAAAATGAGTCAAACAGGTTAAATGACTTGTCCAGCGTAACCCAGCTAGGAAGTATCTGAGATCAGATTTGAACTCAGGTGCTTCTTAATGCAGATATTTATAAATGTGTATAGTATGTATATATTTTCCAGCAAGCAGTAACAGTTAATTTTAATTCCCTGGAGGAAAGATGGCACTTGAAATCATAAAATTCTAAAAAGCAAATATTTCTTTGTACAGATCCTAGGAAGACACATAGAAATCACACAGCAAACATTATGACATAAATTTCAGCATTCATGGTTTAATGTACCCTACAATATCAGCTTTATGACCTTGGGCAAGTCATAACCTTTCAATGACTTAGCAGCTCCCCTTCCTTAGATTTAGCCACTAAGCTATATGATCTGCTTGGTGGAGACTTTTCCCACATTGGGAGCCCTCCCCGTCACCATACTGAACCACAGAGCCTTCTTGAATTCCCATTACTCTGTTAATTTTCCAGTCTTCTGTTTTTTGTAATAAGGGTAAAAGCTCTACTTAAAAACTCTAGTTCTAAAATCCCAAGAATGAGCTAACACGCAGCTCTGCCCACTATGCAAAGACAACAATTACTGGCATCTGAGGATGGTAGAAGAGGGTCTGGGCAAACAAGCATATGATTCTATTGCTTGCTTGTGGTGGGAAATCTCTGCTGGTTCTTGGGGATGGGGAGAGATAATCTTGGAAATCCTTGCCCCTGGGCTTTCTCTCTAATGTTCTTTATAATGTAGCCTGGGTTTTATTCTGCTTTCCCAAACACATTCAGATTCATCATCTCATCTGATTTTCCCAGAGAGGTAGCATCCCGGTTATGCGAGTGTGAGAGTCATAAAGATCTGGTTCAGGTCCTGACTCTGATATCTGCTGGAATATGGCCACATGCAAACCACTGAACTTCTCTGTACACTAGGCCAGTAAACTATAAAGTAACAGTTACTTCTTCACTAGGCTTACCATATTAACAGATGAACCTTATTTAATGCAAGGAGAAATAGAAACCCACATTTGGGAAATGACTTAAGAACATACATAAAATTAGTATCCCAAGTCAGAATTGAAACTCGGGTCTATTGATCCTCAGCCATTCATCCAGGATGTCTGGCAAACCTTAGCACGATGTAAAGAGCAGAAAGTCAACCTGCCCCACTTATTTTCTTTTCCTGATAAAAAGGACAGATCCGCACCACTCCGTTCATCTGATTTCGTTCCTCCCTATCACTCTGGTCTCCCCACTACTCCATTTTGAAGCAGCTGTGAGGGTGAAGCATGAAGGTCCATCTGGGTAGGGCCTCAGCCGGACAATCAGCCCTTATTCCTGGGAAAGAATCCTTTCAGTGTCTCCCTCCCCCAGAAAATTTCCTTTTAGGACCCAGAGTTGTGTGGGTGGGCTGAGAGAGAGGGGTTGAGAGTGGGCATGTCAGGAGCAACAGGGTGACTTTCCCTGGGTGACTGCAATCTGACATTCTGTGTACTATGTAAATGCCATTTTAAATGAAAAAAAAAAACCAAAACCAAAAAAACCCAAAACACCCAACCACCAGACATGCGCATGCGACGCAGGCTTTCTCTGTGCACCTCTGGGTGTCTCTCAACCCTTGCTCTCCGTCTTCCCACGTCTTTTCTCCTCTCTCTGTCCTGGCCTCTGTCTGTCTCTCTGGCTCTGTCTGGTCCCTGTGCACACCCCTCTCATGCCCTTCTCATACCCCTCTCATACCCCTCTCTCACCCGACTCTGCACCTGCCCCGCGGGCCGGACTGTTTCTCACTATCGCTAAAGGACGTTGGGATGGAGAAAGTCTGGAGATGGTCTCGTCCACCTTCCTTCTTTTACAGATGGGGAAATGGAGGCTCAGAGCAGCGCCCCTCCCCCCTTGCTGACTCTTGATTGACTGCTCTGTGCCGGTGGCGCGGTCTTCGTCCTTCCAGTTCCCCTCCTCCCGCTCCGTCCCTCCTCCGGGCCTTCGCTCGAGCGTCCCGGGCCGGCTCCGTCCCCGCATCGCCCCCTGCTGGCCCACCTGCGCCCTGCAAGCCCTTCCCCGGTCGCAGCACCTCGGACAGCGCCGTGGGAGCGCCCGCGGCCTGCAGGCTCCTCTCTCGCGACACCCGGAGTGGGGCCGGAGGTGGATCGGATCGGATCGGGGCGGGTGGGGAGGAGGGATCTCGCGAGAGGCTCTGCCGCAGGAGGAGGCGGTGGCGGCCGCGGCGCTGCGGGAGCGGGAGCGGGAGCGGGAGCGCGAGGAGGAGCCGGCTCCGGGGCGCGCGCGCGCTCGCCCCCTCCCCGCCCCGAAGCCTGGAGCGGAGGGGCTGCGGCGTTCGGAGCGCCTCGTCCGTGCGGTGCCGTGCGGTGCCTTGGCGTGCATTGCGGAGCATTGCGGAGCATTGCATCGCCCCGCACTGCGTGGCCCTCCCCGCTTCTCGGACGGTGGAGCAGCCCTGCGGCGGGTGAGTTGCGGGGCTGGGGGGGCCAGGCCGGCCGCCGCTATACATAGCTCCGGAGATCCGGGATTACCGGCTCCGGGGCTTTGCTGCGGAGGACAGGACGCGGGGGCAGGGCGGGGGCGTTGGGCTGGGAGCTCCAGCCCGCTCCCCTTCGCGTTGCGCCCCCGTATCCCCTTCACCTGCACAGTGTGTCGGGGGAGCCCAGGTGACCTTCGTTCTGCCCCGGCGGGGGTGGGGTGTCCCCGGACCCGGAGAAGGTGCGGTTTCTGCAGCAGGTGGGGAAGCGGCGGGGAGCCACCCAAGGCCCCGGGGCCTCTTTCCCCATCCTTCCCTCATCTTCCTCTCTTGGCGCTGCGTTCCCCCCCCCCCATTGACGTAAGGTTTCGTGGACCCGATGCAATTGCCTGGGTTTCCAACTCCTTTTCCTTAGAAACCACCTTCTCGTCCCTTCCAGTTCTGACATTTCCTGTTTCTAATACCTTCCCTGCCATGGGAATGTGTGGGGGAAGGGAGATCTTAGTGGGGCCTCTGGTTAAGGCCCTCTCTCTCTTCCATCCAGGAAAAGGCCAGTTTGGGGTATGGTCACAGAATCCAGCACAGTTAAAAAAACAAAATCAAAAATGAATTCCGTATTTTAAAAAATCCTGAGTGATAGATTGTGGGAATAGAAGGCAGATATGGTCAATGTGAGTACCCAGCTTGGGACCTCACCATGTGGAGGCTTAATTGTAGCGCTCCTCTGATCTTTCCTATGGGGACCTGAGGGTATCTCTCTTCTCAGTACCATGATTTAGCCTCTCCACACATATTTAAAAAGTGCCTACTATGTGCCCAACCCTCAGTTAGATCGCCCTGGGGATGGAAGTAGGAGGTCTGCTGTATAGCACAGTAGAAAGAGCACTGGGCCTGGAATCTGAGGGCTTGAGTCCTGGATCTGTCTGTTATTACCTATGTGACCTTGGGCAAGTGACTTAATCTCTTGGAGCCCTAGTTTTCTTATCTGTGAAATGAGGGGGGTTGAACCAGATGGAACTGTAAGGTCTCTTCCAATACTAAATATTTTGATCCCTTAGGGACCTCACAGTCTAGTTGGAATGACAGAACACACAAATGAGAAGGTAACCAGCAATCAAAATGATATAGGGGGTCAGAAGAAAGATACCTGTGGGCTGGGGTGGTCAGGGGCTTGGATAGAATTAGGTATATGGTTTCCCTGCTGTAAGTGGATATTTGGGGGTAGGGGAGAAGAAGGAGAGTGATTCCTGGGCTGGGATATGGGGTGAATTGTGTAGGAAAACTCAAGCATACCAATGCAAGGCTGGGCATTTGATTATAAAAGGGAAGAGTGCATGCCTAGCAAAGCCTGAGCCTTTACACTTGGGCTCAGAACTCCTGTTTTTTTTTGTTTGTTTGTTTTGTTTTTTTTACTGGGGGATCCTAAACAAATTGCTTCTATTCTCTGGTGCCCCTAGACAGTTGCAGCCCCCATCACTATTTCATGGAGATGTGGGGAGTGGACAAGATAAAGGATATAAAGTGTTTTGACTTCTTTGAAGGGAGCTGCTATAGAGACTATTGTTGCATATGGTTTTCTTCTCTATAATTCCTTTGGGAAACTCATCTTCCTTACCCCAGGTACCCTTTCCTCTACTTAAGGAGTCATAACTCAGAAGGACCTCAGAGACTATCTAGTCCAATACCCTAATTTCACAGAGGAGGAAACTAAAGCCCAGTGAGGGGAAGGCATTTTCCCAAGGTCATTGACTTAGTAAATAGCACAGCTAGAAAGAGAATCCAGGTCTCCTGATTCCCAGGGCAGGGCTCTTTCCTCTGCACCACAGCTCCATTTCCCCATGATCATGTCCCAGAAGGCATTTTCTCAGAGCTCTGGTGAAGCAACAGTGTCAGGAGCCACATAGAATCAGACTCTCAGAGTTGCAAGGGACCTCAGATGCCATCCAGCTTAACACATACCCGAGCAGAAATCCTGCCTACATGAGCCTCAACAAGTGAACCTTTCAGACTCTGAAGTCACTTCCATATTTAGCAGCTCATTCCACATTAGGATCATTGATTATTAGAAAATTCTTTCAATGACCTGAAATCTGCCTCATGTTGACCCTAGTTCTGTTCTCTTGACAAGTCTAAAATCTTCAGCTGTATGTATTCTTGTAGACAACAATCATTGCTCCCTATCCCATCCCTCTGCCTTAGTTTTGCTTCAGGTCAGATATCTCCCAACTCTTTCTCTTCCTTCTCATATGACATGTTTGCAAGTTCTTTCACAGTTCTGATTGCCCTCCCCTGGCCATGTTCTAGCTTGTCAATGTCCTTTTAAAAATGTGAGACCCAGAACTGAATGCGATACTCCAAATGTAGTTTGACTAGGGAAGGGAAGTTTCAGAGAGGCAGATTAATGCTTGACATACAGCAAAACCCTTCCTAGTGATTAGAAGCATGGGCTGCGTAGCCCATGTACTGTTCTTTAGTAAAGTAACATTGTTTCTCAGGAGAATCAGGTCAAGAAGCACTCCTAAGAAAAGGATGGAGGGCCCCTTATTGAGTATGGTTAGAAAGGGGATTCCTGTTCAGGTACAGGGTTAGGTTAGGTGAATTCTAAGGTTTTTTCCCAATCAACAGTTCTGAATTCTGAGTATAGCAGGATTGTGACTTCTCTTTTTTTCTGACCTCTGATCTCTGACCTAAGATTGTACTAGCCTTTTTGGAAGCCATGTTATATAATTTACTCACTGTCCACTTCAGAGGTAATTCTTCCTATTTAACTTTACCATCTGAATAACTTGGGGGCAGCTAGGTAGTGCCATATTGCACAGGGCACTGGGTCTGGAGTCAGGAAGACTAATCTTTCTGAGTTCACATCTGGCCTCAGACACTTAGTAGCTGTGTGACCCTCAGCAAATTACTTTACCCTGTTTGCCTCAATTCCTCATATGTAAAATGAGCTGGAGAAGGAAATTGCAAACCATTTCAGTATCTCTGCCAAGAAAACCCCAAATGGGGTCATGAAGAGTCAGATATGATTGAAAAATGACTCAACAACAACATCTGAATAACTTGGGGTAATATTGGAGGACCAGGTCTTTTGATCCCCATGCCTTTTTTTTTATATAAATTTATTTATTTAACTTTTTACATTCACTTTCACAAAATTTTGGGTTGCAAATTTTCTCCCCCTTTGTCCCCTCCCCCTGCCCCAATACACCAAGCATTCTAATTTCCCCTATCACCAATCTGCCCTCTCTTCTTTCATCCCTCCCTTTCCTTACTCCATCTTCTCTTCTGTCCTGTAGGGCCAGATAACTTTCTATTCCCCATTACCTGTATTTCTTGTTTCCTAGTAGCAAGAACAATACTCAAGTGTTGTTCCTAAAACTTTGAGTTCCAACTTCTCCCCATCCCTCCCTCCCCACCCATTCCCTTTGGGAAGGCAGGCAATTCAATATAGGCCATATCTGTGTAGTTTTGCAAATGACTTCCATAGTTGTCATGTTGTGTAAGACTAACTATATTTCCCTCCATCTTATCCTGCCCCCCATTGTTTCTATTCTCTCTTTTGATCCTGTCCCTTCCCAAGTGTTGACTTCAAATTGCTCCCTCCTC
>CM053769.1:500276576-500297814 GCA_028658325.1 Potorous gilbertii | reverse complement strand
GGAGGGAGAGAGAGAGAGAGAGGGAGAGGGAGGGAGGGAGAGAGAGAGAGAGAGAGGGAGGGAGAGAGAGAGAGAGAGAGGGAGGGAGAGGGAGGGAGAGGGAGAAGAAGAAGAGAAAGAGGGGGAGGAAGGAGGGAGAGAAAGAGAGAGGGAGAGAAAAAGAGGAGAGAGAGAAAGGGGGGAGAGATTTATGAGTCACCAGCATAGAGATGATAATTAAATTCAAGTGAGCTGATGAAGTCACTTAGAAGAGAGAAGAACCTTGGCAGGGGTGTGTTGTAGATTATGACCCAGCAAAGGAGATATAGGAGTCTAAGAGATAGGACGGTCCCAAAAGAGTCCCAAAAGCCCAGAGAGGGTAAGATGCTGCTCAAGTTAGGCTGCAGAGAAGTAAAGAATGAGGACTGAGGTAATTGAGAGGTCACTGGTAACTCTGAAGACAGCATCACAGGTCAGCAGACAGCCAGTTTTCTCAAGGAGTGTGGCTCAGAATGGGAGGAGATCTAGGACAATCCTTGGCAGCACCAGCAAATAAGGAGTGAGGGGAGATGCTAGGAGGGCAGTCTGCCAGAAGAGACAAGAAGCGAGAGGACCAAGTGCACAGATAGGGAAAAGGGGTAGGTCTTGGCAAGGAAAATGACCACATTTTCCTGAGAGTCGCTGGTGTCCTGTTCCTTGCTCATGCCTCCGCTGTTTTTCCACATTAACATTCCACAGAAGTGAAGACTTGTGCTTGATGTCTTTGCCAGATCTCTGTCCCTCACCCCACACCTGCATGGTCTCTTATCTGGGACCTCTTAGGACCATGACTACATGGAATCAGAGGCCCTCCAGGACACAAACCGGAAAGCTGGAAGGCTGGCAGCTGCCCCATCCAACCCTGGCACATTCCTTGAGTGTCCTCCAGTATCTGCTTGCAGACCTCCACAGCTCACATGGAGCCCTCTCCTGTGCCCTTATGGTCCCCCAGGAGAGCATTCTGCCACCCACCTTTATTGCTTCATCAGCACTGTACTCTGCACACAGTAGGCACTTAGCAAATGGCTTACTAAATATCTGAATAAAGAAGAGAAAGAAGACATCTAACTGCATTTGAGCAAAAGCATGCCTATTCCCTCCATCTTGATTCTCCATGAGCCTGGGGGCCCAAAAAAAATTATCCCCTGGTAAACCAAACCCTTTACAGCTTCCAAAGCAAATTCCCAGGAGAGCTACAGAATCCCCAGAGAAAGAAAGGTCTCCACTCCATCTCTCTCTGGCCCCTGAGCTGGAGGCAGGCAACTGTCCTTGGAAGCCTCTGCACTTTGGGCTGGGTCCTGGCAGCCACAGAAAGTCAGGTGCTTCCCATGATGCTGTGCTGGCTTCAACAAAAAAGGGCCACTGTTCTTCGCTTTCCTGGATTGCTTTCTATTCTAATGACAGGAAAAAGAGAGAGAGGAGGAGAGCTGGGTAATGTCAGATACAGGGCATCTCAATGGTCTCTCCTCTGCTCCCCCTAAAACAGTGAGTGAAAACCTCAGTGGTCCCCCTTTGGAGAGCCAGGCTTCCCAAGTCGCTGACAGTCTGATATAGTTCAGACTGCCTTCCTCGGCCAAAGGCTGGGCAGGGGAATATTCAGATTCATTGGCCTGTGGATGCACAGACCACCAAGTCAAGCCCCTCTCAGGCCTCTACACATACTCACACATCCAGAGGTAATACAGCATCTTGCACGTTCGCTGGTAATCAGCTGGAATCTCTGCAGAGAAATCTTGGTAGAAGCAGGGCTTGATGGGGCAGACTGAGGGAAACGGGGGCCAATTGTTTGGCCTCACTGTTAGGGAAAAGAGGCAGGTTAAGTGAGCCTCCTACAGCAGGAGGGTGGAGGCTCTGCTCTGCCTGGGGGTGGAGAAACAGAGCCAGAGAAAGTCTGGTTCTTAGGAAGTCTCAGTGGGCCCAGCACTCAGTACACAGTTAATAAATAGTTATTGACTGACCAAGTGGCCAAAAGCACCCCAGATCTCAAAATCAGTGTTAGGGAATGGAGAAAGAAAGGACTCAGAGCTTACTTTCCAGAAAATGTCTCCAAATAATTTGAGGCATAGTAGTGCTTTAAAAAAGCTTAGCAAACCATACAAATGTGAATATTGTCGTTCATTAGCTGTTCAAGCCCCTCAGTCAGGGCATATAATCATAACCAGAAAATGCAGGGAGAGAGCACTATCTCCTTTGACTCTGAGGGAACCAGAGGCACAGAAAACCTTCCCAGGGCAGGGATACCAATGGGCCCAAGCTGCCACCAGGCCCTTCCACCTCTAGATTACTGACCCTTTCCCCAGAGTGGACCACAGGGATGTTTAGATTTACAAAAGGGCCTTCTTCATGACAGCCCTGAGCAGAGGAGGCAGCATCCCTATGTGACTGACAATGACCCCCTGCCCCCCCACCACCATCAAGGTCAGGGCACCAGGCCAGGCAGGGACTCACCGTGCAGGTTGGCCGTGGCATTCTGCAGCTCCCGTTCCTTCCTGTCCAGTTCGGCGGCCTTCCTCTCCAGCTCTTCCTGCTGCTGCAGCAGGCCAGCCTGGGCTGCAGAGGCCACAGCCTACAGGAAGCAGATGCCAAGGGATAAAATAGGGCGGTTTTGCACACGGTCTCAGACAGGGTCTTAGGCCCCCAAGAAGCGCTGTGAGCCAATCTCCAGGAGCCTTCCACTACTCTCCACCCTGGCCCAATCATATTCACAGCTACGGAACCCAGGTGGAAGAACAATCCCTTCAGTCCTCTAAAGGCCTGCTGACATATGGGTACAAATGAAATCAGATGACAAAAGAAGGAAATTCATGAAGGAGCAACACCGTCCTATCCAGTCTGAGGGGGAAGTGTTGACCTCAACCAGACACTTTGGATGAGAAAGGCTGATTGTACACATACGGCCATTAGGGCTTTCTTAGCTCCCTCTGCCCAGGTACTAGATCCAGAGGCTGGGCACAGACACAACCCACAAATCCCCTCTAGCTCAATTCTGTCTAATTGCAGGGACTTTTGAATCCAAAGTTTTCTCTCCTAGACACACTGGGCAGGAAGTTTGGGATGCTGAGGTTAGAGTACATTACCCAGATCTGAAGTCTGGAATGGGGAAGGAGAAGAAGGAATAAGTTCAACTCCCAGTCTTTGAGTCTTATGAATATACTCTGCCCAAAACCTGACCCCAGAACAGGCCTGAGTCATCTAGGGCACCCCACAATGGTCAAAGGCATAGAACCATATTGTCCCTTTTCTCTTGGAAAGGGTTGGAAATGTGCCCCACTGGGTTCAGTGGCCCCTGAAGCCAGGCATTCCTGAAGAAGGAATCCATGTTCCATTCCATCCCCAGTCCCCCAGGAGGTCTTGAGAAGGAAAAGAGGTAGGCCCCACATGATTACTGTAGACATGAAACCTTTCTGGGTGGTCTGTTTGCATGCCTTCCAAAACAGCTACCAGTGGTTATGGCCCAGAAATCCAGGGTCTGGAAGAGTCCCAGGGAACAAGCTCCAGAGCTTCTGGCCCCTTCCCCTTGCTAAGCCTGTGCTCCTGCAGCCCAGTGTGTACCCCAATGGAGAATCAGGATCTTGCCCAGGGCTGTTTCGGGAGAGGGCTGCCCAAAGGCTGAAGGATGCCCCTATCACTTATGGGAGAGGTTTGTTTTTGTGCAGGGCCTCAGTGGTTCCAAGGATGTATTAAATAAGTGGGGAGGGCCCTTAAAGTCATCTGGTCCGACCCCACACTTTCCAGATGAGGAGGCCAGAAGGGGTAAAGTAACCAGGCCTCAAGGTCAGGATTCAAACCAAAGACCTGGCTTTTTCTATCTGTGCCACCCAGGGTCTTCCCCAGAGCTAAGTAAAAGCAGTCATGGAAGACAGGAAGGGATAACAGACCATCAATAGGAGGAGAGGGTCTCAGAAGCTGCCAGGCCCCATTCCTTCATCAAGCACAGGAGGAAGTGAAGGGATTGACCCAAGGCCGCACAGACACAATCAATGTCAACAGGTGGGATTTGGAACCCAGTGCTCTTTCTACTGTACAATACTGAGAACTGGGTTCTGGCAAAAATGGAACTGAGAGGAGCCTAGCCAGGCTTGTATTGTCTGAATGGGAACATGGTTACCTGAGCACACACTGCTCAGTCTGGCTGGGGCACTGGCTTGGGGAGGTCTCACTCTCCCACATGTACGCTTAATGCCTACCTTAGGAAGCTCTCGCATGTGGCTGCCATTCAGAACACTATCTCTTCCTGGCAGTGTCTATCTTTCTGTGAACCAGCTCACTCCCTGGAACCTGGTAGGTAGGCATTTGTCAGCCTGTCTAAGCAGGAGCTGCAACATACAACTACGCTGTGTCTGAGTCTACAATTCTCTAACTCTCTACTGCCTGGAAGAGCATCAAGAAAGCCAGTCACTGAAGAATGGAAGAGAAACCGGGTGCCCAGGCAGGAGGCAGGCTCAAACCCAGGTGACCATGTCCAGAGTCTCTCAGCCTTCTCCATCCTCAGCCCATTTGGATAAGTGAAGATCAGTCACTGACACAGACCTCCCTAACCAAAAGGACTGAGCTGACTGCCTCCAGAGAGTGATAGCTCAGAATAATTTAGAGATCCTGTATGTTGATCTTTCCTAATGTTACTGAATTAGAAAAACCCAAGACTATGTCTCTCCCCTTGAAAACCAGGGCTAATCAGGTTCACAAGAGGCAGTGATGGTACTACCCATCCCTAGCCTGCCAATGGGTAGTGAGGGACAGAGGAGCTACTTCTAGACAGTACCTGGGGGGTAGGTTCCACTGAGGGCTGGAGGACTGCAGGCTGCGATGGCCCAGTGGCCTGGGGGGCTGGGACTGTCGTTGCTGCTGCATTTGTCTAAGGGAAGAGAGAGGAAAAGATTAAAGAGGAAGGTGTGTCCTTGCAGGTCTGAGGAAGGGACAAACTCCACCAAACACCAATGCAGAGGCAGATGGCTACAAGGACCTCCAGAAGGCACAAGTCCTTTCTGCACAGGTCCCCACAGCAGCAGCAGATGCATGGCTGGGGTTTTGGTGAGAAGAACCACTCACTGGGACAGACTTGATTAAGTCATCTATCCTGGACCCGGGATCTCAGCTCTCAAGCTACAGGCTGTCCCCAGTTTCTTGTCCAGAAGAAATAAAAGTCACTATGAGACCAAATTTAGCATTCCTACGAACCAATGAATTATGGGAACAACACTTGTTTTCACCTGGTTTTTCATTCTTCCTCCTTTGGAGAAGGGAATTTCAATGACTCAAACCTCCTCCCAATCAGAAAAAAACCCCATCAGTCTTCACTGAGAGTCTACCAGAACTCCCACGATGCCATCTACGTTACTTTAAAGTTGTTCCTTCTAGAGCACAGATGTTATCAGAGCTGCTTCCTCTTCTTTATCCCACGATCCCAAAACAGGGCCCAGGTTCTTGGTACCAAAGCTCCAGAGGGAGACACAAACGATGTGTGCATGAGGGAGATGAGCAGGGTACTGTAATGGTGGGGAAGGCAGAAGTCTTGAGATACAAGGGCACACTCACCAGCTGGGAATTCTCTGAAAAAGGGTTGAATTCCGCCAGGCCACCCTGAGAGGGATTGGTCAGCTGGGTCACAGATGGATCCTGAGAAGATGATGGGAAAGGCCCATAAATACATTTAAAGTGCACTGGAGAGGGAAATGAGCTAGGAAATCTGAAGCAGTTCATTAACGGCAAAGAGCCTAGTTGCCATCCCATTTTCATCTCTCCCCACAGCCTGGCTCATGAGCATTTACCCCAGTGACACATGGCAATGAAAGGCAGGTGACCTTCTAAAGCCGGCACAGTTATGACCAGGACCTGCTGGATCCATCTAATTGTGCTTCTGACACCTTGAAATAAAACACCAGTTCTTGAGAGTTCTCTGTGCACTACAGGAAGGGAGCTACAATGTGTTTTCACAGCTTTCTAATACCGAATGAGAAATCTTGTGCTCTCACCAATGGCTCATTGGATGTCTCCACTCAGATGTCCCACAGGCCCCACAAACTCACCATGTCCAAAACATGTTGCCCTTCCCAGAACAAGCTCATCCTCTCTAATCTCACCACCCAGGGCTAACTCTATCCTTGACCGATATCACGCCCACAGCCAGCGGCTCTCCCTTGACTACAGGCTGAAGGATGGAGCACTAAACTCCTCTCAATGCCTTCCTTAATATAGAAAGAAACTGTACTCTCTCCTCTGCATGTGTTGCCAAGTCTGGTTTCAACTTCAGGGAAAAAGATGGCCCTGGGTCAGGGACCCAGGTTCTGTTCTTCCACCTGCACTGCCTATATTCTTTTGTGTCTTCAGATGGTGAGCTCCTTGAGGGCAGGGGCTCTCTTCAGCACATAGTAGACAATGTTCACTGGCTCCTTCTAGGCCACCTTCAACTTTCCCATCCAATGATACTCCCAGGAGGCTAAGGCAGGGTAGTCTTACTGTGCCCTTCCTCCATAAATCCTTGGCTGATCAATGATGTGAGAGCCTAGTCCCCAAATTCTGCTTGGAATCAGACTACGAGATGCCAGGGTTCCAGGTGACAAGAGGGAGCCAGGAGAGCTGCCCACAGGGAACAAGAACCCACCCACAGAACCCCAGGGCTTTCAAGGAGCTGTGTTCACTTGCCTCAGATCCTCCTTGCCATTCAAAGCCTATTCCTGTCAACAGTGAAGTCTCTTCAATCAGTCACATGTGTACCATAAAGTCTGCAGAAAGCTTGTTTCTTGACTCCAGAAGGTACTTTCCTGGGGGGAAGGGATCCTGACAACTTGATGCCCCCTCACACTGAGCCCCTGAATGATGAAGCACTCTGGAATGACTCTCTTCAAAGAATGACCTGCTCCTGCAAACACTGGCCTCCCCTCCCCCTCCACGCCTCTCTCATTTCTCTTTTCTAGTTTCTTGGCTCTAAGAAGGGACGGGAATATATCAAGGAAGCTAGAGGGACCATCACCTTAAAGTGAGACCACTTTCTGAAATGGAACACCAGGGTCTACCTTCTGGGATTGCCTAGACTGCTGCTTGAAGAGGTCCCTGCCCAAAACTATCTTCCTTAGTCCCATGCTACAATTTCCTTATTTCTTTGGGTCTTAAATCTCCTCATACTATACAAAGGTCTCTGAGAAGGGGAACACCTCATGCCGCACCTTGATACAGGATCAGCTGCCAGTTGAGAGCCTGTCCAGACCAGAACAGGATCCAGGAAAGTACAGACAAGGGGAGTGAGGAAGGGTAACAACCAGCATCACAAAGTCTTCAGGAACAAGGCTCAGCCCTAGGTATCCCCATACCTGCTAGTGCCCAGATTCACTGGAACATAAAGAGAAGACTCCCTAGACCCACTCTAGGCTGGAAATCATCCTGCTTTAGTGGCTAATAAAACATACTCTGAGGGGCAGATAGGGGACATTTTCCTTTCAGTTAGATCAAGGGCCAGCTGATAGCTCTAAAAACCCTGGCCTCTCGAGGGACAGAGACACGGAGCACCCGCTCTCATTTCAGAGCCAGGATGAGCCATCATCTTGTTATGGCCCAGAAATTAGACACTCCCTATCCAAGAACTCATTACCTGAGTCTATGTCACCACGGGGAGGAGTCTTTGCTAGCAGGCATTACAGGTGTTACAGTGCACTGACTTGGGTCCAAGCTTTGTGTAATGAAGGAATATAACAGGCATTCCTGTACTTTCTCTAGGTGACACTATTCAGGTGCTTTCATGGGAGGAGACAGCTTCCACAGAACAGGTGTGGCCCTGAAGGCAAGGCAGCACCTTCTGGGGCAGCTCCACTATATTTCAGACAAGGAAACTGAGGCCCAAAAGGTGAAAACACTTGCCCAAGGTCACAAAACTAGTAAGTAGCATTCAAAATCAGACTGTAAAGCAAAGTCAAGTCCTTTGACTCCAGTTCAGCCCACACTGCTTCATTTAAAAGGGCCTGTCTCCCCAACATCACCGGGACATGAGAAAAACCTGTCCCTTCAAGACCCTTAGATGAATTCTGGTGACTGAGGTCCAGACAGCCTTGTCTATAATGGGATTCGCTCTTGCTCCTGGCTAACCTGGAAGTTAAAATGAAGGGCAAAAACTTCCTATGCCCAAAGTGGGTGATTAACTTTTACTCATTGATTCAAAGGGAGTAATCCACAATATGGAGCAATTATACATCAATGACTAATCTTCAAGTCTGGCCTCAGACACTTATTAAGCTGTCTGACTCTGGGCAAGTCTTTTAACTCTGCTTGCTTTAGTTTCCTCATCTGTAAAATAAGCTGAAGAAGGAAACAGCAAACCACCCCAGTACCTTTGCCAAGAAAACCCCAAATGGGGTCATGGAGAATTGAACACAACTGAAAAAAAATGACCTAACACACCTACTTAAACTGTATAAAATGTTATCTCATATTTCTTATTGAATTCCATAGAGAGCAACATTAACTCCAGAGACCTCGCTCACATTAGGGACTTGCTACAAAGCACAGACTCCTGGAAAAAGCACTAGATTTGGAGTCATAAGATCTTGAATTTAGAATTAAAAGGTCGTTGGTGATCACTTAGTTCAACTCCCTAATTTTATAGGTTCAAAGATGGAGACTCAGGGGCATGAAACGATTTGCCTAAGGTCACACTGTGTCAGAGACAGGATTTGAACTTGGATCTACCTGAGTACAGTCCAGCACTCTATCCATTTTTCCGTATTGCTTCTGGGAGTCCAAAGACCTGAGTTAAAACTGTGGCTTTGCCACCAACTCTCTGACATTGGGCCAGTCATTTCACAGCTCTGGGCCTCCATCTCTGCATCTGTAAAGTGAGGGAAGTGGACCAAATGATGACTTAGGGCCCTTCCATCTCTGAAGCCAAGCTTAAAACACTTTGCCTTGGGTCAAGGTCAGGCCTCTCCCCCATGAGAAGTTGGTGAGAGGGCCATGTGGGCAGTTCATGTGGCTTTATGGTCATTCTTTACTTGTGCTGCCCAAGTCCTGATTCATCCCCTGCATCCTAAGTTTTTCCTGGTCTTCTCTTTCCCTACAGCCTGTAGCCCAGCTGAGTGCTAGTTTCAGGGTTGTGGACACAGCTGGCACTCTATAAAATAGTTTACTGAATGAATGCTGAAGGAGGTAAAAGCATGGCGGGATCAATTCTTTCCTGCAAGGTAAGGGCTCTGATTGGTGAGGAAACATCATAATTTTGAAGCTTGTGAAATTCCAGGCCTTTCTGAGATAACTGACATGTCAAGTCATTATGGAGCAAAATGAAAAGAAAGAAACAAAGAAAAATTACTTCAAACCTCAGCCCCAGAGTTGAGCTGGGCCAGAAGCCCAGAGAGTACCTGCAGGTTCATCAGAGGATCAAGGCTGCCCCTGTGGCCTCTTTCTCTGTGGGGGGCAGTACTATAGTACTGTACTGCCTACAAAGAAAACCCAGACTCTTCAAACTGGCACCAAAGCCCTTTCCAACTTGGACCCAACCTCCCTTTCTGTCCCGAAAACTTTTCCTTCCCATGTCCTGTAGGATCCTGGGCAAGTCACCTGATTTTGATAAACCTCAATTTCCTCATCTGTAAAATGGGAAAGATGAGACCTATCATGCCAACCTGGCCTGTGAGGTTGAAATACAATAAAATACACAAGTAATATCTTCATCATTACACCCCAATGCTCACATCAAATTGGACTTCTGACCTAGAAAATGATCTATCCTTCCCTGCCTTTGTTCTTGGCATCGAGACACAACAAGGCATACCCCTTCCTTGGCCTCTTCTTTCTCTCAGCCCTCCTCGAATGCCCAGTTCAAATGTTCTCTGTCTCCCTAAGACTGTTTCTCATTCCCTTAGCTGGAAGTGATTCTCTCTCCTCTGACCTTTGTACCTTTCTTAGAGACTTTATTTATCATATTCTCTCTTGCAAATTATTTCCCTCGTAGATGACAGGCCTACCCTACAATGTCTAGCTCACAAGTTTGTGTTCAGTAAATGTTTCTTAAATTTGCAGAAAAAGCACTGGCTGAACCATCAGTTTACCAAAATTTAAAACAACCTCTCTCTGGAAGGGTGACAATTCAGTCTTGTTTGTTCTGGTTAAATATTACTGTTAGCCTGGTACAGGACTAACCACCTCCAAGACAAACCAGAGCCTTAGATCCACTGGCACTCCCATTTCCCAGTGAAATGTCTTCTATATACTCTTACTCACTCTCCAAACCAAGGAGATGCTAGATTTGATTTTTCCCTCACCTCATGGAAGACCACAAAGGAAGCATCCTCATTCAGGATCACCTGATAGGCTAGGATGGTTGCCAATGTCCAGGATCATGCTTCCTGTGAGAGTCAGAGGACAGGACAAATACTACAGGCTTCAAACTCTCCCTAGGATGCTGATTTCCCTATAGAGAATCACACATTCCCTAACATGCAAGGAACCAACAGCACCAGGCCATTCTTCAGACTCTAGACTTAACCTGGGCAGACTAACACATCAGGATAAAGGTGTAGGAAATGTCAAGTGACACTGTGCACATGGCCAAGGCCTATATCTTCTTTCCCCTTCCACCATAGGGACATGTCTGAAACCCTTAAGGTACAGCCACACTACAGAGATTATCTCTAAATTGCAAAGAAGCAATGTGAGCAAGAGTTATGTATCTGCAAGCAGGCTGGGGTTGAAAGCTTTACTTTATCAGACAGAACCTCCACTTATCCCACTCCCTCTCTCTGGGAGTTTATGGGATTGGTTTGGCAGAAATTTTCAGTTAGATAAAGGACTCCAGAATTAACCTAGGTGATCTCATTTTTCTTGAACCCTAAATGAAAGCAAAGTTTATCACCACATCAGGAGTACCTGACCTCTTCTGCATCACAGACTTCTTCAGCAGTCTGTAAAGCCTATACCTGCTTCTAAGAATGTTCTGCTTTGATTTTTTTTTAATTAAAAATAGAAGGAAAGTTTAAATTTAACCTGAAGGTACTGAAAATAAAGATGTATTTTTTTTTCCATCCAAGTTCCCAGAACCTCTAAAAACTCTCCACAGACCCATAAGTTTAGAAGCTCTACCCCATACAAAAGTCAATCTTGGGCCAGATCAAATGGCTCTTTACCTGGGGAGCAAGCCATACCCTGCTGCCCCTTTGCCCCCATGCCTCAGACTCTGAGCCAACAGGAGGTTTAATGATAATCTGACAGTAGGAGGAGTCCCAGGAACAACCTGAAGCCAAGTCATCTCCTCCCCAGAAAGTGCAGACAAACTGTAATTAAAGGAGTGATCAGCGTGTGCCAATGAAGTGAAACTCCTCTCAGTTGTGAAGGTGATCACCTTACTTGCAATTTTCCATTTTGTCCAAAGAATGCAATAGTCTTTTGAACACATCCTGGACTGAAAATTATGCCAACTGCTCTTCTTCTTGAATATTTCCAATCATCACAATTATTCCTATGTTGAAGTAAAAGTGTCACGAAAGTACAGCCCCATCAATAAGAAGGTAGGGTATGGGAGAGGCAGAAAAGAACAGGAGTAAGGAAGTGAGAGGCTCTTCATTTCTCTGGTGGATTCCATTTCTATTCCACAGGATAAAGGTCAAAGAAGATTTTGGCTTGTGAGAGTTTATAATCCCTATTCTCTCTTTAGGTCCTTCCTTGAATCATGTGTCACCACCCTGAGTAAATGAACTTGTGCTCACACCCAAGCTTCCTGGGCCTATGTAGGCAGAAAGAGAGCAGACTCTCCACCCAGCCAGAGAATGAGCCTGAAGGGGATTAGCTTTGAGCAAGGCCAGGACTTTGGGGCCTGGTAAGTAGAACTTCCCCATAAAGCCCGAACAGGGCACCAGAACAGGTGTGCAAGGAGCAGCATTGCAAGCAGATTTTTCTCTTCTCTGGACACAAGGTCACCAGTCAGATGCTGCTGCTCATGGGACTCCAGCGGCTTCCTGTTCTGCCTGTATCCTGGTGGTATACTTCCATGACAACTGATGGATACTGGATTCCAGTTGAATGCAGAAGAGGCCTCCAAAATGGTTAGCATAATTTCTGGGGTTGAAGATTCTGGAATGGTGTCCCCAAAGCACTGCTAAGAAAAAGGGAGCAGGCTTCCAACTCCTCATCTTGTCCAGCTCCAGGGCTGGAAACAAACCCCTGGCATCTTTGGATAGCTGGCTGTCCTGGCAGGTGAACATACAGGAATCACTTGTTTCTAGACCCAACAGGCCAAAAAAACCCAAGTAAACTTCTGTCCTGCTCCCCCTAGGTATCCCACATTTTCAGTAAAATTTAAATCAACTTTTACTCTTTTATTATAGACTGATAAATACAGTGAAAGGAGATACTGGTTGGAACATACCTTTAAGTCAGCCATCTCCGTGTATTAACCAGCCAGAGACATTTACTGGCCCTTAGTCAGTAATGGAGACAAATTTCCTACAAGAGGGATCTGTCTGAAAACAACCCTATGCTGCAAGTAATGAATGTTTTGTATGCTTAACATTACTTAGTATTTCTTGGTAAAGATAATGAAATAACCTGCCATTTCCTTCTCCAGCTCATTTTACAGATGAGGAAATTGAGGCAAACAAGTTAACTGACCTGCCCTGGGTCACAGAGTTAGTGTCTCAGGCTGGATTTGAATCTGGGTCTTCCTGACTCCAGGCCAGGAGCTCTATCCACTGCATCACCTAGCTGCCACCTCCCCCCTTTCTCATCAATAATGAAAATGCTGTTTATTTGTCAGGTTTGGAAAAAGGATATCAAACATGGTCATATCATGATTAAAAAAAAAAGAGAGACAGACTTGTATAGATTTGAGTGTCCTCCCACTGGCTAAGTATCCTTGTCTGAAAAAGTAGCAAGTATTTTCATTCTCACATTAGTGTATAACTGTACTACATGATTAAAGTCTTCTTTTACTTTTATATTATTGGACACTGAAAAGGGGGAAGGAAGTAGAAAGGGTGTGCTAAGTTGCAGGAAGGACTCAGGACATCAGCCACAGTGGCCCCCTCCTAAACTGGCAGGGCCCTTTAAGGAGGAAAGTCCTGTGAACCAACATAATGAGCTCTACTGAGTCTGCAGGAAATATAGGGCAAGTGAACAATCAACAATATCTTGTGGATAGGGTAAGTCCTTAGTTACTGGTCCCCAGAAGCTTTCCGAAATCAGGTCCCGACCCACAAAGAACTTTTGGATACACTTTCCCTCTTCTGTAAAACAAGAATACCTCACTTCAGAATCCCAAAGCCACAATGTTAAGAGTTGAAAGGGGCTTCAAGATCATCTAGTCCACTGGTGAGGAAACTGAGGTCCAGGAGAATGGAGGGTGGGGCAGGATAATGTGCTTCAGGGCACACAGGACAAGAGATCCTGGAATCCAACTTGTACCTCAAGAATTTCCACAATGTCCCTAATGCCATCTGGATGCAGTAAACAACCACAACTTCTCCCCACCTCTCAATTTCAAAATTCAAGAGAGATACTACAAATCTATGAACTCATTTACATGTTGAAAACCTTGGATTTTAGGTCTGGGTGGGTATGTATTCCCACCATTTCTTTCCGACCTGATCAGATATAAGGAAGGCAGCATACTAAAGCACAGTATAAATGCTAATGATCAGATATATTAAAACTAGAAGGGAGGATTTGTCCCCCTTCTAAAGCAAAAGAAACGCCTCTCCATCTCTTCCTCTTCACTGGGTCCAAGGAGGAAAGGGAGGGATGGGGGCTGTCCAAATTCTTTAGCAAACTTAACCCTTCAAGGCCCTGATAGGTGAGTGGGGTACCTTCCTCCTTTAATTTTACATCCCTCTCCTCTCATACCCCTTCGGCCAAAACCCTTTCCTCCTTCCTTCCCCCTCATCGCCACTTCTCCCTATGCTGCCCCCAACCTTCTGGCAGCTCCTCCCCCCTCACCACTTTCCCCTTTCTCTTACTTTCCCTGCCCTCTCCAAGCCGACCCTTTAGAACCATTCCCCCTGCTCCCATTCCCCTCGGACCCCTACAAAATACTTTTCTTGCCCCCTCCCCCTTATTTACAATTTCCTGCCCCGCCCCCTCATTTACAATCACTCTCGCTGCCCCCTCCCCAAACACCTGTAACCACCCTCCCCAACCCCGCCCCTCCACCGCCGTTCCACCTGTGGCTGGTCCCGCCCCCTCCGGCCCTGATTGGCCAGACCTCGGGTTCCCGGCTCGTTTATTGGGCGTCGGGCCCGTCCCTTGGGCGCCACGTCTCCGGAGGTGGAAAGGCCCGGGCCGCGGCCCCCAAGCAGAGTCTCCCCGGGACGGCAGGAGCGTCCCATACCTGGAAAGGATTCACGTCCACCGGGTCCGCGAAGGGGTTGGTGTCGAAGGCAGACATGGTGGGCGGGGCGGGGGAGGGAGGGTGGCAGGAGCCCACAAGCTCAGCAGGCACTGCTACCGCCCTGGCGCCTGGACTCCGCAGCTCTCTCCGCGGAGACCCTCCACTTCCGGGAGGAAGTCGCACCTGCGCAGGCGCGAGCAGCGGAGAAGAGGGCGGGCTTTGTGACATCACAGCGCTCGGCTCCGCCCTCCCGCCCTGACAGGTGTTCCGCGCTTGCGCAATGCCTCTTTGTTTTCTCTTCCGTCCCCTTCCCACCTCTCCGCAACTTGTGGCTTCTGCAGCGGAGCTCCCATCTGGACCCGGGAGCCCGGGAGCGAGAGACACGTAGGGCCGGATCCTAGCTCTGCCCCGCTCCCAGTCGTGGGACCCTAAGCCTCGATTTCTTCACCTGTAAAATGAGGACGAGCATATGTTTCACAGGGGTCTGGTGCAGTGTTGAATGCTTCTTTATTCCCTTGTTTTTAACCCTCTTTCCAAAGCCGACACGTAGGTGGATAAAGCGCTGCAGCTCGCTCCAGGAAGCATCGAGTTCGAATGTAGCCCTAGACATCTGCTGGCTGTGTGACTCTCGGCAAGTCGCGTTTCTTTTGCCTGCCCCAGCTATATGAAAGAGGGATAAGCACAACCCCTTTCTCCCAGGGTTGCTGTATCAAAAGAGCTTTGCAGACCTTGAAATTGTATGGCCCTGAGGGTGATGATCGTTATACTATTATCTGCAGCTTTTTAAACGATGCAAAAGGAGAAGTGGGAGCATGCTATGGAGGGCTACTGCCTGCTCCTTTTCCTTCCTGGGGAAGTCTTTAACCAAACCCAAGTTCCTCCCATGGCTTTGGGGTGACTTAACAATGATTAAAGTTACAGAAGAAACATACTGATTATGCAGGGTTTGGGGAGGAGGAAAAAAAACCCAAACCAGTGTGGGAAAGGGAAGCCGGACTGAATTATGAAGAACAACTTTAATATTTCCTTTAATATTCGTGGAGTTTGTTTTTCAGGGTTTGAATCACTTGTGTATCTGTTTCATTAGATCATACCAACCTCCCCACTGAGGCAGGAAGCAAAACAGTACTCCTGCATTTGGCAGGTGAGGAAACTGAGACCCAGAGAAGGGAAATGATTCGCCCAAGGTCTCCACAAATTGTTGGCAGAGCTAGGAACAAGTCAAGTCAAGTAAACAGGCATTTATTAAAATACTCTTTATGAGTCAGGAATGTTGCTAAGCACTGAGGATACAAAGAGATACCCTCCTCCCCCACATCCTCAGGGAACTTATACATCAATGGGGGAGGCACCATGGACAAGCACAAACCAGACACATACAGGAAAATCTGCAGACAATCAAGAGAGAATGGTATTTGGGGGTGAGGGAGGGTGTCAAGAAAGGCTTCTAGCAGAAAGTGGGATTTTAGCTGAGACTCAGAGGGAACCAGAAAGCAGAGATAAGGAAGGAGAGAATTCCAGGCATGCTGGATGGCCGGTGAAAATGCTAAACTGGAATTAGGGCATTGAAGTCTTCTATGAGGAACATGGAAGAAGCTGGTATCACTGCATCCCAGAGTATGTGGGGAGGAAGGAGTAAAGTATAAGAATACTGGAAAGGGGACCAGGGTATGAAAGGTTTGGAATGACAACCAGAGGATTTTCTTTTTGATCCTGAAGGTAATAGGGAGCCAGTAGAGTTTTTTGATAGGTCTGGGAATGTGACATGGTCAGACCTACTCTTAAGATCAGTTTGACAGCTCAGTGAAAGGTGAACAGGAGTGAGGAAGTACTTGAGGCAGGAAAATACCCCACTCTTGCATCCCAGCAGGCTTTGCAACAGTCCAGGTGTGAGGTGATAAGGGCCTGAGACAAGGTAATAACAATATCAGAGAAGAGAAGGGGGCATATGTAAGAGATGCTAACAAGACTAAACAGGACTGACAACCGATTGCCTAATTTTGGGGAGGTCAAGGTGAGAGATCAGAGGAGCTTAAGGACAACACTTAAGTTGTACAACTGGGTTTCTGGGAGGATGGTAGTGCCCCAGAAAATAAGAGGGAAGGGGGGAAGGTTTGAAGAAAGATAATGAATTCATTTCTCCTAGTCTGTGCCAATTGTATTGGAAAGGGATCCTATCCATGAAGTGCAGGAAAAGAGGGTTGGTGTTGGGAGGAAAAGGAATTGAGGTGAGGGGTCCAGAACTCAGCAAGAGACCAACTCCCTGGCAAACAAAGTAGTACAATCTTTTCTCCTGTGTGTATCTTGTTTCTTCAGCTAGACTATGTCCTTGGGAGGTGAAGATCATATAATATTTCTTGTATATCCCTATGGTCCCCATCACAATATTGAACACATAACAGGTATGCCCTGTGGGATTAGCAGCAGAAATTCCACCTTGGATCAACTTCATGGTTCTGTCAATCAGTTAGGATGGACAGGGCAAGATCAAGGGGAAAAGCAGTAGATTTGGGAAGCCAAAGACTTACATGCCAATCCAAGCTGTGGAAGCGTATTTGAATGCCTTCTTTTAACAAGTTTCATTACAAGTATTAAGAAATAACATTTTTATCTAAAAAGACCTTTCTAAAATTCTTGGGAAAACTTCTTGGTAAAGTGGATTGTTAGGTTAGGGCTAAAAGGAAAAAAAAGTATTTCCTCAGGGCTACCCCATGGGAGGTACCCTCTTCTACCCAGCAGGAAGTATTTGTACTGCCCCTATTCTACTTAGATTCATTCAATTCAGTTGTTTTCAGTCCTGTCCAACACTTTGAGACCCCATTTGGGGTTTTCTTGGCAAAGATCGTATAGTGGTTTGCCATTTTCTTTTCTAGTTCATTTCACAGTTGAGGAAACAGGCAAACAGAGTGAAGTGACTTGTTCAGTCACACAGCTAGCAAGTGTCTGAAGCCAAATTTAGACTCAGGCCCCTGATTTACCCACTGTACCACCTAGCTGTCCTAACTTAGACTTACAATATAGATTTGTGAAAAGGATCTCACCTGTTCCTCAAGGATGAGAGTGATCCAGGAGAAGTGAACTAGAGACAGGGTTGCTCAGAAATGTGTTGTTACGTATCTTAATTTTCTTTCTTCAGTACCTATAAATGTTACCTGAGGGCAAGAGAGATTGTGCCAATTTCACTCTTTGAATTTACATTAATGTTAAAATCAAATAAAAGTTGTTTCTGGCAGGTTTGAACCTGTAACAGTATCAGAGGCAGATTTTGAACTCGGGTCTTCATGGTGCTCTGTATAATGCTAATCTTGCTGCTTCGAAGTAATGGGAAGGAAAACAATGGGACACGAGGCTGGAAAGACCCATTGGGAAGGGCTTTAAATGTTGGTCTGAAGGGTTTTTTGTTTTCTCTGTGATAGGAAGCGTCCCATGAAAAGTTCAGGGCCCATGTAGCTGACTGTTCTGTCTTATGCAACTATAGAAGGATCATGTATCAGCTATAGTGCATACAAGGCTGAGTTCAGTCACTGCTGACCCAGCAAACTCAGGGCCTTGCTAGTAGTAGGGTCTAAGGAGATATAGGTGCCGGCCTGAAGCTTAGACCATTGCAAGACATGGAGTCCTCACTCATTTGCCCTTCTCTTGTACTGATTTACATCTTCTCGATTATCAGCAAGTCAGCCCTAAATATTTATTCAGCATTAATTGGTCATGGTGGAGATGAAGTTTCATGACACTTGGGGTAGAAGAGCAGAAAATAGAGTATAAGGGCCCCCTATGGAGTCTAGCTGGGGTGCGTATGCAGTAGGTGAGCCTGGAATCCAAGGGCAGTCAGAATAAAGGCACATGGAGGAGTGGTGAGCAGGCCTAGATCTGGAAGGGGGGATGGATGGTCATTGACTGAGGGCTATAGAGTGGGAGAGTATAGAGGCTCAGAATTCTACAAGTGTTAAGCTGAGCCAATAGAGGTGATTGCTGTCTCCAGGCTACTTGTGTAAGAGAACAAAGGAAACCATAGTGGTGGTGGTGGTCACATTTTCCTGCCCTTAAAGCAGGAGCTCATGAACTTTTTTGTGCTATGGCCCCCTTTGCTAGTCTAATGAAGCCTGTTGGATCCTTTCTTAGACCCACATGTACAAAAATATTTATAGCAGCTCTTTTTGTGGTAGTCAAGAACTGGAAATCAAGGGGATGCCCATCAATTGGAGAATGGCTGAGCAAGTTGTGGTATATGAATGTAATGGAATACTATTGTTCCATAATAAATGATGAGCAGGCAGATTTCAGAAAAAACCCAGAAAGACTTGCATGAACTGATGCTGAGTGAGGTAAACAGAACCAGGAGAAAATTGTACGTGACAATAGACACATTGTGCAATTACCAGCTTTGATAGACTTAGCTCTTCTCAGCAATGCAAAGATCTAAGACAACTCCAAAAGACTCATGATGGGAAATGCCATCCACATCCAGAGAAAGAACTATGGAGTCTGAATGCAGTTTGAAGTATACTATTTTCTCTTTTTTTTGTTTTTTCTTTCTCATGATTTTTCCCTTCTGATTCTTTGTTTATGACATGTCCAATGTGGAAATGTGTTTAATATGATGGTACATATATAACCTATATCAAATTGCATGCAGTATTGGGAAGGGGGGTGTGGAGGAAGGGAGGAAATTTTAGAACTCAAAATCTTATAAAAGCGAATGTTGAAAACTCTAAATAATAAGATCACAGATCCCAGGTTAAGAATTCCTGCTTGGAGAATCCCCCTGGATTGAAGGAGGAAGCATACCTAGAAGTCTGTAGTCCAGGGGAAAGGAAACCTACATCCTTAAGGCCACATGTGACCTTCTAGGTCCTTTAAGTAAGCCAAATTTTACAGATTCTTTGACTCCATTTGGGGTTTTCTTGGCAAACATACTGATGGGTCACCATTTCTTTCTCCAGCTTATTTTATAGATGATGAAACTGAGGCAACAGGTGAAGTGACTTGCTCAGGATCACACAGCTAGCAAGTATCTAAGGCTAAGGTTGAACTCAGATCCTCCTGATTCCAGGCCCATTGTTCTAACCACAGAGCCACCTAGTAGCCCCTTGTATGACCTAGCTGCCCTAGCTTTCCAAAGTCATACACATATGAAATGGCTGAAGTAGAATTTGAGCCCAGGTCCTTTGACTCCAGAGATAAAAGGGGAAGGGAGGAAGAAACAAGTATTTTTTTCAGAGCCTACAATGTATCAGCAGGCACTGTGCTAAGTAAGCAATCTGCACATTTTATCTCACTTGAGAATGTTGGAGTCAGAGGAAGCCTGGTGAATTGTTACTTACCAGCGGTGATGTAGAGGGATGCACATTCTCGTTTTGGTTCTCAGCAATCCCTTCAAGCCTTCTGTGTCAAAGTCTGTCCTATACTTACTAGCTGCCATTTACCACCTTAAGAGTTGTGATACTCTCCCAGATGTTAAGGAATCTAAAATCAAGAGCTAAAAAAAATAT
This sequence comes from Potorous gilbertii, assembly GCA_028658325.1. Lineage (NCBI taxonomy): Eukaryota > Metazoa > Chordata > Mammalia > Diprotodontia > Potoroidae > Potorous > Potorous gilbertii. Next base: position 500,278,002 of record CM053769.1, on the reverse strand, counting down.
ATATAAAAATTTTAAAAAGCAGAAAAGATCATTCAGCAATACCAGGCATAGTCCTTAAGTGCTGTAAGAATTCAGATGGCTGATTTTCCACCATTCCCTCCCCTCCTTCAGTTTGTAAATGAGGACATTGAGTCCATAGCTCTGTAGATGGTCATGGTCATGGTCACAGGTGAGGAGTAAGATCTGGGATTCAAGCCCTTTCACTCCAGATAAGGAATGGGTTTTCACTAAACCATGCTGAAGATAAGTGAGCATTGATTAATGGACTGGTAACTGCTTTAATGAGAGGAGATATATTGTTGTTCAGTTGTTCCAGTCACTCTTTGTGACCCTATTTGGGGTTTTCCTGGCAGAGATACTGGATGGTTTGCCATTTCCTTCTCCAGCTTATTTTATATGTGAGGAAACTGAAGACAACCAGGTGAAGTGACTTACCCAGGGTCATATAGCTAGTTAAGTTTTTCAGGTTGGATTTGAACTCAGGAAGTCTTCCTGACTCCAGCTCAGGGCTTATCCTCTGGGCCACCTGGTGTTCGGAGAGGGGATATGGAGAGAGCCAATCCAGCAGTCTATCATCCCACAATCTTACTTGACCTAGAGATGGGCATAGGTTGGGGATGAGATACAAGAAAGAAGGTTTCTGGGAGGAGGTGGGCTTAGAATTGATCTTTACCAGCTGAAGAGATTGATTCAATTGAGAAGGCAGAGTGGAGCCTTTGAGGACATTGCAGAGAATTAAGTAGCAGGAAACAGTGAAAGATTTGGGGGATGAGGTAGATTAACTTGACTTAAAATACTTTTATTGGTCTAAGGGAATAGTGGGAGATCACCAGATAAATTGTAACCTCCTTGAGTGTAGGTATAAAAGCTTTTTCTAACCTGCACCTAACACAATGGCTAGCACATAGTGGGCACTTAGTAAATCCTTGTCAAATAGAATTTTTAAAAAAAATTTTTTAGCACTGGGCACATCATATGTGCTGAGAATGTTATTGATATGAGATGGTTCAGTTCCTTTTTATAACAGCAAGGCAAACCAAAGGAGAAACAGGAGGCAGCTTAGGCCAGACACCTTGAAGACTACTTACCTGAGACCTTGATGAAGACAGCCCAGGACCCTGGACCCATGAGCCTTGGGAATAGCATTGCCCCCACATCATCAGTCTTGCTTCCAATCCCTGAAGTCTTCACTTGGGGAAGTTAACTGGTATGGAGAAGGGGTCAGTTAACTCTATCCACTACAATCAGTCAACAAACATCCGATGATGAGGATAACAGCTAACTTTTATCTAGTGCTTACTATGTATCTGAATCCATGCCAAGCACTGGGGATACAAAGAAAGCAAAAGACAGTTGTTTCTCTAGGACCTCACAGTCTAGGGGCAAAGGATGGGGTGGGGAGGACAACATTCAAACAATTATGCAG
>CM053769.1:500247913-500276076 GCA_028658325.1 Potorous gilbertii | reverse complement strand
ACTAAATCTGAATTTGGGAAGATGAGTCTTCCTGACTCCAAGGCAAGCCCTCTGTCCACTACACCCACTAGCTGCCTTCGTTCGGGGGATACAATTCATAAGAAGACATACCCTGCCCTCAAGGGCCTTCCCATCTAATGATGGGAGACCTCACACAAAAGGAAGCAGGAAAGAGGGGGAACCAAAGAGCATGGGGGGAATGCATCTTATTCTGTGGAGTTGAAACCTGGCAGAGCAGCAAATGCAGAGGGGAGTTACATTTATATTAATATAGGTATTATTATTTAATAAGCATTTCTGAAGTACCTACTATGTGTCAGACATGGAGCTAGCCCTTTGGGTACAAAAGGAGGCCAAAGGCAGTGCCAGCCCTCAGGGAGCTCACTATCTGATCTGGGAACATTATAATCAGTATTATGACTTATGTCTCTGATTTCTCTGCTCAGCCCTGGGGATTGGTCCTTACACATACTCAACATTTTCAGTCAAGTGAGCTGTAGTTTCTCACTGATCCTAAGAGGGCTCAAGCATGGGTCATCCCCAATGCCACTCCAGGGCCTGCCTCTTCCAGTCAGACCCTACTGGGCTATGGAAATGTGGGTCAAGATGAGGAGCACTTAGTAGAAAGTCACCTTTTCCTTAGTCCTGGGAGCCTCCTCTCCACCAAGTCGACCCTGATGCCACGTTGACGTGACTCAGATATTGGGAGACCTACCTGCAGGCTGGCGCAGATTCTGCCAGTGTGACTCTATAACAGAAGTGTCCACTCTGCTTCCTGAGGATGAGCCTAGCTCAGGAGAGAGAGGCCCATGGCCAGGAGGCTGGCCTTCATGGAGAAGCCTCTTTGGGGGAGGGTATACCCTGTGGCCAACTTGAACTTCAAGGGAATACAACTAAGAATCACATTGGAGGGGCTTCAGGCTTCTTCATTGGAGGAACGAGATCCCAGAGACATTTGGGTATCTGAGGGAAAACTCGAGGAAGAAACACCCTCCACCAGAGCAAGTCTCCAACTGTGCAACTTGTCATTTTAGAACTGAAATGTCAAGCAAATTCCCTTAAATCTTACTGCCAATATGTGTTAAACATGAGACTCAAACCCAAGCCCTCTTACTTCCAAGGTTGTTTCTCTATTGACTACAACATGGATGTGCCTCTTAAATTCTCACTATTTCAGTTTCTTCAGAAAATGTTTGTTAAAGTCCTTATTGATGGTAAGGGACTTGCATAGAGGGAGAGATAAAAACCATACACTTTCAAGAGCTGAAAAGGCCCTTTAAGGGTCATCTCTTTAAAATCAGGCTGTGATAGCATTTATTAAGTGCCTGCTGTATATAGCCATGGTCCCTAGACACAGAGAAATTAGTCTAGGAGGGACCAGGTGACACATACATAAATAACTAGTCCAAGGGGTAGGGAGCCTTCACTAATCTATACTAATGCACAGTAAGTACATTAGATGGGTATACAGATCAACTGCTATGTGAGATTCTGGGGGAAATGTAATTTATACACTGGAGGGAATCAAGATAGACTTGTTGGAAGAAACCATTTGAATTGGGAGTAAAAGGACAGATAGGAATTCAACATGGGGCAGGAACCACACACTGAGGAAGGCCTTCTGAGGGAGAAATCCAGGCCAGGAGTACATGGGCTGACCTTGATTCGTGTGGAAGACTAAGCAACACTCCATGCTTGGGAATGGCATGAACAAAGCCTTTGCCCAAAGCACTGAGGCTGTGAAGGAGAGGAATGAGAGAGGGTAAACTGAGGCTTGGGTGTCTGGAGCTTTGACTGCCAGCTTGAGGAGTCTGAATGGACTGGGTGAGCTGTGAAAGGAAGATGGGTGATAAGAGCAAACTGTGAGGAAGCTTGATCAAGCCTAAGTGTACGGATGTCCAGAGTGTCCATAGTAGGCAGTTATCCAACCTCAATCTCTACTTAAGTACTTCCAGAAAATGGGCAAGTCACTACCTCTTAAGAGGGACTGATGTGGGACAGTTGTAATGTCCTGAAAGTCATCTGAAAGGACAAAATTCTTTGTGATGAGGTCTTTTAAAGTCTCATTAGGGAGAGATGGGGGTCAGCGAGGTGGTGTAGTACATGGGCTTGGAGTCAGGAAGACATGAGTTCAAATCCAGCCTCAGATACTGGCTCTGTGACCTTGGGTAAGTCACCTAACCCTGTTTGTCTCAGTTTCTTCATCTGTAAAATGAAATGCAGAAGGAAATGGCAAACCTCTCCAGTACTTTTGCCAAGAAAACCCCCAAACTGGCCCACGAAAAGTGGGACATGACTGAATAGCAACAGTTGGGAAAGAGGATATTCAGAAATGGAGGGAATAAAAAAACCAAAGGTTTGGAGGCTGGACCTGGGATGTTGCCCTCTACCAATGCAGGAGGCTCCTTTTCAACTTGAGTCTGTTCAAAGCTGCTTGAGGCACTTGAGAGTTGAGTGAGTTGACCAAGTGCCAAAGCCATTAGTGCCACGACTTGAATCCAGGCCAGCTCTTTAGCCCCTATACTCCCTCATAAGCAAGAGGTATCCATTTAAAAAAATGATCCTGCAGCTAAGAAGCACATGCTGTCACATGTGTGACAGCCAGTCACTAACAGACAGCCACTAACAACCAAAGTTGTGAATCCTTTCACTCCAAACAAATCTGATTCTAGAAATCAAGGGTCTTGTCCATGCTCTGTCCCATGCTCTGCTTGGGGTGGGGAGGGGTCTGCCTTTAGGAGTGCATAGGTTAGTGGAGGAACAATAATATGCCATAGAGAATAAGACAAATCAGGTCACAGTAATCATGTGATGTTAGAGTTGGAGGGCTTTTGAGACCTAGCAGGCCCAACCCCCTCATTAGTAGGAATATAGAGCCTGAGGGCTTTGACCAAGGGGCCCTGGGGAATTCTTAGCAGAGTTGGCATTCAAGCCTAGACTTCTTCCACTCTTCAGCGTGGCTAAAATGAGGGTTACGGGAGTTCAGTTGGCAAGCACATGTATGTGACCCTTTTCACAGTTACTAATTGCACACAATTCAGAGCCACAACACTCACAGGTGCACACTGGGGAGTCTGCTGAGTGTCCAGGAAAAGAGAATCTCCTCCTCTAAGGGGACCTTGTGCCTCAAGAACACCACTGTTCACTGGGGTTGGGGCTGCTGGACAGGGTTTGAGTTCCTCATAAATCAAGGATGCTTGACTTGGGCTCTGTGAACTTTATTGAAAAAAAAATACTTTGATAACCGGTTCAAAATAATGTTTCCTCTGTTATCCTATGTATTTTATGCCATTAAAAATATTCCACCAGATTGCCAGAGGTGTACAAGACCCCAAAAGGATAAAAGCCCCTTCTCCATAGCCTGCTAAGAGCCAGTGAAAACAACTCTCCAGTTGTGCTGGGCCTGATCTGTAGATGGCGAGCATCCTCCTAGGCCCCTTTCCCATGAAGCCAGGCATTTGGAAAACACCGAAGGTTGAGCTGATCAACTGTTCCTCCCTGCAGTGTTCCTACTGTCCTGCCCTGTTCAGCACTATGCCTGGGGGAAGGTGGGCTTTTCCAGTGAAGTGGCCCAGTTGCTGGCAAGCAGTGATCCACTGGTCCACATTCAGGAGGACAAGCCATATGCAGAGGTGAGGAAGGTCCTGTTTCTCACATACGAACCATGCCTACACATCCAGAGACTGTCCCAGGGAGCCCCAGCAGCTCTGTGGTCCATCAGCTCTTGGTTACCCACTCTCCTTTGGCAGGTGATAGAAAGAAGGAAGTCCAACTCACCCAGTGCTTACAGATGGAAAGACAGCACTGACACAAGTACATGTGATTTTCTGCCAGCAGAAATGGGAGGTTTGAAAAAACATAATCTGAGGATGTTAATTTTTTCTCAAAACTCATAGCAATCATTAATTCCCCTCCTCAATTTTGAGGCTTAATTTACAAAGGGAAAAGAGGATGAAGCGGGGAAAGGGGGATGGACCATGGTCCAAGAAAATTGAGAGGCCCATCAGGTTAACAGTAATCCCGATTATCTATGCAGTGTCTAAAGTTTGACCTTATCAACCTACTCACCCGAGCTGGAGGGGTGGGGGTGTCACTGAGTCCTAGAGGAGTTGAGTGATATGCTCAAGGGGACATCTCCAGTTAGTGAGAGCTGAGTCCTCCAGACTGTTCAGCCAGTGCTCTGGGTGCCTGCCTGATGACAGAATCAGAGCTCATACTCCCTTCTCCTGACACCATCCATGACTATTCCAACCTCTAGATGTTTGGGGGTTGATAGTGATCTTGATTTGAGGTGTTGGGGCTCTTGTGATTGCAGTTAAAGTAAACTAAGGCACAAAGTTCTGAGCACACTCAGTTTATAGCAATTACCAATAAAAGGGATCTCTCAATTCCTGAGGCAGTCTAAAGACCACAAGGTGGGGCTTGCTAGCCTTCATACAGTTTTGGGAAGAACAGAAAACAGAAAACACCACAGTTGGTTACAAAGTCTTTAGCATCAACAACTTCTCCTTCCATCTTGTTAGGGAAACCTCCCTGGTGGTGTGCACGCGGTGGCTACAATCCCAGGGATAGAAGTCTAAACTTTCTCGAAGGACAGCCATTTCCGTTGCAGAGATAACAAACTTCCTGGCACCCACCTGTTTCTTTTTTATTTTTTTGGCTTTTTATTTAAATTATTTAAGATTTTTTTTCATGATTAATTTATTTGTTTTCAGTTTTCAGTACTCACTTCCATAAGTTTTACATTTTTCTTCCCTCTCCCACCTGCTCTTACAATGCTTGTTAGTGTGATCACAGACCTCCCTTAATTGTACATGGACAGTAAGATGTGTAGAGACTATGTTTCTCTGAATTAAGGTGATTTATGGGACAACTGAATTTTAAAGTAATTCAGGGAAAACTGAACATCTGAACTAGTGAACTTCCAGACTCAACGCAGAAACAAAGAAACATAGCTCAGGCAGTTACAGAATAGAATCAAATAGAAAATCTCTTTTGGGTTTTCTCAGGGGTCTGTACCTGATTGTGGTGGGTGACTTGATCGTCTCACTCTCCATCACCTTCCCTGTCTAATGACGCTCTCCTGTTCAGATGTGGATGGGCACCCACCCCCGGGGTGACGCTGTGATTCCTGACATTCATATCTCGGAGAAGACCTTGGGGCAGTGGATCGCCAACAACCTGAACTGCTTAGGGCCCAGCGTCAAAGAAACCTACCAAGATCTGCCTTTCCTTTTCAAAGTGCTGTCTGTCAACACGGCCCTCTCCATCCAGGCACATCCTAATAAGGTAAGAGATAAGCACAGGGGCTTAAGGTAAGAGATAAGCATAGGGGCTAGTGACAACGGGGGAAAAGAGGAAGATTTCCTTTTTCTGGATGTTCTCCCCACAGCAATCTTATCAGCCCCACCTGGCACAGATGACCTCACCCTTTCTTGTCCAACCCAAAGCTCAATCCAGTTACACTGACAGCTCCCAACTGAACTCTCTGGAGCCTGGCTTTGGTTAGCAGACCTTGCCTGGGCATCCAGCTTGGACTGAGAACTCTCTAGCCGATCTCCTCATCTGGCCCCAACTGTTCCAAAGGACCTGAAAGATCATCTTTTTGCTATATCACGTTAGAGCTGGAAGGGACTTGTGAGTTCCTCTTTATGGTGAAAGGGGCCTCCCTTTATAGGTGCAGCTGAAGTAGAGAGACATGAAATGATTGAGGTGGAGCTGGAACCAGAACTCAGGCTTCCTGGCTCTCAGACGAGGCAGGGGATCCTCTGACAATAAGAGCCTGTGTTCTTATATCATCCCCAGAGAGCCAGGGGATCCTCTGACAATAACAGACTGTGTCTTGTATCATCCCCAGAGAACCAGGGGATCCTCTGACAATAAGGGCCTGTGTCCTTGTATCATCCCCAGGTCTCCCAGTCAGCACATGGCTATAGCCACGCGCAGGTCGATACAGCATGTGGAAGTTACAGAAGCCTAGATCCCATCTGAGGGGTTTGGAGTGAGGCCAGGCCTCCCTTGGGGCTTCCTGGCAAGGCCCTTAGCGGGCCAAGTACAAAGCCAGACCTGCAGCTAAGACTGAACTCATCCAAGAAGCCAGCCCCTGAAACTAAGGGGAGAGGAAACTGAGGCAAACCATGCTGCCCCTCCTGTTCAGCAACATCCACTTGCCTAAGTGTAGGTGGGTCCCATGGGATGGGCAGAGGTTCGGGAAGAGGCCAGAGGTCCTAATGTTTATTGCCCTTTTTGTCTCCCTGACTTCCTCATAGGAACTGGCAGTGAAGCTTCATGCCCAGGCCCCTGAACACTACCCAGATAAAAACCATAAGCCAGAGATGGCCATCGCCCTTACCCCTTTCCAGGCCTTATGTGGCTTCCGGCCCGTCCAGGAGATTGTGGGCTTTCTTCACAGTAAGGCCACAGACAGTAGGGTGGGCCTGGGGCTATGGATGAAAGGGTGACCAACGAGAGTCTAAGGGGAGCATCCTAAGGGCCTCTAAAATATTTGGAAGACCTTTCCAGATAGAATGTACTTCCTGGGATAGCTATAAGATTTATTTCAGCAGTGTAGAGAAGTGACTTTCAGTCCAGCTCTAAGTGGGAATGGCTGGGGAGGCTGTGAGGTTAGGAAGGAATAGTCCTAAGCAGTAGGGAGATCTGGGAAATCAAGACCACAAGCTGGCCAACGGTGTATTCTCTTGCTGGCTTCTACTAGCAGTCCCAGGGCCGTGAGGATTTGGGGGTCCCTATCCTTGCCACTTCCAGTGTGGGTGGGAAGGGACCTAGTTCTGAAGTCAGACCCCCAGACTCATCTTCCTGCAGAGGTGCCAGAGCTCCGGTTGCTGACTGGCAATGAGGCTGCAGAACAGCTAGAGAAGAGCATGGGCCAGGACCTCCAGGCTATGTCTTCTGCCCTTCGAGTCAGCTTTACCAAAATGATGAAGAGAGAAAAGAAGGTCTTTGAAGAACAACTCAACATCTTGGTGAAGCGCATCTCTCAGGAAGGTTAGGATGGCTTTGGTGCTGCCATGGTGGATTCAGCTTGCATCTTGGGTCATTCAATTCCATGTCTCTACACCATGTCCTGGTGGAGAACCTGGGATGCTCTAATGTGATCTTCATCCTTTTCTCCCAGTGGTGTGCACTGAGTGAAACCAAATTTGAGGTGGGCATTGGCTCTTTGGTATTTCATTTTCAACAAGAGTGCAGTTTAATTGAACATGACAGAATTTTCAAGGTAACATTTAATTCAAGTTATTCTGCATAGACTAGGTGACTCCTAAAGTAGTTATTAATTCAGTTATAACTACCATTTCTCCCAGTTCTCTGGATACGCTTTTTCACTTCCTCTGCAGAGGAAGGGAAAGAAGAGTTTGGTGTTCTACAGGAACCCATTCAGTCTCAAGAGCCTCTTGTGCTCAGCCATGCCCTTGGAGGACCTAAGCGATGATTCTTTCCTTAGGGAGCTCAGGGTACTGAACAAGAGACTGGCACAAGACAGAAGAGAATCACTACTTAGCTGGTGTGGTGCTATGAGTACTCAGAGCTCATCTCCCATGGCAGCCAGACTGGTGTTCTACTCATGCTCTTTTCTTTTTTTTTTTCTTCATAATTAATTTGTTTTCAGTTTTCAACAATCACTTACATAAATTTTATATTTTCTCCTCCTCCCTCCCCCCTCCCACCACAAGATGGCATGCAATCTTACATGGGTTCTACACATAACATTCTTATTAAACATACTTTCACATTAGTCATGTTGCACAGAGGAATTAAAATGAATAGGAGAAACCATGAGAAAAAAACAAAACAAAATATAACAGGAGAGAAAATAGTCTGCTTCATTCTGCATTCTGACTCTAGATCTTTCTCTGGATGTGGATGGCATTTTGCATCATGAGTCCTTTGGAAATGTTTTAGGTCTTTGCATTGTGAAGGGCTAAGTTTTATCAGATAGAGTTCTTCCACACTGGTTCTTACTCTATATAATATTCTTCTAGTTCTGCTCATTTCACTTGGCATTAGTTCATATAAGTCTTTCCAGGTTTTTCTGAAGTCCTCCATAGCACAATAGTATTCCATTACATTCATTTACCACAACTTGTTCAACCATTCCCCAATTGATGGGTATCCCCTTGATTTACAGTTTTGGGCCACCACAAAAAAAAGCTGTTATATTCTTTACATGTGAGTTCTTTTCCCATTTTTATGATCTCTTTGGGATAAGTCCTAGAAGTGGTATTGCTGGGTTAAAGGGTATCCATATTTTTATAGACCTTTGGGCATAGTTCCAAATTGCTCTCCAGAATGGTTGGATCAGCTCTCGGCTCCACCAACAACAAATTAGTGTTCCATCTCTCCCACTTCCTCTCCAACATTTATCATCTTCCTGTTTTGTCATGTTAGCCAATCTGATAGATGTGATGTGGTACCTCAGAGTTGTTTTGATTTTCATCCTCTTTTCTTAAGCTGTCTTCTCTCCTCCCTTATGTCTAGGGAAAGCCTACCAATATATAAAGGCTTCCCCCACCCCCCTACCCATAGGAATAACTTGTCTATCGTGTTTGAAAGTTCATGCAACGTAGCACCTGTAACACCTCATTTGATCCTCACAGCTCTATGAAGTTGGAGTACTGCTGGTTTTTCCATTTGACAGATGAGGAAATCAGGGCTCAGGTTAAATGATTTGCTTGGGCCCACCCAGGTAAAAGTGGCACTGCCAGACCCAGAGCTCAGGCTCTTATTGATTCTAAAACAAGGGAGTCCAGGAAACTTTGCACTCTGTCCCCTTCTCTTGTGCTAAAACACACATTATAAGCTACCTTATGTTGTTTCACTGTTTCCAGAGTCATCTGGATCAGCCCTGTGCCTCACCATCCAGGGCCCCTCTGCCTTGTCTTTTATTGCCCAGGAGAGGAGGAGGCTTGCAATGTGGCCTCTGACCTGCTTCTGGCACCTCTTCCCATCTAGTGGCAGAAGGAAAAGATGTGACAGACAGTAATGGGGTGCTCCTCCTGAAGCTTCATGAACAATATCCTGGTGACATCGGCTGCTTTGTCATCTACTTTCTGAACTTGGTGATACTACAGCCAGGGGAAGCCATCTTCCTGCAGGCCAATGAGCCCCATGCCTACCTAAATGGAGGTGAGTGAGGGAAGACAACAAGGGCCACATGGATGGGTGGCCAGCTTCCTGGTCCACAGGCTTGGGGTCTCAATATGAGGGCCATATTTCCAAGTATGATCTAGTGAGGAGGGCCATGGAGAAATGTGCAGGTATCTCCATCCACTAACTGTTCCTTGCTTCTCCTAGGCTCTGTCTCCTGGCTTTACAATTCCTTCTCACTATCACTTTGACTTAGATCCCCATAACCATTGGGGTCAACACAAAAAGAAGTGGATCCTTGTGGGCCACAGATTGACTTAAAAACTACAAATTAACATTAACTAGGGCATATTTTATTTCATTTTGTTAAACATTTCCCAATTAGATTTCAATCTGGTTCTGGCCTCTGGGCCCCAAGTTGGATACTCTGCCCTAAAATAAAACTGGACAATGGGAGGGGTAAAACATGGGCCTGAAGCAGACAGATGGAAAGTAAAGGGCCTATGTTAGCGAATGCTTCCCTTGAGTGATTCTTTGTGGGACACAGGGGAAGAGACTATCCCTTCAAGGGTAGGAGGTTTGGTGGTTTGAGGATGGGGTGCTGCTGCAAGAGTGGGGGGCAGCCCAATGGTCAGGGAATCTTTGTCTTCCTGCTCTTGTGGAGGGAATGCCAGGGGATGGGAAGATCAGGCAGACTGACCAATATGTCCACCCTTTCTAGACTGTGTGGAGTGTATGGCATGCTCCGACAACACAGTGCGTGCTGGTTTGACACCCAAGTTCATTGATGTGACAACACTATGTGACATGCTCAACTACACTCCAGCTCCAAGCTGTTCAAAACTCTTTCCTGCCATGACTGATGAATCCGACCCTTACGTCTCCATCTACAATCCACCTATACCTGAATTCACGGTTTTAAAGATCAAGGTGAGCTGTGTGGACATTACCCTCCCCCATCCGAGCCCTCCAACACCCCCAGGTCTGAGTATGAGACGAAGGGGACACGGTGGCTACTTCAGTGCATAAGGGTTATATGGGTCACCTTCTTAGAGCTTGTCACTAGGCACTCAGCCTATGATCAGCACATTTCCTCTACAACCCCTGCCCTGTTTTTCCTTTTCTCTGGGTCTGCACTAGACCAGTAAGTTAGGGCAGTGAAAGCAATGGCAGATCCTGGTCCCCCTTGGATTTCATATGCTTGTTTCTCTTCCCATAGGTTCCTTCCACCATTCACTGCTACATGATTAACAAAATAGAGTCGGCCAGCATCCTCCTGGTGGTGAAGGGAAAAGCGACAGGTAACTCGGCAGCACTGAAGTCTGAGCTGTCCTTGCAGCGTGGCACAGTAGTCTTCATTGCGGCCAACGAAAGTCTCTCATTGGAACTCAGCTCAGAGGAGGACTTGCTCATGTTCCGGGCCTGCTGTCTGCCATAGCGACTCATCCTCGCCTCTCCTGCCACAGCCTCACCACACTTAGCACAGTGGTCTCCAGTCAGTCTGTGTTGTGTCTGTGTTATATCTCAGGGCAGATGCAAGACAGTAGGCCCAAGGATCATGATCATGCCAGCAGCTGTTCCTTACCTTGCTCTAGAAACCCCTGGCACATCTAGAGGAGCTGGGGAAGGGACCTGTTCTATATGGGTGATGGGTAGGGCAACAATCTGTCCAACACTGGAAGAGGGATACACATACTCTATCTCTGGATTATTTAAGCACATAATTAAATGCAGACTGCCCCTCAAAGGTGCTGTACTGGATGGGTTCTAGATTTAAAATCAATCTCCCTGTGACCACCCCTGGCATAAGTCCATGACATAACGTGGCAAAGGGCACCCCTGTTGGAGACATTGTGCCTGCTGGACCTGATGCTCAGAAACCTGAGCAAGGCCTTTCCTGCCCGTCATGTGTCTCAGTTTCTTATTCTGTAGTGAGGCGAATGGTGGACTGATGGCAGTATGAGCACATCACTTTGAAGTTTGCAGTGAGCTTCTCTTGGGCAGACCAATGAGGTTGGAGTGTGTGGTTTCTACAGAAGGGGTTTTTCCACCACTGGATACAATACCACAACCCTCCGGGGATGGTTGGCCTGATCCAGATTTGGCTGGCATGTTAACACTTGTCCTCTTCCCTCCAAGAATGCTCTGCTCCTAGCAGGCTTCCAACAAGCATCTGTTAACACATTGGTTCACTTTGGTGTTCCTGACTGTTTGATCTTAAGTGTCCACAGGAGGAATATCTGTCAATGCAGGTCAGCATCTCATATTGCTGAGGGGCCAAGCTAGGCCAGCCAAGATCGGATAGGGAAACTTTAATCTGGGTTTCCTGTAATGGGCTCCCCGAGAGGCCATCTGAACTCTCTCAACAGAAATACCAGGACTAGGGAAAGGTGCATGTTTCTGTGCTAATAAAATCTCTGAGCCAGGGGTCAGCAGAATGGGGACATTATTTTCCAAGATGCCAGACCTGGTATGAGTTTGACCTCAGACCCTTTGTGAGGTCCAACAAACACAGGACACCATGTTGGGGAACTGCTTTTCTATCACAGAAGCTCTTGCATCAGAATGAAAGAATGGGTTATTAGGAGAGCTGGGCTCATGTTCCCTAGCCCCAGACAACTCAGGGCAGTGTCAGGTGAGTGATGGCTGAAGTTGTTTTTAGGTAATCCAGCAGCTGCTGTATGTCATTCACAGGGCCCGAACCTAGACATCTGAGGTGACCATGCCCAAGGCCTGACACAGGTTCACTGGACAGAACTTGCAAGCTGGTAATGGTGAGAGGGAATCAAGTGCGGGTACAAGAAAAACAGCCAAATGGATCCCTAACTTGTGTGGCCTTTAGGATGTCATGGCCTTGTGGCCAGATAGATAGCTGGCCTCAGAGGCCATAAGCCCTGTACTCGGTGACCAGGGCAGGACACCAACCCTCTTGGTACTCTGGACGGTGAAAAACTGTAGAGAAGAGGTTTCCTGTAGCAATGAAAGCACATTGGACTTCATGCCAGTTTACCTTAAGGGCTAAGAATGAGCAAGTACCTGCTGACACTGCAGCTACAGCTGAGGGGTGTGCCAGTGCCCCAAATTCCTAGTTCCTACAAGCAGGAATAGAGGTCTTCCTAGGATCCACGGGTCCAGCTCTTTCATCCCTCACCTGGCAGACTCATGCTAGCAGCCCCCACAACAGTAACACACACACAAGGTTCTGTAGCATGAAGAAATTTATTGATATAAACTCTGCTCATGATAGAAAACTCTAAGCCATACACATCTCTGAATATACATACTATGTACACCACATAAACTCGCCCCCAGATTAATTAGCCAAAACAAACCATTCCATTTTCCCAAGTACTGATTGTCAGTTGCAGAGCACCAGCAGGTGAGGGACCCAAAGCAGCCTTGCCACTGGTGATGTGGGGCCATGGAACTTTAACCATTAGCTTAGTCTGACAATAGGCTGGGAAGACTCCAGACAGATGATGTCTCATTGACTATTATTCACTAGCCAGCCATCCTCTTATAAGATCTATCTAGAGCTCTTACAGCTTCCTGTTAGAGTGGAATTCCTACTGATCTGAGGCAGGATAGGCATTAGTGCCAGAAACTTCAGAGGCCCTTTTTACGGCAATGAGACAACCAAAGAAACAATTGGGAGTAGAAAGCCAAGGGCTAAAATGGGATTAGAATGGTCATGTAAATCTAAGGAAGAATCCTGATTCTGGGCCTAGAAACAGGCTTGGAGTCCAGGCTTTTCTATCCTTTCATGAACTTCACTCCAGCTCTTCTGTTACCCTACCAGAAGATCCATAAAGGTGAGAAAGTAACCAAGCTTTTAATGAACTCCCCCTGCCAGACCTGCCCTATATTCTTCCATTGCTTTCTCTCCACTCACTTGGTCTCATTCTTTCCTCAAAAAATACACTCTCTCTCTCTCTCTCTCTGTCTCTCTGTTTCTCTCTCTCTCAACAAGCCATAACACAAACCTGGGAATACAGATACTCAGACATCCGAAAAGTGGACAGACAGCTACAGCAGAACAACTACCCCAAAAGGGTATGAGGCTGGGACCAAAAAAAAGGACAAAGTTATTGTTAATGTTTACGTTGTGTGTGAATCCCTGTGGCCTTCTCTTGCCCATTCCAGATCTAGCAGGCCTAGCAGACCTTGTGGTCACATAGCCTTCCTGTGAACTGACAAGGCCAGTGGGACAACAGCTTAGTGGAGTCAAGAAACTGAAGCACCTTTGAGGTTGCCCTTGCTCTTTTAAAATTCCTCCTTCCACAGAGCCATGAGACCAAGCACTGACTTGATACAAGTAGCTCCCCCAAACTCAGCTGAGGGGACAGGGGAATGTCAAGAAAACAGTCTGCAGCTCAGGAAGGATGTATGTGGAAGACAGCCCCAGGGTGCTAGGCAGCCAAGGGGAGCTGTGGCCTGGTCCATTCCCAATTCCAAACCAGCTCCCTCCAGGGCCCACATCCCAACGCAGGGAAAACAAACTAACCACATGGAAATATAAATATCCAGGGGGGAAACTGAGCCCAACTGCAAAAAGTCCCTGAATTGAAACGAATTTGAAGGACAAATCTCAAAGATTTTCTATCTAAATGTTATCCCTGGATCCTGGCTGAGGAAATAAGACTCCTGAGTGAAAATGAAAACCCCAAATGTCCGCAGGAACCCTGCCTTGAGGATGTGTTGAGGTCTACCAAGAGATGAGAAGACCATGGAAGGCAGGAGAGCATGAAGCTCACCAGCCCTTTTGGTCATGTGCTTCTCTAGTTTGTCTGACTCCTACTTTCTATTCCTTGGGCTAAATCCCACAGTCATCTGCCAATTCCTCAGTCTGACTCCAGAGGTTCTTAACGAAGATTATAAAACTGCTAATCAGTCCTCTCCCCACCAAAGCTGGAGGCCAGCCCTCTCCCACAGTATCTGAATGGCATTAACCCAGGAACTAGGCTGGGGGAAACAGGTGAATACAAGGCCAAAAAAAAAAGACCCCAAACTCCAAATAAATAAATAAATAAATAGATGTAGGTTGGAAGGGAAAGAAGGACTAGCTGTACAGAGCAGCCACAGCACCTGGCTATGGGATTGTGACCAGTCACACCAACTTCCTAACTCCCACAAATTGGAAATTGGTCATTACTGGGAGCCACAGCAACATTCCCAAAGCACTGGGGTACCCTCACCAGAGGTAAGCTGAGGGGAAGTGGGAAGCCCAACCAGCAGCACCTAAGAGAAGGGAAAGGGAACCATGGTCCTTGCCAAGGCCTGTGAAACTTCCCTCTGTCAGAATCCTAATGGAACCAAATCACTCTTAAATGCTTCTCAGCTGGGGCAGCTACCTGACTCCTCTCCCACCTAGCCATAGAATCTCATCACTATGTGAGCACACTAGGTGAGAGCAGATTCTCTTTCGAAGAATGCCAAGCCAACAACATCCATCGAATTCAAATGCTGATGACTTTCTTCTCTAAACCAAGACAGATTGTTATCCTTATTCTTAAGAATCAAAAAATCTTGCATTTCCCTCCCTGTACAGTAGTCTTCTCCCAATCCTGCATTGGTGAGAAGCCGTATGAAGCCTTCCTTCATTCCCAGGCATGGCCCACCTGAATTCTGCCCTCCAGAGCCTTTGGACTGAGACACATCGTGGCAGAACTTCTTGCCAGTCACTGACCTTCCTAAGTGGATGTTTGGCTCCAGATGACTCTGGTGCTGATGGCTCTGTCCACCAGGGAAGTAGAGGACAGTGTTCTTTAGGCCCCAGGAAAGCCATTGTGCCTCTTGTGGCTTCCCCCTCAGGCAGGCGTTGCCCTACTGGACGGTGCAGGAGAACGATTCCCCAAGGCAGCAGCAGCAGCAGGTGCAAGATGAGGAGGCCATGGGTTTGGGAGGAATGAGGTCTAGATCTTCATCATCCGGCATTTCATCCAAGTGATAACCATCTTGCAACAGTTGCCGGTTCAGATCCTGATTCACCTGCTGAGAAAGGAGGTTGGAATGATTAGAAGCCAGACTGGAAGGTAAAAGGAAATGCTGTGCAGAAGTATGTCCTACGCACTCAACAGCCAACTGCTATTGCTAGATGGGTTCTCTAAATCTTGGATGGCATCTCTGCCACCCTAGAGACTGTGAGCTTGCTGGACATCTGACTTGTTGCTTGATTCCAAAGAGCAAAGCCCAGTACTCCCCCCTGCACCTATAACAGCCACAGGGCTGGGCACTCCCTGGCGTATAGTGAAAGAGAAATGACAAAACCCAGAGCTTTAACCCACAGACACTGATTCAATGGCAATGCTTGTTAGCAAGTAGCAAGTCACCACCTCTTACTCTGGTTCTCCAAGTAGAGTCAATTTTATTCAATTTAAAAAACATGACGCACCAGAAACTGAATGTAAAAACTGTCCTAGAAACTAAAGATACAAAACCAGAATGGTCACATGTATTCCAAGAAATAGAGGGACAAGGCCTGTTCCTGTGATTTCACTGGCATAAGGAATTCCCTAGTGGATTAACGACTTTTCCAGAGTCACACAACTAGGGGGCGTCAGGATTTGAACTCGAGTTTTCCTGGCTCCCAGATCATGTTTCTATCCACTACCCATGCCGCCTACTGAATATGGAGATAAGTACGTACAGAATAATATAAAACAGTGGAGAGAAGGACACACTTTTCTAACTGGCAGGAAACTGGGGGTTCCAAGAAAGGTGAGAATAAAGACCTTGCCAGACTGAGACAGATTGTGCACAGGTGGGGAGAAGGAGGTCATGCTACCCTACAGGGGACAGAAAGAAGACCAGTGTGACTAGAATGTAAAGTGTTAGGGGAAGTAGTGGGTACTCAGCCTGAAGCCAAAGTGGGATGGGCTTTAAAAGTCCGAGGAGGTTGTGTTGTGTCCCACAGGCAACAGAAAGTCACAGAAACTTCTTAAGCAGGTGAGTGATGTGGCTGGCCTCCAGCTCCAGGAATGTTGTTTTACAGGTGGTAGAGGCCAGAGGGTAGAGCCTGGAGGCAGGGAGACTAAGGAGAAAATTATTACAATAGTTAAAGAAAGAGGGACAGTAGGAAGGAGGACAGCAGGCAGTCCACCAGTCAGGAAGATATACATTCAAGCCCTGCTTCTGAAACATTCCAATCTTGGGCAAGTCACTGCCTCCCAAAGAGAGACTGCAGGCTGCAGAGAAGATGCCAGTCTGCCTTCAGAGAGGGAGACCTTCTACTAACCAAACCCCAGTCTGAATAAGAGTAAATGAAGGCCCAAATGAAGATCCTGGGGTGTGACTTGAAAGAAAAGAATGGACAGGGGTGTCTGTGGGAGCTGAAGAGACAAGCAACAACTAAATCTGCTGGGAAAAGTCAATGACTGGGGGGACATAAACCTAGGTGGGGCTGCAGGATAGTATCAATATAATCATTCTATTAATAACCAACTAAGTGGCATAGTATAGAGTACTGGACTTGCGGCCAGAAAGACCTGAGTTCAAATCTGGCTTCAGACATTTTCTGGCTGCATGAACCTCAATCAATCTCGGGTTCTTCATCTATAAAATTGATAAAAAGCACCTCCCTCCTGGGGCTGCTGGGAGGACTAAAGGAGACACTTATAAAAGTGTTCCATTAAGTTGGCTCCTTGTCATTAAAGGAGCAATGTTCTCTACTACAAAAAATAGGTCATCTTACAATCCCAGAATGGATGGTCCTAAGTACAGCAGTTGAAGGAGAAACTACTATTACTCAATTTCCGTATGGAAACCCTGCTGCTCTGGGGTAGGCAAGAAGCCAGGCCATGTCCCTCCCTGCCCTGGGAGTGGCAAAAGGAACCCAGCAGCCTTACCCTGCATCAGGATGGCCAGAGCCCTTTCCAAGTGGGAGCTTCCCTGGGGCAGGGACTGTATACACCTGACACGTAGGAAGCACTTATTAAAAATGCCTGCTGAGTACAATTACATCATCTGCTCCTCCCAGCAACCCTATTAAGGAGGTATTACAGAAATTATTATCAATTTACAGGGAGAAAACTAGGAGCTTGTGGGGGAGATTAAGTGACCCAAGGTCACAGAGCAAGGTGAGTGGCTCAGCTGAAATCTGAACTTAGATCTCCTGAGTCCAAATTCGGTGTTCTTTCCACTCTGACTCACTGAGACCTCCCAACAAACCATGGAGAAATGTTTCCTTCCAGGTCTCTTCTTTATCCTTAAATCCCCTCAGTGACAGATAGGTGCCTATTAGCTGGCATTGTTCAATGTGGCAGAATGTCAAGGGCCACCAGGATTCTCCCCATTGTTGGCAGTACTGGACACTGACAGAAAAGCACATTACAGAACAATGAGGCAAATGGACCCCTCTCTGAAAATGTGCTGGCAGCTGCCATAAGGCAGAGAGCTCACCACACAATCTTCTTCTAATATCATTTTACAAGACATTTAGGAGGCAGTCAGAGTCCAAGTGGCCACCCCTCTTTTGTCAACCTTCTCCAAAGGCATGTCAGACACTTAGGTGACTGGATTACACAGGACTACACACCAAAAAGGGACTCCAGACCAGGCTCTGAAAAGACATGCGCTCCCTCCCTAGAGCCCCACTCTATGAAACTGATTGGTGTTCAGAGGCCAGGGTGAGAGAAGATTCCATACACGCAGGGATTGTGGACTTGCCTCTGCAGAGGAATACCCTGATGAGTATCTGGATTCCAGTTCTCCATCACTAGGAAAAGAGAAAGATAATATAAGGGTGAAATCTGAACCTCAGTGCTAACTATAGCCAGATGGAGAAGAAAGATAAAGAGATCCAGGGCACAGGCCAACTAATCACCAAATGGCTTATGTTTAGCACTGAAAGACCTCCCAGACCAGCTAAGAAGTGCTCAGGATTGCACCATCTTTCCACATTATATTAACTCAAGCAGTTGTGTTACATTCTTGGACAAGCCCTACAGTTTAAACAAATAAAAGGATGGTTCAACTCCACAGAATGGCATGACCCATTAGTTCAGAAGCCAAGCCATTTTTAGTAGTTCCTTTTGCCAGAAAAGAACTGGGAGGAATCTGGCTAAGTATTCACTGTCTCTGCCCCCAAGTTCCTCCTGGCCTTAGGGGAAAAACTTACCTGTCTGAATCGAGAGACACCAGGTTTTCATCTGCACTTTGGTTGAGGGCAGCATAACCCTTGTTAAACTTCATTGACCTGAGGGGACACAGGGATAAAGGACAGATAACAGCATGGAATGAAGTAATGTCATCTTATAAAGGAACTGTGAAAGTACATAATTAACACAGTACCCTCGATCTCCCTTCTCTAACAAATGTATAATACATGGATGTACTCTGCATGTATAGTGCACAGATATACAGCGTGTGGAGGTACTCCGAACTGTCCAAAAGATGAAAGATTCCCAGCTGCCTCATCTATCTGGCTGTTGGCCCCTCATTTTAGGGGCCTAAGCTCTCTGAATCAGAGAACCTTCAAGTGACCTCAGAGAGGCCTAGTCTCACTCTATAAAGCATAATTCCCAACAAGTGATCAATCAGCCTCTGCTTAAAGGGGGCCTAGAGAGAAGCTCAGGCAACACAGAACTCCTGGTACAATCCATTCAACTTTGGCACAGGCCTAACAGCTAAAATGTTAAACATTAACCATTTGTTTAGCCAATGAATAGAATAGTGAAGCAGTATTCGATAATGCAAAGAGCACTGAAGACTTGAGTTTCTGGCCCTGAGTATCACTGGATGACACTGGGCAAGCTGCTTAATTTTTGTAGGACTTGCTTTCCTTCTTTGTGGAATGAAGGTTTGGAATGTAAATATTACAACAGCCCTGATATCTGTTTGAGTTATTATCTTTACTCTTTTTTACTATCTAACTTCTTGAAAGAGAAGTCAACCCTCACTGCACTACTCACAAATCACTCCTCAACCTCTTGCAAACCAGTTGCCTTCCCCATTTACTCACTAAATCAGCTCTCTTGGGAAAGTCAACAATCCAATGGCCAGTGGTAAATCTTCATCCTTCTGGCCCCCTTTTCAGCATCTGAAGCTGTGAAGCATACTGTGCTAGGCATCCTCTAGCCTCTTCAATTCCTCCTCTGAGGTTCCTCTTCCCCCAGGCTATCCTTTTGGTCCTTTCTTGGCTCCTCCTTAATCATCTCTCCTGGTTTCAATATTAACTTCCATGTCTGTGACTTCCATTTCCAAATCTAGCAATTCAATCCTGGCCTCTTCCTTGAGCTCCACATCTGCACTTCTCTCCAACACCCCACGCTCATTTTTGGTGTCAGAAGCCTTGAATTTTTTGAAATCCAAACTCTCAATCCTACCTGTATGACATCAGGCAAGTCACTGAGCCTATCTCTAGGCCTGTTTCCTCATCTGCAAACTGGTAGTGTAGGCCTAGGTGGTGGGGGACTCCTTCTGAGGATGAAGGAATGTCTGAAGCTGGATGCATCAATTCTGTTCCCAACTAGCCTCTCTTCCTGCCTTTCTCCCATTTTGGCTAATACTGATATTCTCCTGTCACCCATACTCACAACCACAGCATCCCTGATTATTCCTTAGCCCTACTTTCTGCATCTGGTCACTAACCCGTGTCCCCTACCTTTGCAGGATTTCTTCAAGGGCTGTCCTCATTATCTCTTACTAGGGGGATGACAAGCGGCTTCTCTCATTCCACATTCCCCTCCACTGCCCCCCCCAACCTGACCAGGACACCACTGGCACATCAACTTTGCTAATGTAGAGCTCTGATCATACCAGTGCTCAAAAGCTTTCGGGGACTCCCCAATGCCTGAAAAATAACACCTGTGCCTGTTAGACTGGTTCCACTTCCCCCTGACAGCCTCATCTCATTCTATTCCTCTCACATACTAGCTCCTTCAGCTCAAGTCTAGTCAAGTCTTTGTAACATTCCCTGTCTATGCCTCACTCTGGACATTATTTCCTACACCCAGAATGGTCTTTTTTCCTCTTCCCATTCCTGCCAATTCATAACAACCATCTTCGCCATAAAGTGCTCCCTTATCCTCCCAAGGAGAAGCAATGGAATCATATATTTAGATCTAGAAAGAAGCTGAGAAGTCAAGCGTCTGATCCCCCACCCACAATACAGATTAAAGGTCTGTCCCTATGAATTATTATGACATTTTGTTCATACTTCCCTTAAGTCCTAATTACATTTATTCTGTATTTCTGATATTAATTTAATGAAGAACTTTACCTTTGGTAAATTTAATTTAATCCTCACCACAATACTGTGCAGTATTTTATTGTGCTCATTTTATTTCCTTTTAACAGCAAGGATTGATCTTTTCCTTGAATCTGTGCTGGCACATAACTCAGGGCCTCTTCTCACAGAACATCAAACATTTACTAAATACCTCTTACTGTTCTGCTTTTCCCAATGTTCCTCTACCATAACCAAAGAGAAGGGGAGACCCCAGAATCCAAGTCTTTCCCCTACCCACTTTGCTGGTTTCTCTCCTACAGCAATATCATCTTATATTTACATAACTTTTTGACTCTAAAGCTTTTTTTCACCTAGATTACATCATCCCCCAAAATAGAAAGATGGGCATTACCTGAATTTAAGTATTCTCAACTCCCAGCCCAGTACCCTGAGGATCTATTGCCTACATTCTAATGGCCATCCCTGAAAATACCCTGGCCCAGAAAAAACGGAACAGGAAGTTGGAAGGAACCTTTTCCCTGAAGAGTTGGGATGATGTGAAGAGGCTCCCATCACGCCTTTCCTCCGCAGGACAGCCTTTGCCAGATCCCGGTGCTTCTCTGGAAAATTAAAGAGTCTAAGTAAATAGGCTCACTTTTCATAAGATTCCTACTCTCACAGCCAAGGAAGTGATCAAAGACATACTGAATGCTACCTAATTTTGATATGGTGATGCAATCTCTGAATTGAATAAGATAGAATTAATCTTTGATAAAGTGCAACATATATAGTGAAGGAAAAAGTAGTAATATCACAGCAGTAAGGGGGCCTCATCAACAGCCCCAGTTCCTCAGGAGGGTCAAGTGCCACCGCCATGGTGCCTGAGTATATAATAAGTATTTATGTATATTCAGTTACTAAGGTGAAAATGACCCAAATTTTCCCTCCCTTCTGGAGGACTCTCGATATTCATTTCAGTTTCTTTTGGTTTCCTTTCTTTTCCTCCTCAAAGTTGCCCTTGTATACAGAGGAAAAAATGCTAAAGTGAAAAAAATGTGATTTGGTCTTACACTAATTTGGCAAAGGGGCAGGACTGCCTGGGTCGGGCGGGTGGGGAGAGTTGTCCCATAATCTTGCCCTGATGTAGGAGATGTCACTGCAGCAGGACCAAGGCTGAGACTGCCCGGGCTGGCTTCTCTCTTGCTGGCCCAATCCTCGGGGAGCCTGGGTTCCTGTCTCAGCTCTACCAGGTACTACCTCTCTGAGGCTCAATTCTCTCATCTGTAAAATGAGGGAGCTGAACTCGGGGGTCCTCATGCGGCTCTAGGTCCACGCTGCCAGGAGCTGCTGCCCCCCTGAACCCCTGCCCGGGAGCCAATGGGCATCAAGCTTCTCGGCGGATACTCACGCAGCTTGGCCTGGAGGGAAGGCATTCGGGTCATGATGTACGGGCCCCTTTTCTCCACGGCCTCTGGAGCCCAGTCTACCCTCTTGTGGGCACTCACCACCTGCGGGGCAAAGCAGCGCCGTCAAAGGCCTTAGACGAGGTACCCCAGAAGCAAGGACCCCTGGGGCTCCGGGCATTTACCGGAGAGGGGAGGGGAAAAGGTGCAGACTCAAAGGGGGAGGGGGAGGGGAGCAGGGGGCGGAGCGGAGCAAGGTCTGCGGAGCCCAGGCTCCCAGCTCGGCACCCGCGGCCAGGCCCGCCCCCGGCCCTCGGCTTCCCCCGCAGCCCCTCCCCCTCCCCGCCGCCCCGGGCGGGGTCGGGCCGGGCTCGCGCTCCCTCACCGCGCCGCCGGGGGGCCGGCCGGGCCGGGGTCGCGAGGCCTGGGCGGGGGTCCCGGTCGTTGGCACTTCGCGGGTCTCGCGCGGCGGCCGCGAGGGCGGAGGGGGCGCGTGCGGTCCGTGGGTCGCCATGGCCTGGGCGGGCTCCCCACCGGGAGGCCGCTCGTCCGGCGCGGAGCGAGGCCGCCGCAGCCGCAGCGGAGCCGCCCCTCCCACGTGACCGCGCCCGCGCCGGCGCCGGCGCCCCGCCCCTTTCCCGGCGGCGGGCGGGGACTCTCCCTCAGCAAGATGGCGGCTCGCCAGGGGCTCTGTGGTTGTAAAACCAACTTTCCCGAAGATGAAAAGCCTATGGAAGTATGTAAATCAATTAGGAAATCAGCGTGGATCTCCTTGGATACGGCCCTGAGCTAGTCTGGCCCTGTCAGAAATGAATTTAACTGCCCTCTCCCTTCCTCAGTTTCCCCATCTGTCAAATGGCGATGACTTAGAGTTCTTCGTAGCTGAAGGTTAGCGCCGGCAGAGTATCCCGTGGGACCCCGAGCCGGAAACGGGGAGTGACCTGTGGCCAGGGTTAGTGCCTCCACCTGTCACTGCTGGAAAAGAAAACGGCCCCTCTTACTTCCCAGAGCAGCGCAGCCTCATTTCCCCCCCAGCCCTCATCACTGAATGGCTGCTGCCTCCCACTGAGACCCGGGCCAAGGTCTCCCTCCGCCGGCCGTCTCCGGGTCCTGAGCTATGCCTGGCCACTGAACCCACATGGCTCTGGAGGAGAAGGTGAGGCTGGTGACCTGGCACAGCTCCCTCACTTAAATCCAGTTTACTTTTAAGCCCCGGCTTCACCTTCCTGATGTCATGGTCCCCTTCCAGAATGAGGGACAAACCACAACGACAGGGGTACAAGCACCCTTTCGTCAAAGACCTACTGCGTTCAGGGCCCCTACTAGACAAGAGCTCCCTACATTGTGTGGAGGGGTAGATGGGGGTGAGGTGATAGAGTTCTGCCATATATGCTGGAAAATTAATGTAGTCAAAACTTCAAAAAAAAAGTGAGAGAAGCCACTTTATTTTCTTTTCTTAAAAATAAGAGTTTGGGGGATCTTGTTTCTTACCTCATCATTGTTATTCCACGTATTCCTCCCTTTCCCTCTCCTAGAGGGCCATCCTATATAACAAACTATTTTTTGGAGGAAAAAATATCAGCACAACCGATCAATATATTGAAAGTGCAGTGTATGACACCTGTGGACCTGCTAAGTCCAGGAAGGGGTGAGGTGGGGGGTTGTCCTTTCATATCTCTTCGTCTGAGCCGGGGTTGATCTTTATATTTTGTTACATTTACTTTTGACATTCCTTCCATTTACATTGTTGTGGTTATTATGTATAAAGCTTTCTTTCCATGCTTGTCATTTCTTACAAATGCTCACAGTAATATTCCCTTTCCATTCATGTATCACAATTTGTTTCGCCATTCCCCAACCGATGGGCTTGTACATTGTTTCCAATTCTTAGCTATCACTACAAGTGCTGCAATAATTATTTTGTTGGATATGGAGACTTTCTTCTTAATACCTTTGTTGGCTTATTCGTCCAGTAATGGAGTTTCTAGTTCAAAGAGTATGGGCATTTTAGTTACTTCACATAATTCCAAATTGCTTTCCAAAGTGGTTGTACTATTTTACAGATCCACCACCAATGAATGATTAGTGTGCCTATCATTCCACAAGCGCTCCAACTGTTGCCTATTGCCATTTGTGGTTATTTTTGCCAGTTTGCAGGGTGTGAGGTAAAACTAAAGGTTTGTTTTGATTTGTATTTGTCTTATTAGTGATTTGGAGCATTATTTCCTGTGCAAGGCTTTTGAGAACAGTTTGTTGATATCTTATTTACTGATTCAATCCCATTCAGGATTTTCTTGGCAAAGATAGTGGAGTGGGTTTGCCATTTCATGCTTCAGCTCACTTTACAGATGAGGAAACTGAGGCAAACAGGGTTAAGTGACTACAACTACTAAGTGTCTAAAGCCATATTTGAACTCATGAAAATGAGTTTTACTGCCTCCAGGCCTGGCACACTATCCTAGTGCCACCTAGCTGCCTGACTTATTTATTGGGGAATGACTTATTATGTAATTTATTATAATATATAATAATTACATAGATATATAACTTATTGTTATAAATGTATTATACATTTATTAAATATTTGTATATCCTGAATAGCAAACCCTTATAAGAGAAATTTGATAAAAATATCTTTTCTCCCTTTCAGCCATATCCCTTCTTAGGTGCATTAATTTGGTCTGCAAAGAAGCTTTTCCATTTCATGGAATCAGTTATCTGTTTTATCTTTTATAATTGCCTTTATCTCATGTTTGCTTAAAAATACATCTTCTACCCATAGTTGTAAGATGTATATGATCTGTATCTCTTCTAATTTTTTAAATAGTATAATCTTTAATATTAAGGTCAAATATCCATTTAGAATATTTTGTGGAAAATGGTATAAAATGTTATGATTTCTGCCAGATAACTTTCCAGTTTTCCTGGCAGTTTTGATCAATTAAGGAATTTTTTCCTAGGCAATTTATATTTTGCCCTTATCAGATGCTAAGTTACTGAGTTATTTTGTCTCTGATTCTTGATTTTCTAGTCTTTTCCACCGATCTGTCTCTATGTTTTAACCAATACCAGATGCCGTCAGTGAACATGGCTTTATAATATAATCTGAGATCTGGAAATGCTTTCATCATTTCCCTTGATATTCTAGATCTTTTGTTTTTCCAAATGAATTGTTATTTTTTAAATGAAATTCTATAAAGTACCACCTTGGTAATTTGATTAGTATAGCATTGAAAGTATAAACTAATCTTGCTAGTATTAATCATTTTTATTATATTGGCAAGACCTAGCTGTGATCACTGAATACTCCTCCAGCTATTTACGTTCTTCATTTCCTTTAAGGAAACCTTTCTGACTGAATCCATACAAATTTTTTGTGTAGGTTGATCCCCAGATATTTTATAAATTTTGTGGTTATTTGGATTTCCCTTTAAATTATTACAGCTTGTGTTTTGTTATTATGTAGAAATTATTATACAGATTTTTGAGGATTTATTTTGTACCCCACAACTTTGCTGAAGGTATTGTCTCAATTAGCATCTTTGCTGATTCCCAGGGATTTTCCAAGTAAACCATTATTATATCATCAGCAAAAAGAGATAGTTTAATTTCCTCTTTACGTCTTTTTACGTCTTTAATTTTTTTCCCACCTTACTGCTGTTGCTAGCATTTCCAGAAACACATGAAATAATAGTGGGGAAAGTAGGCATCCTTGCTTCATTTATTGCAAAAGTTTCTAGTGTATTTACATGGCATATGATGCTTGCTTTTGGTTCTAGATAGATGCTTTTTTATGATATTAAAAAAAGGTCCCTCTATGCTTATACTTTGTAGGATTTCTGGTATTAAAGAATGTTGTATTTTGCCAAAGACTTTATGTATCTTTTTGGGATGATCATATGATTTTAGATGTTTTGGTTTTTAATATAATTATGTTGATTGTTTTCCTAATGTTAAATTATTTTTTGAATCCCTAGTATAAATCATACTTGGTCATAATGATTTCTTGAATAAATTACTGTGGCCTAATGGACAGGATTTGTTTAAAATTTGTTCATAATATTGTCCTATAGTTTTTCTCATTGTGTTTTATCTTTCCCTGGTTTAGGTATGAGGGATATATATTTGTCTGATAAAATGGACTCTAGTAAGGTGCTTTCTCAGATTTTGAGAATACTTTGTGAAGTATGGGTACTAATTGTTCTTTAAAAGTTTAACAAAATTTTCCCGTGAATCGAGAGAACAGGAGTTCCCCCTCTCGCCCCACCCCACACTTTGGTAGTTCCTTTAAGCTACATCTACAGTATATCCTTTTCTGATATTGGGTTATTTAAGATCCCTAACTGGAGTTCTGATAGTTTGGATATCAATTTCTTTTGTGTTCCCAGGTTTGTTAGTATATAACTGTCCATAATATGTTCTGATTACTCTTTTTAAAATTTCTTCTGGTTATGCTGTGATTTCACATTTTTGTTTTGCTATTTTATTGATTTTCTCTCTTCTTTTTAATCAGATTAGCTAAGGGTTTAATTTTGCCGGCCTTTTTTTTTGTATTTAAATTTGTTTATTTAAGTTTTCAACATTCATTTCCACAAAATTTTGGGTTCCAAATTTTCTCCCCATTTCTCCCCTCCCCCCACCCCAAAACGCCAAGCATTCTAATTACCCTATCACCAATCTGTCCTCCCTTCTAACATCCCTCCATTTCCTTATCCCCATCTTCTCTTTTGTCCTGTAGGGCCAGATAACTTTCTATACCCTATTACCTGTATTTCTCCTTTCCTAGTTGTGTGCAAGAACAATACTCAACAGTTGATCCTAAAACTTTGAGTTCCAACTTCTCTTCCTCTCTCCCTCCCCACCCATCCCCGTTGGGAGGGCAAGCAATTCAATATAGGCCATATCTGTGTAGTTTTGCAAATGACTTTCTTAATAGTCGTGTTGTGTAATACTAACTATATTTCCCTGTGCCCTATCTTGCCCATTTCTTCTGCTCTCCCTTTTGACCCCATCCTTCGCCAAGAGTGTTTGCCCCCTCCTCCCATTACCCTCCCTTCCACCATCCCCCCACCCTGCTAATCCCCTTCTCCCCTACTTTCCTGTATTGTAAGATAGGTTTTCATACCAGAATGAGTGTGCATTTTATTCCTTCTTTTAGTCAAATGTGATGAAAGTAAGCTTCATGTTTTTTCTCTCACCTCTCCACTTTTTCCCTCCACTGAAAAGTCTTTTACTTGCCTTTTTTATGAGATAATTTGCCCCATTTCATTTCTCCCTGTCTTTTCCCAATATATTTCTCTCTCACGGCTTAATTTCATTTTTTAAAGATATGATCCCATCCTATTCAACTCACCCTGTGCTCTCTCTGTGTGTTTGTGTTTGTGTAATCCTACCAACTACCCAGATACTGAAAAAAGTTTCAAGGGTTACAAATATTTCCTTTCCATATAGGAATGTAAACAGTTCAACTTTACTAAGTCCCTTATGATTTCTCTTTGCTGTTTTCCTTTTCATGCTTGTCTTGATTCTTGTGTTTGTAAGTCAAATTTTCTTTTCAGCTCTGGTCTTTTCATCAAGGATGCTTGAAAGTCCTCTATTTCATTGAAAAACCATTTTTTTCCCCTGAAGTATTATACTCAGTTTTACTGGGTAGGTGATTCTTGATTTTAGTTCTAATTCCTTTGACTTCTGGAATATCATATTCCATGCCCTTTGATCCCTTAATGTAGAAACTGCTAGATCTTGTGTTATCCTGTTGTATTTCCAAAATACTTGAATTGTTTATTTCTAGCTGCTTTCAATATTTTCTCCTTGACCAGAGAACTCTGGAATTTGGCAACAATATTCCTAGGAGTTTTTCTTTTGGGATCTCTTTGAGATGGTAATCAGTGGATTTCTTGAATACTTATTTTGCCCTCTGGTTCTAGAATATCAAGGCAGTTTTCCTTGATAATTTCATGAAAGATGATGTCTAGGCTCTTTTTTTGATCAAGGCTTTCAGGTAGTCCCATAATTTTTAAATTGTCTCTCCTGGATCTATTTTCCAGGTCAGTTGTTTTTCCAATGCGATATTTCACATTATCTTCCCTTTTTTCATTCTTTTGGTTTTGTTGTGTGATTTCTTGGTTTCTCATAGTCATTTGCCTCCATCTGTTCCATTCCAATTTTTAAAGAACTATTTTCTTCACTGAGCTTTTGAACCTCCTTTTCCATTTTTTAAAAATAAATTTATTTATTTAACTTTTTACATTCATTTTCACAAGATTTTGGGTTCCAAAATTTTCTCCCCATTTGTCCCCTCCCCCCTCCCTAATACACTGAACATTCTAATTACCCATATCACCAATCTGCCTCTCTTCTTTCATCCCTCCCTTCCCTTACCACATCTTCTCTTTTGTCCTGTAGGGCCAGATAACTTTCTATTCCCCATTACCTGTATTTCTTATTTCCTAGTAGCAAGAACAATATTCAACAGATGTTCCTAAAAC
>CM053769.1:500231094-500247413 GCA_028658325.1 Potorous gilbertii | reverse complement strand
CAAGGTGTTGACCTGCTTTTCATCCTTTTCTTGCATCTCTCTCATTTCTCTTCCCAATTTTTCCTCCACCTCTCTTACTTGATTTTCAGAATCCTTTTTGAACTCTTCCATGACCTGAGACCATTGAATATTTATTTTGGATGTTTGGGATACAGAAGCCTTGACTTTTATGTCTTTCCCTGATGGTGAGCATTGTTCTTCCTCATCTGAAAGGATGGGAGAAGATATCTGTTCACCCAGAAAATAACCCTCTATAGTCTTATTTTTTTTCCCTTTTCTGGGCATTTTCCCAACCAGTTACTTGACTTTTGGGTCCTTTGTGAAGAGTAGGATATACTCTGGGAATCTGTAAGATTTCAGTTCCTCCAAGGTGGCACAATCAAGCATGTACACTGGTCCAGGAGCAAGCAGAGATTTTTGTGGTCAGAATCTTAGCAGTTTCCTCTCCACCTGGCCTCCTGGTCCGCCAAGCCAGCACGGAGATGGGGGTGGGGTGCGGGGGAGGGACAGCACTGAGATTCAGTTAAGCTGCATGGGCAGGGCTGCCATTCACTGTGAGATAAAGATCAGTTCTCTCAGGGCCTCTACACAGGGCTGAGGTAAAAAAGTCAGCTCCTCAGTGCCCCCAGGGGTTTTACAATCCAATAATGGATATGGGCTGCTGTGGGAACTGCTGCCACCTGCCTGATGTGGCCTCTAAGCCCTAAGGCTGGAGCTATGGGAAGGCCCTTCTTTCTCGGCCAGCTGAAAAAACCCTGTCACTGCCCTTTGGCGCCTATGGGTTGAGAGATCTGCGAATACACTGCTACTGGGACTGGGGATTCTGCCCCTGAGGGCTGCTCGCAAACCTCGAAGCCAAGGCTGGGCCTGGCTCTGTTCCGTGTCCAGTGCAACAGACGTTTCCTGTGGGTCTTTCAGGTCACCTTAGGCTGGAAATCTCCTCCACTTTGTTGTTTTCCACTTCTGCTGCTCCAAAATTTGTTGAGAGTCCCTCTCTACAGGTATTTTATGGGCTGTGTGGGGAGAGTCTATATATGTGTCTTTCTATTCCACCATCTTGGCTCCGCTTTGTTGGTTATTTCTAAGAACCAGCTTTTGGTCTTATATTTATTTCTGTGGGATTTTTGGTTTTCAACTGTCTATTTCTGCTCTGATTTTTAATATATCCTCTTTTGTCCATTAATTTTCTCTTTGGTTTCTGTTTTATATAGTTATGCTGATAAGATTTTCCCTCTGTGGACTACGGAAATTTTGGTATATTATTTCATTATCATTTTCTTTTACATAGTTATTGTTTTCTATGACTCTGACTCCCTCATTCTGTAGGATTTTATTGTTAGGTCTGCTTTTGGATCTATCTTTTGTGGTTCCTGAACCAATGACTATTTTTTATTGTATTATAATCTGTAAAGGATGTTTTAGCTACTTCTGCCTTTTTTTTTTTACATTGTAATATCTCTGTGCCCTATAGGGTAACATGGGCAATTTTTGTAAAAGTTCCAAGTTGTGCTGAGAAACATGTACATTTTGGTGTGCCATACAGAAGTGTTTTAATTTTAGTTTTTTCAGCAATTTGTACTGTTCCATATTTTCCATTTTGTTTCTTTCCATTAGATTTATTTCAAACCAAAACAGGGATATTGAAGTCTCCTGTCAGTATTTATATTACTAAGTCTTCTCATGGTTCAGATGTTTCCTTTATGAATTTGAATGCTAAGACTTTAGAAACATATAAATTTATTACTAATATTTATTTTTTATGATTCCTTTCAACATAATAGTATCTTTGTTTATCCCTTTTCATTTTTTGAATGTTTTACTTTTTTCTTAGATTCACTTGCATAGCAAATTTTTTCCATCATGTCAGTTTTATTTCATGTGTCTGTTTTTTGTGTTTCTTGTAAGCAATAAATTATAGGGCTTTGTTTTCTTGATCTTTCACTTTTTTTTCATTTTATTGGGATTGTTTAATCCATTCACTTTTAAATTTGAGTTAGGTTTGTATTTTCCTGTCTCTAATATTTTTTCAAGTTATGATTTCCCCCTCTTCTGCTGTAAACACAGTACATAATATTCTAATTGCAAATTCAGCTCATATTTCCAACTTAACCAACACATAACTGCACACTTGTGACATCCAAGAAGGAAACTGATGTGTCATCTATTTAGAAGCCATCAGGTTCACAGGCTCATAGACCTGGAAGGTATCTTGGAAGCCATTCTAGCTCAAGCTCCTCATCTTACTGAAAAAACACACCAGGAGGTTAAGTGACTTGGTGAAAACCGCACAGCATACAAAGCAGCATTTGAACCCAGACCCTCTGACTTCAGAACCACTGCATTTCCCGCTGCACCATACTGCCTCAACCCTTTCATTTTTGCGGAAGTCATTGGGAACTTCAAGTTCACATGAAACAGTAGTAAAACTTTCCCTGACAGTGTTTCCTTTCACAGCTGAAGGGATGAAAATATGAGCACTGATTCTATTCCAGCTTTCTGAAAGAGCTAGCATGGGCACTAGAACACTGATTGATGAGGTAATTTGATAGAGCAAAGATAGTAACAAAGTATGCACGGTGTCCCAAAAGTCTTAGTGGTGTAATTAAAAATTTTAAATGGCACTAAGACTTTTGGGACACCCTGCATAGTGGTATCTCCTGGGTACAAGACTCAGAATCAAATCCTACCTTCTGTAAAATGCCTTTCCTGATGGACCTCCCCCCTCCTCCCCTGGAGATGACCTCCCAAATTACATTGTACATAACTTGTACCTCGTCTTATTAGTTAACATGTGAGCCCCTTGAGGGCAAGGTCTGTTTTTCACCTTTCTTTGGACCCCCAACCCTTAGCGTTGTGTATGGCACTTTAGTCGAAGCTCTTTAAATGTCTATCGGTTATTGACTGAAAAAGTATCCCTCCCCACTCACCCAATAACCCTATGAGCTAATGTGAGTTACTATTTCCATGTTACAGACAAATAAAGCTAAGTTCAGTCTTGCCCAAAGTCAAATAGCTAAGTTTTGGAGATCAAAGACTGATGATACCAACTCCTCTAATTCTCTTTCTACTGCACTATGTTATTTCTTGATACTTGGGAGATAATACATTTTTCCACTAAATATTCTGGAAGATCATTTTATCCCCGTGAGCATTTCTGTTACTAAAGCAAGTAACTCTTTCACTTCCTACATCCTATCCCCTTTCAGTTTGCAGAGCTCTTTTCTCATGTTTTTTTAAAATTTAAAATTTTTTTCAATTAAAAAACTTTTCTCTTACCCTGTCTCCATTGGGGAAAAAAATCCCTTGTAACAAACAGGTATAGTAGGGTAAAATAAATTGCCATATTGACCATGTCTAAAAGCATGTCTTATTTTGCATGAAGTCTATTGCTTCTGTCAGGTTAGAGGTAGCCTGCTTCATCATTGGTCGGTCATTGAATGGATCAGAATTCTTCAGTGTTCCGAAGTTGTTTGGCTTTATAGTGTTACTATAGACTTTTCCTCTTGATTCTGCACACTTCATATTGTATTGGAGCTTGTACAAGTCTTCTTGGGTTTCTCTGAAACCGTAACTTCATCATTTCTTAGAGGATGATTGTATTCCATCAATTTTATAAACCATAACTTGTTTCGCTATCCCCTAAAGGCATCTTCTTTGCCTCATATATAAATATGTATTATATATATATTATACATATATATGTGTATATGTATACATATATACACTGATATATGTATATATAAAACACATAGGGTACTTTTCCTCTTTGATCTCTTTGAAGTGTGGGGCAACTAGCTGATACAGTGGATGGGATGCTGTGCCTAGAGACTTAAAGACTCGAGTTCAGAGTTCAAATCCTGCCTCAGACATTTATTGTGTTGACCCCTGCAAAGTCACTTAACCTGTTTTCTCATCTGTAAAATGGGGATCTTTACAATAGCACCTACTTCTCAAGGCTGTTGTGAGTATCAAATGAAATTATATTTGTAAAGTGACTGGCAAGATGCCTGACATAGTAAGCATTATATTATTATAATTAGTGCATCTTCAGAATCTCCTTTGTCAGTGGCTCCTTCCTATTTATGTCCCCAATTCCTAAAATGCTTCACACTGAAACTTCTACCTCACATAAGCTACTGTCTCATTCCTTGATGGCATGCCTTCTTGAATATATGGCAGCAAAAACTGGAAACAAAGTGGGAACAGCTGAACTATCATCTATGAATAAAATGAGATAGGATTTGAACTCAGATTTTCTTAATTTCAAATCCAGTACTCTTTCCACTCCTACTTAGCTGCCTGGAATGATGCAGAGATATAAGTAAAACCAAGAGAATATACACAAAGGACCACAATAACTTGAAGGAAAGAAACACTAAAATACGTCAATGTAATGGTACATACATGCGATGCAGCAGACTCATGTTAAAATACACCTCTGTTCCATAGAAAAGTGAGTAAGCAGGGGATGAGGCAGTTGCAGTTGATACAAAGTCTAACTGCTTACCAGCCCTTCTTTGTTACAAGGGAAGGTTCCGAGGTGCACGTATTTGGAAGTGATAGGATACTTAAAAAGCAGTAAACAGCACATCCAAAGCTCTCCACTTCCTCACAACCTACTCTTTTACCTAAATCTCCTGCGACTAAGCCTCTGACCTTACCACTCTGCTGAAACTTTAAGGTTCCCAATATTTTCTGATCTTAAAATGCAATAGATGGCCTTTTTTCAAGCCTTCCCTGTGGCTTTTCCTGCTACTGAATGCTATCTTCTTACTGAATTCTTTCTTCCACTGGCACACGTTTCTTCTTCCTTTTTACCTTTCCTTGCCTTTTCATTCTCAACTGAGATGGGTATTCTCCGTAAGACCTATCCTTGATCTTTTTTTAACACTCTTTCCCTTAGTAATTTCATTCATTTGCAGAGCTGCCTATAACTGCTACCCTGATGGATATAGATGACTCCTTTATTTTTATTACTTTCTAGCTTTGGCCTCCATTCAGAGCTCCAAACTGACATACAACCACCCAAAGGGCAGTTCCATCTGGTTATCCCACTGGCAACTCAAAAATTTCTTTACCTGGCATTCAAGGCTTTCCAAAACCTAACACTGCACAGCCTTTCTGAACTTCTCTATTATTCTCCTCTGAGGACTTGACTCTATGCTCTTGTCAAACTGGACAACTAAAGAGGTGCTCACTTAAGGACCTACACCCGTACTTTTCATCAAGCATTCATCTTGCCTGAAATGCCTTACCTCCAGTGCCCCCTTCTCTTCCTGCATCCCACTCATTGGCAACCTTCACTCTTACCTCTCTAGAACTGGGCAAGATGTGCTTGGGTCTTTTGCCCCTCTACTAAAATGAAGATTTTTGAGAAGGTTCAGTATGTCTAAATCTACCAATCTTCAGCTACTATCCCTCTCCTAGCCTTTAGTAGTAGTCAATAACCCTAATGGCAGAGAATTGGATGAGGCTGGGTCTTGCCCAGCAGGGTGGCTGTTAGCAAGAGAAGCCTGCCTTTTCCTCTATTAAACTGCCAAGTTTTCAATTTTGTCAAGTTCCATCAATTTAAAGAATTATTTCTTTCAATGATGGGAAAGCAGAGCATCCTAAAAACTGAGAAGGAACCTTATGGACCAAGTAAGTTGGTCAAAAACCTAGTACAGATCAGAAAACCAAAGAGCAAAGAAGGCAATTACCCAAGGTAACAGAACTAGTTAGGAGCCCAGACACAACTTAAATCCTACTTCTTAACTGTTAGTATAATATTCTTTCCAAATAAGATTTGAAATTTTTTTTTTGTGAGACATCAATGTCAGAATAAAATCCTCGTTGGGAGTGTCCAAGCCTTGGGCACCACCCACTACTACCCCAGTCTCCTTCCTCCTTTCTAATCATTCTGAGGTGCTTATGAGTACATTGGCCTGCTACTGATTTGGAGATTTTCCTTGGGTCTACGGAGACCCCAATGTGGGAACTACACAGTCCTTTCCCAAAACCTTCCTCACTATCCCAGAGTACACAGAAATGTTTTTGTCACAGTACACTGCCATTCTCCAAACTAGAGTTTCTTAGGATTACATATTATTACCATCTGAGTAATCCTGGTACTTAAACGCAGCTAAACATATTGATGTTCCTCTAAATTCATACCTGCCTTAGTACCTATAAGGGGAGCCTCTCTGATATCAGCCACTGATAGCCAACCAGGCACAAAAGGGCTGAATAAACATGAGATAAAACAACTACACAATGACAACTTTGCAAGTATTAGATGGGAAAAGCATAGTTGGATAGTTTATTTTAAAAAGATCTAGAAGGTCTTAGTGGACTCACAGCTCTAAGAGTCAACAGTATATGACAACCAAAAGATTTAACCTAGCTCCACTGAGAGCTAAAAGGACCAGAAGATATTAGTCCCATTACATTTAGTCCTGGTTGGATCCCTTCTAGCATGCTAGATTTCGTTTGGAGTGCCACATTTTGGGAGGACAGTGAGAAACTGGACAGCACCTAGAATTGGGGGATGACTTGATGTGAAAGGTCAGAAGAAAGTGGCCATGTTTAGTCTAGGGATGACTGGGGGGGGGACAGAGAGGATGACAACTGTCTAAAGATTTCATGGGCTCTCAGGTGGCAGAGGGATTAGCCATGCTCTGCCTGAATCCTGAGAAGAGACCTCAGAGCAAAGGAAAGTTGCAGAGAAAGAAGCAACAAGTAAGTCTGAAGAAAACTCTCTTAATAATTAGAACTGCCCCCAAATGACATGGCCTGCCTAGGGAAGTACAGTGGACTCACCACCCTCATCCAGGAAGCAGAATATTTTTAACCTATTAGCCCCAGGCCAATCATTTCATCCATTTCAATGGAGGCAGCAGCTAAGAGGCACCACAGTGCACAAAGCACTGGGCTTGGAAGTAGGAAGACTTACCTTCCAAAATTCAAATCTAGCTGTATGACTCTGGGCAAGTCACTTAACCCTAATTTCCTCAATTTTCTCATCTCTAAAATGAGCTGGAGAAGGAAATGACCACCGTTTCAGAATCTTTGCCAAGAATAAGCTCAATGGGGTCACGAAGAGTCAGACACAACTGAACAATGACAAATTTTTTAATGTAAACACGGGTGGCAACTGCTTAAATTAAGTTCAAACTGTTTCCCTTTTATTAAGGTCCAAGTAAATTCTATATGGACTGGGACTCAATAAAGAAAAACATGTTCAAATAATATTTTATCATCAGCATCTCCAGGTAAATGTGTATAATCAAGTAGCATTACCAATATATCCTTAGGAAGACCATCTGAAAGAGAAAAAAAAGAAAAGCATTAGTGACAGCTATGCCTCTTCTTGAGCTCCTATCTCCTTTAATCATTTATTCTCATTTTACAACTTTCTTTGCAACTCTCTTAAGAAAAAATATGCTAGGTACGAATCATAGGATCATAGGCTCTAAAACTGAGACATTAGGTTGTATATTTCAACCCCCTCATTTTAGAAATGAGTAAATTGAGGTAAAGTAATTAAACAACTCATCCAAGGTCACAGAGCTAAGTGTAGAGCAGAGATAGGATTTAAATCCAGGTCTTCTGACTCTTTTATACCCTAGGATTTCCATGGTGGTCTCTAGAGAAAAGTGCTGAAAAGATTTGGTGCCTCTTTACCTGCCAATTCTCACCTCTACTAGTTACCTTCATTTACAAAGATGTGGAGAAGGATTGGCTTTCATCTCTTATACTATTTGTAAGGCTTCCTACAGAAAACAACTGATTTTAGCTTATTCATGCATGTCAGACTCCTTTTGAAGGCAAGAAGGTGGAACAGAACGAAACCAGATCATGAGTTCACAGTAGCATGGGACAGTGGAAAGCATACTGGATTTGTCAGATGAACTAGACTTGAACCCTGGATTGGCCTTTCTAGAGGTCACTTTCTAGAAATGAAAACTTGGGTGCCTATTTCTTCATCTGTGAAATGACAGGATCAAACTAGATGCCTCTAAGGACTCTTTATGTTCCTATGTCTACAATTTAATCTATTTACAAATAGTATAAAACTTCTGCATGATGAAACTCCCTAATTTTGAATATGTGAAGCCAAAAAAATTCTAGTAAAGTAAAATACTTTTGATACTGAGCTTCCTGTGGGCAATATAGGCCTATCTACAAATACCTGTTTGCCAACACTGATAAGGAATGCTACATCCAAAGCATGTATAGTATGAATCAAGAAAAATTATGCTTTGCACACTGTAGGTGCTTAATGTCAGCCAAAACGAACTGCCTTTCTTCAATGCTCAAACATTAAGGCAACTCAACGTCTGTTTG
Organism: Potorous gilbertii; assembly: GCA_028658325.1. NCBI lineage: Eukaryota > Metazoa > Chordata > Mammalia > Diprotodontia > Potoroidae > Potorous > Potorous gilbertii. Next base: position 500,239,088 of record CM053769.1, on the reverse strand, counting down.
TACATACAGCACCTAGAATGGATCTAGTTGTATTCATTCATACCTGTGTTTTGCATCTTCATGTTTATAAATAGCAGACCACCATATAAATATGAATTATTCATCATTAATGACAATCTAATGAGATTCACTGGTCACTTGCCCACTTGAGTAGTGCCTATCCACTAAGTAATTAATAATATTAAATGGTCGCTTTTTACTAAAACCTATACAGCACAGTCTAGTTTATATCCCTAAGCTCAGTGTAGAGTGCTGGTCTAGAGTCAGGAAGACTGGGCTTCAAATCTGGCCTCAGACATTTACTAGCTTTTATGACCCTGGTAAAGCCATTTAAACTTTGTTTACCTCAATTTTCTTGCCTGCAAAATGGGGACAATAATAGTACCTATCCCCCAGGGTTGTGAGATATTTTTGAAGTACTTATTAGCACACAGTTGGTGCATAATAAATACCTGCTCCCTTCCCTCCAACTTTTGCTCTTCTGATTAGAAAACAAATGCTTTAAATACTGCAATTTTAATCTTGGAAATAGGAGTGAATACCTTGACATCTCAATGTCTAAAGGTTATAGATCAAAAGATACTTCCTTCACAAAGCATATTCTAATGTATCTTTCTACAGAAGACCTTGAGGGTCTGTAAATTCCCTCAAATAGCCACAAAATTCCAACTCAGGCAGATGAATAAATGGCAGTATCAAACTTAAAAGGCAGTTCTTTACAGAAACATTAGTAAAAGGACATTTGTGGTAACAAATTCATGCTAACAATACTTATTCCATAAACCTGCACTCTTCAACTGTCTTTTAGTCAATGAAAGAAATGATTATTAATAAGCAATGACTTGGGGAGCTTCAAATTTCCCCCTTTTTCTTTTAGGCTGAGTTAACCCCTTCTATCCAGACCCCACCCAGGTGGGTCAGCTATTATGTTCTATTCAGATGGTAGTGGTGAGGAATAAATTCTTTGAATAAATTGCCCTTGGCTAGGGCTAATTTAGGAATAAATGACATCATCTAAATTCAGGTCCAGCCCCTCACAGTACTGTTCATTCTATCCTTAATTGGTAGCCAAACAGAGTTGATTGGCACCACTGAAGCCATGAGCTAGGCACGGTTGTCTGTGGTCTAAGAGACAGATGGTCAAATGACCATCCTTTTATAAAAATGCTAGCATTAATAAAATGATTAATTACCTAGAAACTATATATCTCAAAGCTTTTTAAAGGTCACATCTCTAACCACAAATATTCTACTTAGGAAATTTTTAAAGGTCCTATGGTACATGGTGATTGCTGTTGGTTTTTGAGGGTGGGATGAGGGGCAGAAGGAACAGAAATGCACCTCTTAACCAGGTGCCAAGGCACACTGAATGTTCTGTTCTCCAGTGGCCCTCATATTCAGTGCTCATCTCTGCTTACTGAGGTGTAGAATTGACTAGGTCATTTTTATAATACATAATGGTGGTAGAAAACTTCTTATTTTCATTGCTGCTCCTTACCCACAGGAGTTTATGCTTTGTCCAGGCCCAATTCCTCTGGAGTAGAGATTCCCAATTCATCTAAAGTTGGTCTAAGTTCCTGGATAATATATGGGTAGATTTCCTTATGAGGTCCTGCTTTGTCCTAAGAGCAAGAATAGAAAATATATTTAATTTAATGCACATAGTATAGGTAACAAAATCAGCCTAATATGAAATACAGCTAATATATCTAGAGTAGAAGTTCCTATCCCCGTTAGGATCAATTTAGTCAGTGAGCAGTTAGTTTCAATAAAGAAGACAAACAAGTACTTCAGAATTTAAAATTTTAAAGTGCATCTTTAAAAGCAAGGTAAACTTTATTATAGTCTAGGAATAATTTTATCAATTGGAATATGCTAATTAGATGATGTGTCAGGAAGGAAGGTAGTGATGACAGAAAACTTTGTGAAGGCAGTCAAATGTGCCCAGCAGGCACCATTTATAATTGAATCAACAGAGGAAAAATATTTTAATTTCCCTCTAATTTGAGTCCACAATTCAATTAGCTCTAGTGTTGAATGGACTGACAGCCAACAGAACCCATAATTATCCCTTTCATTTAAGTTAAAGCAATTTCATCTTCTTTCCTTGTGTATGCTGTGATTTTTTGGGGTGGGGGAAGGGGGAGAGGGTTGTTATAGTAAAACAACGGTCTTTTCTGAGAAAATTGTGTCCTGAGGTCACTTGTTTCTGGGATGTGAATTTTGGCAAAATTCTACTTTGCTACAAAATCTATATTCCTCATACAGCAATCCTTTCTCAAATTAAATAAATTCAGAAAACTTTAACCTGCTGTGCTGTTCCTTTGCTGTTAACATATTCTAAGATACCTTTTATACAGTTATTTTAACAAGTACTTAATACTTTAACAAGTACTTAATAATAATACACAATACAAACCCATAACCCAACAATAGAATTCTCAGGCTGCTGCTTTTTCACTGACCTTTACAACCTCTAGAATGCGAACTGCACTAGCAAAATCATCTAACCGTCTGCATGCCCTCAAAGCAGCATCAATGATTTTGGGTTCTGGAACCAGGTCATAGCCAACCAATGTATTCATTCCTATTAGATTAAAAAAAAAAGTGGAGAAGTAATGTAACATTAGACATGTTTGTATGATAAATTTAATTATCCACCCTTCCAAAGAATCATGGAACTAAATGAACCTTAAGAGATTACCGGGTTCACTCTTCTTATCATACAGATGAAAACTGAGGCTCTGAAAATGACTTACCCAAGGCCACAGTTAGGACAAGGATTCCAAGTCTCCCAATTACTGTTTTAGTGTCCTTTGAATTACTACATTAAGAGATTAGTTAGTTCAGTTTATGGGATCGTATGATTTACAGCTGCAAAGCTTAGTCCAACAGCCCAAGTGCTGTTTCACAGACAACAAACCTGAGAAGTAATGAGGTTATACTATTTTCATTTCTATGTAACACAGCACGCAAAGATACCTTAATCTTTTGTCAGATGTCTTTTGACAGAAAACCAAACTCCCTATTACCTATTCTAAGATCACTCAAAGGTAATACTCCTGGAACGAAGAAGGATAAAGTCACTATACTTCTTTTTTGAAACATTAGAGCCTTAAAAACAAAAAAAAAAACCCCACAGTCTCTACAACAATCCAAAATGTTAGAATCCAGCCTGAGATATCTTGTTTTGAAGGAAATCATACTCACAGACTATACATGAAGCACTAAGCTATTAATCCCACTTAACTAGTATTTTAAATAGGAAAATACAAGTATTGATCAATTTTAATATTTATATACTGTAGCAAACCAAAATATGTAACCAAAAAAAATCTTCTAGCAAGCAAGAAATACAAAAACTGACAAGAGTTTTTGTGAATCATTTTAAAAGTACAAATCTCTCCAAAGGGAGGAGCCTTGTGTGTTATTTTATAGTAGTTGTAGCAAACTCAAATAGAAATGGAAGCCACTAAATCATTCATGGATCCCTGAAGATGCATAATGACTTAGAAAATCAAATATCAACATTATGGTGTATTATATTTTTATTTGTTTTGTTAAATATTTCTCAATTTCATTTTAATCTGGTTTTGGCTGCACTTAAGAGTGTTGGGGGCTGTATATTTGACATCTCTTTTTTTAGAGGATAAAATTTAAAAGTTATGCTTAACTAGTAATTGTTTACTTTTACCAGTATTGATGTCACAAAGATTCGATGGGTTCTATACTGGCAGCCTATGAATATGAAGCAGCTGAATTTCTCTTACTAAAATCAATTTACAGTCACATCACAATCCATACCTTTTCGTAATTCCCAGGCATCAAGATCTGGTTTGCTGAAGTATGTCACCCAGCGAGCATCAAACTCCTCATCTGTCTCATGGGACCCATGGGAATAGCAGCGAACTGACTGGATTGCTACACAGAAAAAATGTATTTTTTAAAACATTTAACTAAAATATCTATCTCATCTGAAAAAAATCATCTAACCATATATCTTCAATGTTTAAATGTGATATGTGCTAAAAATTTTAGGATGTATTTCATGTATACTATAAAGTTCCTAAAGACTGCGTTTTAAGCAGTAAACATATCAGTTAGGAAAACAAGAACACATCATTATCCCTCCCATTCTTTAATATTTGGCCCCAAAAAACAATTCCTCAACACATCAAAGAATAAAAATAATTTTCCCCCTTCAACTACTCAATAGCACCTGAAAGACCATGAAGCCAATGAACTAAACATAAATAGACATGCAGAGGAAGTATGATCTAATGGGAAGAATGCTAAGGCCAAGAAGATTCCAATAATTTGTATTTCCGATTTTTAAGAAGCCCAAACTCATTAGTAAATTTCAGTTCCTTTGACTTATAAAGTAGAGCCTGATGTACTATAGAGTATTTAAAATATTTTAAAACATACACACTAGTTATAAAATTATTCAAGCCTAGTTCTGAAAGTATTTCACAAAATAGGAGTTAATGAGCTACTAAGAAAGAAAGTCAAACTGAGCAAATGAAAAATCAGTAATAAGCATGGAGAACAGATAATGAAACACACCTTCCTCGTCTCAGAAAAGAGGTTGGGGAAATAGATTTCCGTACAACAATATGTTCCACATTGTGAGATGCAGTTACTGTACCAGGTATTTTTGATTAGTGGTTTTTTTCTTAGTTATACAGAGTGATTCCATCTCAAGAGGGTTTGGAAGAACAGAGATATTCCTCAAAACGACTTGGGATATAAAAACAAAAGGCATCAAATATTTGAAAAATATGTGCAATCTAACACTAAGAAGAAATGATAAAGAAAAGAAAGTACACCAGAAAATACAAATATTGGAAACTGGCTGTTTAACTGACCACACCAGGGATGGGGAACATGTGGACTCCTAGGTCCCTGGGTTGACCTTTTGATTGAGTCCAAGTTTTACCGAACAAATAAATCCTTTTAAGGGGATCCCTTCTGTGAAGTTTGGATTCAGTCAAAGAGCTGCAGGCTCCCCACCTCTGGACCACACCATTCAATGTTATCTGCAAGAAGGAGTTTCATTGGACCTAATAATGGAATTGCTTTTTTGTTGTTTTTCTCAAGAGGGAAAGAAAAAACATTTTAATTCTTGAAATGAGTTATGTTAGTGCATGAGAATGACATATACTTTCAATATTAAAAGTTCAAAAAGAATGGGTCATTAGCCTGGTCCAACATTTAATCAATACAAAATTTTAATCCAAACTTTAAGAACTAACAGTAGCTCTAGTATAGCTAGCTATTATAGTAATAATCAAACTTATATTTATCATGTTAAGGTTTTGATTAATTATCTTAACTGCTTTATTTAAAAAGCAGTTAAAATACATTTAACTCTAACATTCTTCAGATTAGGAAACTGAGGATTAAAAAGGGTATATGATTTCCTTGAGGTCCAATAGCTGGAATTAACAGAGCTGAATTTTAAAACTAAGTTTCCCAACGAAGTTCAGTGATCCTTCCACTACAGCAGGGGTGGGGAATCTGTGGCTTTGAGGCCACATGTGGCTTTCTAGTGCAGCCTTTGACTGAACCCAAACTTCACAGAACAAATCCCCTAGATAAAAGGATTTATTCTGTAAAATTTGGACTCTGTCAAAAGGGCGGACCCAAAGACCTAGAAAGCCACATTTCGCCTTAGGGTCCAAGGTTCCCCACCCCTGCACTACACCAACTACAAAGAATTCAGTTACTTACAAACTAAGCACTCACAATGTACTTGAAATTCTGAGAGATTAATAGGCCCAGAATTTGTTGGGTTTTGATTCTGAGTATAAAATAAATCACAGTTTTTTTGGAGCTCAGTTTTACTATATGTAAAATAAGAGGGTAAGCTCAATCAACAAACATTAAATGCCTACTATGTGCCAGGTACTTTGCTAAAATCTGAGGCTACAAAGAGGCAAAATGAAATTTCTACCCTCAAGGAGCATACAATCTAATGGGGGGGGGGGGGCGGCGGAGACCACATGCAAACAAATACATACAAAGCAAGCCATCTGTAAGAAAAACTTTATTAACGAGTGAATTAATTTTCTTAACCAGAATTAAGAGGGATTGGGGAAGGCTTCCTGTAGAAGGTGGTATTTTAATTAGGACTTAAAGGAAGAGTGTTGTAGGCATGGGGGAACAGTTGAGAGCAAATGCCCCCAAATGAGAGATGGAGTGTTTTCTTTGTAAAATAGCCAAGAGGCCAATGTTACTGGACCAGAGAATGTGTGAAGGGCAATAAGGTGTAAGAAGACTGAAAAGGTAGAAGGGGGTTAAGCTATGAAGGGTTCTATATGCCAAACACTATATTTTGTGTTCACTCTTGGAGGCAGTAGGGAGTCACTGGAGTTTATCTGAGTGGAGAAGCGATTGGACCTGCGCTTTAGGCAAATCATTTTAGTGTCTGAATGGAGAATGGATTGGAGTGGAGAGACATTTAAGGCAGAAAGACCTGCCAGCAAGGGATGAAGGTCTGTACCAAAATAGTGGCAGCATCAGAGGAAAGAAGGGGAGGCCTCTATTTGAGAGGTGTTGCAAAGGTGAAATTGACAAGCCTTGGCAACAGATTGGATTTGGAAGGTAAGAGACAGTAAGGAATCCAGGATGATTCTTAGGTTTCCAGTGTGAGGGACTGGGAGGATGATGTTGCTCTCTATAGTAACAGGGGAGGTAGAAGATGGAGGATGGTTTAGTGTGAAAGATATGTTTTGGATGTCTACTGGACATCCAGTTGGAGGTGTCTGAAAGGCAGTTAGAAATGGGAGGTAAGAAAGAAGATGGGAAAGGAAAAGTAGATTAGAGAATCATCAGCACAGAGATGGTAATTAAATCCTCTGGAGAGGATGAGATCACCATGTCAACTAGCATAAAGGGAGAAAAGGGCCAAGACAAAGGTTAGAGGGTGAGATCTTGGAGCAGGGTCCAGCAAAAGGAGACAGAAAAGGTGCAGTCAGGTATATAAAACAAGATTTCAAATAATATAATGATATCTATTCTCAAAACAGTATTATTTTTAAATCACCCATTATAAAAGCTGGTTTCAATACCATGATGTCCACTCTATGGGGCTTTACTCTTCTGGTGCAGACTGTACCCCACTGCTTTCTGAAGTCCTTCCCAGAAGATCTGCCACAGTCTTTCTAACACTTCATGGGCACCAGGGAGTCATTCAGGATTTCTGAACATCTATTTATAACTTGGTTTCTGTGACACATTGTTCCACCTCCTTTTCTCATCTTGTATTTCCTTCATGCTATTCCTCAGACTACTGCTTGTCCATGAGGCATCATGAAAATGTATGCAGGTGACCTCCTCCTACTGTGCATCTTCCCCATTGCCCTGTTACCTACAATTTTAATTCTTCATGTTCCATGGAGCTCCAAGACTCACAGTCATATAAATATCACTAGGGAAATATCCATAATAAAAAATGGATTTTTCTATTAGGGAATTATCTGGAATCACTGAAAGCACTGCCTAATTTCCCAAATGTAATTGCAGCTTTCTTTCCTATTCAATCCTAGGTCCAGTTCATTGCCTAATGGCTTAATTCAATTGACTGTCCAATTAAATGCATATTACAATCTGGGCAATAAATATTTTTTAATCCACAAAAAAAGTGGGTTATTAGGCCAATCTTTTATGAGTATAGTGCTCACTGGGGGATGTCCCACAGTATTCTGGGTTTTGATGTGTCTGTGTTCATCCTTCGTTGCCAAAGAAGACCAGGCTATCAGAGAAATAATGACATGACTTGCACTTGACTTTGTTTTGAGGGAGGGAGGGCTGTACAGGTCAGCAGCCTCACTTCTCCTCCAGAGCCATTGGGATCCAGTGACCAGATATACATCAGGATGACTAGAGATGACCAGGATGAGGCAACTGGAGTTAAGTGACTTGCCCAAGGTCACACAGCTAGTGAGTGTCAAGAGTCTGAGGTGAGATTTGAACTCAGGTCCTCCTGACTC
>CM053769.1:500199619-500230594 GCA_028658325.1 Potorous gilbertii | reverse complement strand
ACCTCCTCTACCTGCAGTCTGTGCAGTGCATCCTTGACACATGGTAAACATCTTTTACAAATCTACTTTCTCCTGCTTTAAGGTCTGCTTGAGACTGATAAACAGAAGCTCAACAAACAGAAGTTATCTCACATAGATGATGACTGTTTTGAATGCAGAACTGGGTTCTTGGGCTTACTTTCCCAAAAGTAGCAGCTGGTCAGCAGTTGGTATTGGCAAGGAAAGCTGGCCCCTTCTCCAGTGATGATCCCCTCACTGATGCCTGTGAAGTCTGAGTTAGAAGGAGGCACTGCTTACTCATAAGAATCGTGAGAGTTCAAGGTACTTCCATCACAGTATGCTGGCAAATGGTGACAGTGGTTTGATTTGCTTGGTACATTCCACCTGTCTCTTCTTCAAGATGCCTTGCTGCTACAACTATGCTTGAAATAGCTTGTTGGAGAGCTTTCAAAGATGAATTTACTATGGCCAGAAAACACTTTTTTAAAGTAAAAAACCAGTAGGATACGATTCAGTTAATCGTGCAACTATAAAGATGTCTTCCAAAACAGAAAATAGTATAAAAACCTGACTATGGGCTTCTTATGTTTTTATCAGAAATTCTCAATATGTGTATAGATCTTTCTCCAAGATCTGAGAGGTAAGAAAGCAAGCCTATGGATCTCCTCAATCACCTCTTTTGGTGGTAATATTTTCTGGTTATTTGATACTGTCCTTTTGAAATGGTATATAAAATTGGATTCTACAATGCTTTCAAAGTTGCAGTTATGAAGGTGGTAAGTAACCAACTGGGGTATGTCCACAGTCCAGGTAAGATTAAAATTCATCCGTGTCATTTTCTTGGTGGTTTATCTTACTAAAATCATTAAAAAAAAACAAACTTCAGTGTTTTCACTAAATAGAGTTAAGTGAAGGCAAATTAATCAACCTGCCTAAGATAAATCCTGAAAGCAATAAACTTTTGCTCACAAAACCATTATATATTATAACCTATAAAGGTTTATTACCTTAAATATTCTCAATCAAGTTTGTTTTACAACTGTACTTCCAGAAAATCTTTCTGACCCAAACCATGAACCAAATAGAAACATTTTTATCATTCTTTGTTAAGTTTTTATTTTACTAACCTAAATTTATCAAGTGAAAATCTAGGCAGCATGATCTACCCGAAGAAGTACTCAATATGAATAGATTTGGGTTTGAGTCCCAGTTGTCATGTATTAGTTCTGTGATATTAGGCAAATAACATCTCATTAGGTCTCAGTTTCCTTAGCTATAAATAGATATATTACTATCACTACTAACCCTACCTATCATATAGGGTTGGGATGACGCTCAGAAGAGGGAATGTGTGTGTGTGCGATGTCTTTGTAAAATGTAAAGGACTATGGGTGAGGGAATCATGCCCTTTTTATGACCTTTAGTTAATTGGTATAGAGAATTTCCAATAAGTAAATTCCTTCTACCAATAAAGATCAGCAAATGTTATACAGATATAGTAATCTAAAAGAATTTGGGGACACTGGTGGGAAGGTCTGTGACTTGTCCAATTTCACACAGCCACTCTGTTACAGAGCTGAGACTTTTCTCACTTTGAAGCTATATCCACGTCCCCTGGACGCCTCTCTTTACATCATTAATCAAAAAAGTATTCAAAATCAGGACACTACAATCTTTCCCTGGCTTCCTACTGCATAATTCCACAAACATCTCACTAAATTGACTATAAAGTCTTCTTGAGGGCAGGGACTGTTTCTTTCCTGTTTTTGTATCTGGAAGTGCTTAACATAGTTGATTTGTTTTAGGAATACATAGGATTTAGACCTGGAAGATACCTTAGTTATCATCAAATACCAATGTCTCATGGAAACACATCCAGAGAAAGTTATTTGCCTAAGGTCACACAGTTGGTAATAGCCAAGTTGAAATTTGAATCCAGGTCCTTTGAATCCAAAATCCAAGGGCCTTTCCATGATATACCACAGAAACAGGACTAGCCCTACGATTTCACTGGTCTAGGGAACTCCTTAGGAGAAAATTTCCTACTTTCATTCAAATTAAAACCACCACCCCAGGCCCCAGATGTGAGAGGCGTCATTCGACTAAAGGAACTAAAAGTGACTTAGGGTGAAGAAAAGGGAAATGCAGAAGCAAAGAGTTACAAAAATAATATGTCAACACATAAAGCAGAAGTAGCACACAGACAAGTCTATAATGTACTTATCAGGTTAGCATGAGACTTCTCACAGCCTTTTCTAAGGTAAAGAAAGCAATAAGTAGACACTTTTCTTCCACAGAGTTTCTTATATCAACGAATCGGAGGTGTGGTCCCCATCCCTATGGTATGCCATGGAAAGACAACTTACTCCCCATACTCTTTATTATTGATTTCACGTGTATTTGGGGTGAGCTGACAATGAATCCAACAAATATTCAGCTATTTCTTTATAATCATGATTTTTAAAGTGTTTAAGACCATCCGAGACTCTGACCCAGCTACTCACTTCAACTTTCCTAAGGAAGCTCCATGACATTCATTTTACTACACTGCTGGAATGGCTCAGAGCATCTAAAAGTCAAAATTATATGTAAGAAAAAGTGCCAAAGAAATTAAATATAATGGAACACAAAGATCTAACAGTCATGGGATAGAATTTAATGCTTATCATACCAGTTATTTCTTCATCTGTGGCATTTGTCCTTTACCAAAACAGCTAATAAACTCATGCTTTTGAAAAAACAAAACAGTTATTCTTGTTTAGGAACTGGTTAAACTAACTGACCTCCAAGACCCCTTATGATCCTGAAACTCTTCTATCTGTAGTTAGTTGAACAAGGCAATTTTTTTTCCTACTTGTAAACAGAAGGTATAAACAGCCTGTAGAAACGAGCATACATGCAAAAATCTACTTTTCATCTTAAATTAATGAAAATACCCTTGTTATGCCATGAACAGAAAAGGGATCAACAGTTGCATGTGTCCCTTTCAGATCAAGTCAATTTTATTGCCCTTTTCCTTTCAAAACCATATGTATATTCTCAATTTTGGAGTTGAACTAGAGTGAGTCTGCACAACATTCAATCTGCGGGCTACTTGCAGCCAGAGGGTGGTAGGTTGTAGAGCTCTGTTTCCACATCTTCTACATTTTTCTCAGGCTAAGGAAATCCTTTGGTGGGTCATATGTTGTGCATATTAACTGATGGAAATAATGTTCTGTAGGATTAGTTTTAGTATAAAACATTATATATACTCCCACATAGAAAAACACTTGCATATTTCAGTAGTTTTGTATAAATTAAAAAATATTTTGCCCCAGACTTAGGAAAGTTTTCATAAAACACAGAATCTCCAAGCCATAAGTTACTTCAAGTTCTTAAATTTCTTCTAAAATTTTGAAAGATGTCTTCCTTCTTTGGACTCCTTTTATAGTTATTCAAATTAGGGAAATCATAAAGGAGGAGAAAGATCCATTTCACAGATGAAAAAACTTGGGCTCAGCTCAGGGATAAAGTGACCTACCTGTCCAAGGTCATAGTCACTAAGTGGAAGAACCAAAATTTAAGCTCAGATCCTCTCTCTGACTGAACCAAACCAGAGTTCTTACCTTGTTATTCATATTAAGACAAAAGCCATTGCTGGTCTCTGCCAAATGCTGTTCAACACTAACTGTTGGTCAGAAGCTCCTGTTATCCAAGGATTTTCAATGCTGCAACACCACCAGGTCCCCACACCCACTTCCTTTCTCTTACTGTGTTCCTTCTAACAAGAAAAATAAAAGTACATCATAACTATTTCCTTCCAGTTCAAACTGTGACAAAGCTTTTCCTTCCAGCAGTTCCCCAGGCCCGTTGGGCAGGCTGGGCGAGTATCATTATTCCCATTTTACAGGTTTAGAAGTGCAGTGACTAAATGGTGGAGCCAGGACCAAACTTCAGGGGTCCCCCATTCCTAACACCCCTATTTAACAGTCTGGTCCTTGTAGTAAGTCTCCACCTTACAAATGGGATGAAGTCCAGACTCCATAAGTCGCCTCCGTAGAACAGGCACACCCAGGTGTGACCCCTCCCTGTCCCCATCTTAGCAATGAGGAACTCACAGCCATGTTCGATATAAAGAACATTAGTAAGGCACCTCCAAATCTCAAGGACAGACTACATATAGTCTTGTTAATACCTCTGACTGGAATAACTTATCTTCAAATATAAACAAAGACTGTTATTCTAAATCTCCCCTAACATCCCTGAAAAACTTGATGCTAACCCCTCCTCTCTCATCCCCAACAAAGCAAAACACCCAGGTCCCCTTAATTCTTTTCTATTATGGATATACACAAGTTTTACAATACTATTCCAGTTTTAGATTCTATGGTCAAGTTACCACTTCCTCCACTTCAAGGTAAAGTAAGTAAGCAATTTTGAGACTTCACAATGTGTCAGGCATTCACAGTTTTCAGGCTATATTTTTGCCAGGGACCTTTTCTAGATTAATCTTACTTAGCTTTTTAGGTTGACAGAATAAATTTTGTGAAAAGTAACTATCAGCAGTACTTGTCCAAAATGAAGGTCTGTAAAACCCTGAATTATACAAAATAAAATCTTATTATGATCATTAGTGTTTATAAAATGCTTTAAAACCCTATAAACACGAACCTAAGAGCTTACTCATCTGGCAAGATACTCTGAAGGAAGACACAGAATCACAGAACATTAAGATAGAAAAGGACCTTAAAATCTAGCTGGTTCAATTTTCTTGCCAGATTTAGCAGTTATTTTAATATTCTTAATTTTCAGTGCCTCTTCCCCCAGTTTCTTAATTTCATCATTTAAGAATCAAATTGCACATTCCTATTTTAAAAGTAAATTCCATGTAGGAAAGTACATTTTTTGTAATGTTCTCTTTTCACTGAATATTAAATGCAAATAGATTTTTTTTGGGGAGGGGGGCAGATAGGAAGAAGGAGCTTCCCCAAAGCCTGGAAAACAAGATGCAATTAAAAAATGCTTTCAACCTGAAAGTCTCCAAACTGAAAAACACAGAAATAAAAAATGGCTAGAGGAATGATGCAATGGGGTATAAACACACAATTAATTTCCATAATAAAGATGAAGGATTTCCAAACTCTCTTTTCTGACACTACGATAATCTTTTCCAACTGGTGTTGGACTTACTTCCAAATTTAAATTTTTTCTAAAAATAAAAATGCTCTTTAGATATATCAACATGGCATTTTGGGTAGGGGATCACAAAACTGGACAAAAAAGATACAGAAACTCAAATGATTGGGAATCACTGACCTATACTAATTTACACACCATAAGATAAACAGAAGGAATAAAATTTCCAGAGACTGACAAGCCAAATTTTAGATTTCCCAAAAAGACTAGAGTTTCCCAGGAAGAATGGTGCTACAGATTTCAGTATTTAAATTCACAACCTTAAGTGCTTAATTCCAAATTGTAACATGTTACCATCAGGGATTCTAGGATTAAAACATAAAGCCTTCCTAGAACAGATACAAGAGTAACAAGATAATAAATGGGAATTAGCAGAGTATATTATACCCTAGTCAGATTTCTCAACATAAACTAAAAACGTCCCAGTCACGGCAGAGCATGGTCCTGTACACAGCATATTTCTTAGGCTCACCTTAAGTGGTCTTTTCTTGGTTCCTCAGACACTATCTATTTCTCCAGGCCTTGGTCACTCGCTGTCCCGCAGACCAGGTATGCGCTGGTTCTCAGAGTTCCTCTCTTTCTTTTAGCTGCATGAATCCTTTGCTGATCCCAACGCTAGCGCCCTTCCTTCGAGGAGACCTTAAATTTAACCACTTCCTATATATCTGTATTTGTTCTGCATCTGCTGTAGTTAGCACGGCGGCTGTGGACAGCGAGGTGGACCAGAGGAGAGAGCGCTGGGCTTGAAGTCTGGAAGACCTGGTTCAAATCTAGCCTCGGACGCTTGCTAGCTATGTGATCCTGGGTAAAACACTTAACCCGTTTGCCTTAGGCTACTGAAGAAGAAATCAGCAACCACTGCAGTACCTGTGCCACAAAACACCATGGACAGTACGGTCTGTGGGGTCAGGACGAATCAGAGGTGACTCAACCAAAACCTACCATATGCAGTGCATGCACACAGAACACTCTCTAGTCTACGTACCTGTCTTCCTATTAGAATGTAAGCTCCTTGCAAGGAGACTGTGGCATTGTACTCGTATCCCCTTGTCCCCATCTCGGAACCTGAGAGTGTAATAAAGGCTGACTGATGAATCTCGGCTCTGCAGCTAGCAGGCACCTCAGAGATCACCAGGCCGAAGGAGATGCTCAGAGAAGACAAAGGGCTTCCTAGCCCGTAATAACAGTCCTAGTTTTGCTGACCCCAGCCCACTGGGTGTTCGCGCACTCCTGCACGCTGCCTTCCTTCTCCCTTCGTATCAGTATCACGAGCAAAGAACCAGGCTTTGTAAGATCGCAGGGCATTTCCAAGCTCCCCACCCCAGCACCCGATCGGTCTCCCGCACAATGGGACTGTCGCTACCACCTTGCACTCCCCGGGGTGCTTCTGAAGTCATTTAGGACCCGCGCCCCTAGGGCTTTGTGTGCCCCCTTCGGCGGTCAGCTAACTCCTGCGTCCCCTTCTCAAATGCTTTAAAAACTACAACTCCACCAAGGAAAGAAAAGCTACATTTCGCTGTCAGAGGTCGATGAAAACAACTGCATCTCCTCCCAGTTCTCGACCTTACTGGGACACCCCCTCACCCCGTTCCGGCTGAGGACGGGGCCCCCGGAGGCTTGAACGCCGCAGGGTCCGCCTTTGGGCCGGGACAGCCAGGCTCCTAGGCGCCGCTGACCCTGCCTCCCAAGGAGAGCCCGGGGCCCGGGGTCGCCGGGGTCAGCCCAAGGTGCTCCCAGAGGCCAGGCGGTGCCCGCGGCCCTCCCGCCCCGCCCCACGGGTGCCCGGACGTTCAAAGTCACCTTCACCTAGGGCGCGCCTCAGGGGCCGGGTTGCCAGGCCCGCCCGGGCCCGCGCCCCTGCTCGGGGAGCCCAGCTTCGGGAAAGGGCAGGCCGGGGAGCCCGGGCCCCGGAGTCGCCCCCGGGCGAGCCTGGCCGGCGGCGGTCACGCTAGGCCGCGGCTCGGGTCACCGCAAGGACGCCGGGCCGCGTGGGCCGTACGCTTACCGGCGGTGGCGGGAGAGGCGGAGGACGACCAGGAGGAAGGGGCCGCAGACCCCGGCTTGGGCAGCAGGACCCGCACCGAAGCAGAGCAGCGGCGGAGAGCGGCGGCCAGCATGGTGACAGCGGGCGAGGGCGACGGGACTGACCGAGCCACGGACTGCCTGCCGACTGCTCAGGACACAGGCTGAGGAGCGCGAGCGGGTGCGCGGCGCATGCGCGCGGGGAGGCTGGCACCGAGCGCGCCCAGGAGGAACCGACGGGGCGGGCGGGCGGGCGTGGGCGCGAGTCAGCCCCAGCGGCGCGCGTACGCGCGCGCTCTGGGGGCAAGTGACTGCGGACGCCACGAGGCCGCCGAGGAGGGGGAGAGGGAAGGGGTGGGGCTATGGCGGCGCCGGGAGGACAAACCATATCACGCTCAGCTGAGCCTCGTGACTGGCCGCGGCCATCTTGGAACGAGGGCGGCCAGAGGGCGAGCAGAGGGGAACGGAAAGGGGAGGAAGGCGTATTCCCCAAAGGGAGAGGAAAAGAAGAGGCCGCCAGGCGGCGCCCTCGCTCCGGTCGGGGGAGCGAAGGCCTGTATGCAGGCGGCCGGGACTCCCGCCTGGTTGGCTCTAGCATCGCACACTCTATGGCAGTTCCTTGATTCGCTCAGTCTACGCTGAGAACCTCCCGGCAGCCGGGAGCGTGGCGCACGAGGCCACGCCCCCTGACTTAGCGGCGGCCAACCAGCTCCGCCGCGCCCTCACGTGGTTGAGTCGTGTTACACCCGGCGCTCCAATTAAAGTCCTCATCCCGGGGCTGCCGGGGTCCCCCAGCTAGACAGGCACCGGTGATTTTGGTCAACTCCCCTCCGTTCTCTGGGGCTCCGCTTTCTTATCTGCAAAGTGAGGAAGGCCGAGGGAGTTGGACTAGACTTAATGCTGTGTGCCAAGCATCGTGCCAGGGGCTTGTCCCTGTCCCGGAGGGGCAAACCTTTTACTGGAAAGAGGCAATTGGCCCAGGGCACGCCAAGTGGAAGGTCGCAGGGGTGGAGGGGGTGTCGTCGGGAGAGGGCTCTGGACCAGTGCTTTACAGGCAGCTGGGGCCTCTAAGTGAGGACCGCGAAGGCTGGGGCGACCTTCCGTGAGTCCTCAGAGGCAGGTTCTGGAAAGGCTCGCAGACTCCAAGTCGGTGGAGGGCTTTCCTACAGAGAGGACGTTTCAGTGAAGAATTGCCATAGCAATGGTAATAAATCCCAGTAGAATGTAATGTAAAGTCTTTGAGCCGGGGATATTTTTGCTTCTTTCTTTGTCTTTATGTCCCCAGCCCGACCTGGTGGCCAGAACAGAATAGGCTCTTAATAAATGTTAATTGGATTTGTATACCTCTGAAAGCACTTTCTTCATTATTTAATCAATGACATGACCTCCAGGTAGCTTGGCTTCTGTCCTTTGAATTCCATGGAATTGCTCACCTCCCAGAGATCTCTGGTGACTACTTAATCACTATGTTCAGGGATCTTGTTAGAGTCAACACTCCATGTCCTCTCTACAATATTTGACCCTGCTAACCATCTCCTTCTGCCACAGGGGATAAAAAACGACAAAGTCCCTCATCCCTTTTTTTTTTTCAATACACCACACTCTCCTGCCCTCCTCTGTCTGTCCTCTCTTCTTCCCTGATGTCATGGTCCTCTTTGAAAACGAAGGACAAACACAACCTGTGAGTTGACCAAACTGTCTGAATGGGGACCCAGCTAGCTGGGTAACTCAGTTTGTTCTCTCCCTCTCCTCCTTCTCTCCAAAGGAAGGTAAATTTTGATGTCCACATGCTTCCCAGTTCACTTGGAGGTTACTGGCTAGGTTCGTTGCTTCCTTCCTTCCTTCCTTCCTTCCTTCATTTTGGGCCCTCCTGGCTTACAGTTTCTCTTTGGAGCAGCAACCCTGACAGCCTTCCCCTTTCACCTTGATTCCCTCCCCCACACCCCCAATTTTCTAATTAAAACAGGCCATCCCTTGACTCACTTCTTAAACAGGCCTGTTCCCTGAATGGGCATAACCTAACTCTAAGTGAGTACCTGAAAATGCCTTAGCCTAAAAGGGCTAGGGTCTCCCAGTGCATCCTGGGCCATCTCCAGTCATCCTGATGAATATCTGGTCACTGGATCTAGATGACTCTGGAGGAGAAGGTGACACTGCTGACCTTGCACAATCCTCACTCAAATCAAAGTCAACCTCAAGTCACCTCATCATTTCCCTGATGTCATGATCCTTTTTGAAAATGAAGGACAAACCCAAAAGTACACATGGGTGTACTTTCTATCCTGGACCCTTCCCTACTCTTTTTTCCTTACCCTTCCTTTGTCAGTTTTTCTATGCCTGTGGTCTCCACTGACTTGTGGGGTATCTACAGGACTCTGGAAGATAGAAATTAGAAAACCTAAGTTCAAATGTGGATACTGCCACATATGTGTGTTCTTTGGTCCTTAGTTTTCCAGGAATTGTAACAGCCATTGTACCTATCTCACAGAATTATTCTGAGAATCAAATGAGATATGGTAGGTAAATTGCTTTGTAGCCTTTAGAGAGCTGTTATGTAAATGTTGGCCATTATTAGCTATACAACTGACTAGCAAATCTACAGCTCCCAGACCAAAGTTTCCCAGACCAAGCTCCAGTACTGTTGTTCTCCTCCTCACCCACTTCCTGCTGGACATCTCCACCTACTTTAGCTGTCAGTTACAAACCCAACATGATTAAAACCAGTCAATACACTTCTCAACCTCAATTAAATATTTATGAAACACCCACTATGTGTAAGATTTGCTGTGTCAGTGATTGAGATCTCAAAGGTAGTCCCTAGTCCGATCCTTTGCCTTCAGAGAACTTGCAGTCTAGTAGGGGAAAATGACAAATGCACAGATAATTAGAATACAAGCAATAATATGTTAATATAAAAGGTCCAAAGAGAGTGACATGAGAGACTCAGATGGGGAAAAATCATTTAAAATGGGGTGAATCAGGGAAGGCTTCCTAAAGGAGCACCTTCTCCTACTTTTTGTTATTGTAGTTCAAATCTGTGATTACTTCGGTGTGGTGAAACTCCCAGCCTGAAATTCCTTTCCCAGATGCACATTAGCAATTTCTTTGTAGTTTATTGTCTTAGAGAGTTGCCTGGGGCACTGAGGCTAAATGAGTTGCTAGCCTGTATACTTTAGAGGCTGGGAGTGAATGTAGGTCTTTCTGACTTTAAATGAATGATGCTTCAAGTAGCATCTACTATATCAGGCTGAAGATCCCTTTATTCTGGTAGCAGCAGCCGCAGCAGTACTAGTACTAGTAAGCAAAGCACTTTACAGCTATTATTATTTCACTTGATTCTCACAACAACACTGAGAGGTAGATGGGGATAATTATCATTCATTGCATAATTGATCTATTCTTTGGACAGTAATTTTTAGTGCCATACCTTTTGTAACTATGAGATTGTAACAGCAAGCACTCTAGCATACCCAGAATGACCTGCTAGCACAGGTTCTTGGATGTACTTTACTAAGAAATATAATTATTTAAGGAGTCAACAATCTTTTTAAAATTACATTCACTAGTTCAGGGGAAAAGTCAGCATTCTGAACTTCAGAGAAAATATAAGCAGAGAAATAAAGACCAAAAGACAGGGATCTACTGCACGAATCAAAGCAATATTGTTATACATTTTACATATATCCCTGGGTGGAGAGAACCTTTACATTTGACTAGTGGGTGGTGGGCTCTGAACATAAGGCTGCTCAGAGACTCAACCAGGGAATCACAAGATCCTTCTCTTAAGTGAGCCCCTAAAGCAAAACCTTACCTCAGAGTATTCACACAACTTTCCCAGAGCTAGAAGGCATTGAAACCCTCCAGACTTAATGCCTAATTAGAAATTAGCAAATGGTATGAAAGCCTTCCCAAAAGCAAACCTCCCCTAAGCAAGCTTCCCTTAATGGGCTCCAAGTGAAGCTAGTTAATGGGTGGGGAAGATCTTAAATCCCATTAACATTACAGAGATTCAAAATGGTAACTCCTCTGTACTGATCTCTGAAAGCATTCAGCAGAGAAGGAACAAATTGGAAGACAGATTCATGGGATTTTTTTTTCTGTGTTGATAATTTGGAGATCCAGCCAACTACATTAATATTATTGGATTGGCAATGTTTTGTTTTGTCTTTATTTATACATTCTTAAGATTGTTTTAAGTTAGTGCTGTCTTTATAAGTGTCCTGCATTATAATTTTGGGAAAATGTTATATAGAAGTGCTGCTAATATTAAGAATGATACCAAGAATTTGAGACATTAATAACATTAGGAGGTTAGATCTTCTTTGTCTGGAATGTTGTGATGGATTTATAAATGAAAGCAATCACATAGTAGACACATTTGCCTGGAAGGCATGACTATTCCTCTGGTTAATAGTCATCTTAAATATTCAAATGTGTGTTCTCTAGTTTGTCAGAGTTCATTTGAGTTTGATAAACAAGACTGCAGATACTGGAAAGCTAGAAATGCTATTAAAAAGCACAATTTGAAAAAGATAAGATTTACTGGGACTATTTGGAACATAATCAAAATGTGAAATAGACTGTCTATGCTGCATTTAAATGGTAAGTGTGGTGATTGTTCTTTAGAAGTCTGGAGATATCTGAAAAATACTGCTATAGCCTATTCAAATGATTTTCATTTTATCTTTAACACTGTTAAAGTTCTGTCAATTATTGTTTACTAACGTGTCTATAGGCAATTGCATAAGGACCTTTATCACCGATGTGAAATGTATCATATCCTTATATCATATTCTATAGAAAAAATTAGGCCATTCTTGGTGAGCCTCCTTAGCTCCTATCATTCACTCTTTTCCTTCACTCCTGACTCACACAATGAAGTGGATTTACTCCTTTACCAAGGCAAACCTTTCAAGTGATCTCATTCCATCGTGTCTCCTCCAACAGATTGCCCCTTCTCTCATCTCCATTCTCTTATTTTTAAATCTCTCCATAGCTCATTCCTTACTACCTATAAATATGTTCATGTTTCCTCCATTCTGAAAAAATAATCCTTATTTTATCTTTCTATCTCTTGCAAGCTATGGTCCTTTAGTTCTTTTGCTCTTTGTAGCTAACATCCTCAAAAAAGCCATCTATAATGGGTCATTTTCTCTCCTCAACCCCTTATAGTCTGGCTTCCAACCCTAACATTCCACTGAAATGTCTCCAAAGTTGCCAAATCCAATGGCCTTTTCTCAATTCTCATTCTCCTGTAGCTCTCTTCAGCCCTTGTTAATTGATGACTTATGGAATTATGAAATGGGGCAGGCATTCCTGATTCTTTGAGTACTTGATGGGAAAGACCAGGATGGCAGCAGGGAGTGGTGCTTCAATCACACTTTAATAAGGCACAGATGGTACAGGGATGAAAATATAGAAGGTACAAAAGTAGTGTTCAAAGGGGAGTGGTACAGCGGCAGATAGTGAAGGGATCAGGATAGGATGATGGGGGAGACCAATAGTGGAGGGGAAGAGAATGGGAAAGGAGGAGAGGCACAGAAAGTCACTCATATAACCATAGATTGAAAATAGGAGCACTTGGCAGCATGACCCTGAGATAAAGGAGCACCAGAGTGGAGCAGGAACTTGGGGCCTCATTTTCATAGGGTTGTTTTAGGGGAACAGACTAATTCTTATCTGTACCAACTTGGGGTTAGTTAATTAATATATTCATGTTGTCTCAAAGTTATCAGCACCCTTTGGTGTTCTGCTGGTGTTACTATGGGTATACAAAGCTTATCTGAGTTTGAAATATCATAGACCAAAAGGTCCTTACAGCTAGGTTTAGATGGCTTTCCCTGATTTAACACATAGTCTCAGGATGTGATTGATTTTTGAAAACACAGTTTGAAAATCATTCCACCTTGATCTTTGGGAAAGTCTATATGTGACTTCAGGAGTTCCTCTCTTTTCCTGTCATTGTTATCTTATGCTGGCTACTTATAAACTTGCTATACTAACTGGAGGGTGTGTGTGGTCAGGGGGACCAGAAGAAGATACAATTTTAACCCACTTTCACACTCTTGGTCACCGTGTCCTCTTTGATACTCTCTTCTCTCTAGGTTTTTGGGACACCCTTCTCTCTTGATTCTCCTCCTACCTATCTAACCATTCCTTCTCCGTCTCCCTTATTGGGTCCTTCTCCATATCATACCCTCTAACCATAGGTGTCCATTATGGGTATGTCCTGGACTCTCTTCTCTTTTCTCTCTGTACTACTTGGTTAGTCCATCAACTCCCAGGGGATTTGATTACCATAATTATTCTGATGATTTCTCAAATCTACCTATCCTGGCCCAAACTCTGTTCTGATCTCCAGTCTCACATCTCCAACTGCCTTTTATATATCTTGAACTGGATGTCCTGAAGTCAAACTAAACATGTCCAAAACAGAACTCATTATCTTTCCCCCAAGCCCTCCCCTTGCCCCACTTTCCCTATTACTGTAGAGGGTAATGGTATTCTCCCAGTTCCTCAGGCTCATAACTTAGGAGTTATCCTATATTCCTCACTATCTCTCACTCCCTCTACATATTAAATCTTTTTCCAAGGCCTGTTGATTTAACTTTGCAACATTTCTCCAATATACCCCCTTTTCTCATTTGACACTGCCACCTCCATGGTTCAGGCCCTCATTACCTCATGCCTGAACTATTGTAAAGGCCTGTTGATGGTTCTGCCCACCTCAATTCTCTCCCTTCTCCAATCCATCCATCTCAATTCAAATCAAAAGATTGTCTTAAAGCTCAGGTCCAAGGATGTCACTACTTCCTCCACCTCCAACTCACTAACTCCAGTGGCTTCCTATTGCCTCCAGTATCAAATATAAAATGCTCTGCTTGACTTTCAAAGCATTTTATAGCCTAGCCCATCCTACCTTTCCATTCTCTGTACACTTTAATTGTCCTGCCCATACTCTTAAACCCAGGGACATTAACCTCCTTGCTGTTCCATGAGCACTACACTCCATCTCCCACCTCATTGTTCGCCTCCACCTATTGACTTCCCTGACTTCTTTTAAGTCCCAACTAAAATCCCATTTGTTTACAGGAAACTTTTACCAAACCCTGTCAATTTGCCTTCTCTTTGCTAATCATTTCCTATTTACCCTATACCTAGTTTGTTTTGTATTTATTTGTTTACATGGTGTCTCCCCCATTAGATTGTGAGCTCCTTAAGGGAGGACAGGGACAGTCTTTTGACTCTTTTTGTATCCTCAGAGCTTAGCATAGTGCTTGACATATAATACATGTTTAACAAATGTTTATTGATGGTGAGACAAATGAAGAGCCTGAGAGACAGTTTCTGGGTAATTAATAATCAGTTTATTAATTAGGCTAGCAAATAATCAATAACTTGATAGTCATTGGTTTCTCTTGGCAACCAAAGACAAAAGACCAAGGAGATCGTTGAATGCTTAAATACTTTTGGAAAAGTAAGTGCTCCTGACAGGCAGAGATCAACCCTGATTGGTGAATAATCAATGAGGGGGTGGGCATGTTAATGAGGAGGTGGGTCTCTGAGAATTTGCCTTGATCTTGAGACTCTGCCTGCTGAACTCCAGACAAAAGAATCCATATTCACCTAGACCACTTGAGTTGAATGGTTGGGGTTTCCTGGCCCTGAGTCTAATGCTTTACAGCAGGATTTCAACCAGATTAGATTCTCTTTATATGTTTATCAGAAATAAAATCTCCCAACTGGTTGTGGTCCCACCCAAGATAGAGGAGAACGCTCCTGCTGGGTTAGCCAAACTCCATGTAAGCCCTGTTCTTCAGAGACTGACTTGAGTTACAAGGATTGGGTTTTGAATGAGGTAGCAAAAAGAGAAAAAATCCTGAATCCCAATAATTGGTTATTAACAATCATTTCTCTCAACGGATTGATTGATTCCTTCTGTGAAGTGCTGACAAAGCGCTGACTACTGTTAGAAACTCGCTTGACACACAAAAAAGTACCAATTTATTACAGCAGAGTTCAGAGGAACTGAACACTTTGGCTGAAGCTGACTCCACCCCTCTTCAGGAGGAGGGCATGCCTTTTAAATTCATTCCCTGTGAATGAAAGGGTATTTCCCAAGTAAGGCTATCAGAAGATTCCAACTTGTTTGGACCAATGCAAGCCCTTTTATACTGTTCCAAATTTTGATCTTCCTGCCAACACCATTCATTAGCCACGTGACTTCATGTTCTCTCTTTGATAGGCTTTCCCTCAAATGGCTCATCAAGCCTGCACACAAGTTTCTGACCTTTAATCTGACCAGGCTAGGTCCCAATTCAGATCACTTAAAGCTGGGAATTTTAACCTGTGGAAACAGAACTCCTTCCTTGTTTGCCACACAGTGAATCTGTTTACAGAAAACTGGTTCAGGAAAGAGAAAAAATTAAATAAGACATTCATAACATGAGCAAATTTTGGTACGTGTGTTTATGTAGACTGAAGATAGCCCATGCGTAGATATCTTGTTTTCAGAAGTACAAACTGAAGTCATCCTCTCATAAAGCCCAGGCAGTTTAGAAAGAGATGTCCTAAGCCAGGGGTGGGAAACTTGCAGCCTAGAGACCACTTGTGGCCCCCTAGGTCAAGTTCAGCCCTTTGACAGAATCCAAACTTCTCAGAACAAATCCCCTTAATGAAAGAATTTGTTCTATAAAATTTGGACTCAGTTAAAAGACCATACCCAAGGACCTAGAAGGTTTAGGACCTAAGTTAATTCCATCACTGAGGAGCTGAAAGTTTTTCTTTTTTTCATTCCTCTAGCAGGACAATTACTTTACCTTATTTATTTTTCAGGTTCTATTAGCCAGCCTAAATGAGCTTGCTAGTGGATAAGCACATACCATCTGTGCCTAAAGTAATTTTTGTTACCTTAATATCATGCATACCATAATGTACAAATAGGAGCATTGCAAAGGGGTGCATTGATGATGCTACTGCAGTCCCCAAAAATTGGCTAAATTTTTCTATAGTAGCCCAACAATATTATTGTGCCTGCTTCATTTGCTGGGAATATAATGATGTAAAATCAAAACAGAACAAAGAAAGCAACACAAATGTTGGTCTTTGCTTTTATTTCTACATAATATGATTTTACTGAAATGATTAAGTGCTATAATGACTAATGTGTTTTTGTTTTAGTTTATAGGTAGTTAAGATGATTAGAAAGTTTATCTTTCTGCTAAAATAGACTCTGGAACACTCATGAAGGAACTGGCTAAAAGTCTTTTGTAAGCAGATTAATGGTAACCCCAGACTCCAGCTAAAAGTCTGGTTCTTCAATACTAAGTCCTGGTATCCCACCGTACTTTGGCTTATCTGGAATCTGAGCCAAAGGACTCATTGTGTCTATGATCTATGTCTGTTCCCAAAGAAGAAGATGTACCACTCCAGAGCAAAGATAGCATGTTTCTTAGAATAGATTTTTGAAATTTTGCCCCCTATTGACCCTCTTTTGTTGCAATCACTGGCAGCAAATGGACTTAAAAAAAAATGTAACTTTTGACAGACTCTATTTAAATATGCGTACAGACTTAGAGAAACCTTTCTGTAACAATTTATTTGCAGTTTTCATGAAGAGAGAGGAATTAGTTGTTCCCCTAAATGCTTTTAGGTTACTGCTGGAATTGAAATGTCTGTTTTTTTAAAAAGCATTGCTGCAATTTACATATCTATTTTAATGGCAACTTGGAATTCAAGGTAGGTTTTTAAACCTAAAATTCATAAATGAAATATCCTAGGTGAAATATTCCAAAGCTGTATAGTATATTCTTTTAGAATTGAACTTATTTACATGTATTATAAACAGAAATGTACTGATAAATGGAGTCTTTGAAAGGGGAAGAATGTGTATATATATTTGCATGACACACTCTAGTTTAATCTGCATTATTAATCTCATTAATCAATTAATCTGCATTATTTCTCCACCACTTTCTTGAGTCTAGAAATCAGTAAAACAATAAATCCAGCCCTGATTTATGGCATTTGCCAATTTCAGAGATGTAAATACTCACAATGGAAATTTAACAGCCAGCTCTCAGGGAGCCTATTTGAGCTGGCTGCAATATACCTTTGAATATGATACTATATAACATAATATAACGTAACTTATTAATTTATGTAATACATATAACACAACTAGGTGGTAATATTGTTCTTTTTGGAGAACTATATTTAGACAAACTTATCATCTCAGTTGGCAACATCCTTTTCTGAAACTTTACACTAGTCTTACTCTGAAGATTTCTTTCCAATTGTCCAGATGGCAATGTCTGCAATCTCCAGGGTAAAAGATTGTACATTAATTCTTAAAGAAACTGTGAAAGGCTTAGCTGAAGATGTAAAGTCTGTTATCACCTAGACTTTGTAACAGCCAACAGCACTTACTAGTTTGTTCTTCAGTGATCACAAATGTTCTCTGTAAAAAGGTATTTGCAAAATGTTTATACTGCTAATGTTTGTGGTGATTGATGTACAAGTTACTTATATAACCACACTGTTCTGGTGCTGGGAATCTGAGTGAGAATGGGCATATTTCTGGCTTATTATAGAATTTAAAATTGAGAAACAAAAGAAGATAGGTAAATGAAAATGCTATGTTAGGAATTTTTTATTCTTTTATATATTAGAAATTTTTAAAATCACCCTTTTTTTAATAACTTGTTGCTTCCCAGTATGCTCATTGAAAAGGATTCTTAACTTGGGCCCAATGGATTTGCTTTTTGAATATTTTAAAAGTACATTTCAACATAATTGGTTTCATTTGTAACCCTATGCATTTTATTTTATACATTTTAAAACATTATTCTGAGAAGGGACCCACAGGCTCCACTAGATTGTCAAAAGGTCTATGACACATAAAAGGTAATGAATGATTGATCTAAGAGGACACAAAATAGAGCCTTGATTAGTACCTCAGTGACGTTACTGTTTAGTCAAAGGGAGCAAGATTCAATATTATACCTTTATGGTAAGCCAACAGTGCAGTTTCAATCTGTAATGTTCACAAAAGCTTAAAAAGAGACTTTAGCTGATACATTTATAAAAGCCCATAGTCTTATGGCAGGAGCCAAATTGAATCAGCTTCAGGTGAGTAGTGGAGAGTTCCACACCTTTTGTACACCGGGCAACCACAGTGGGATTCTCATGTCTTTATTAATGAATGAGGCTTTCTAAATAGGTGAAATACCCTGATGGGCCAGAGCATTCCATGAGGGCCAGAATTTCTTGGATAACTTACTGTGGGTCATATATGATACTCTCACTCACCAGGGGTGGCCTGACAGTGTAAGCAAAGCATTCAGAATTCCTTCCCCTGTGATTGTGGATTTGAGCGTGGAGGTTCTCTTCTTAGAGCCACAGATGAGAGTTGAGTGACAAATGGACACCAAAGGTGGATGAATAGACCTGAATAGGGCTCAGCGCACTCTTAGACCAAGAGGTGCTAGTCTTCCACAAATACCTCATATACCCTAAGTAGTCAGAGTGATCAAAGAAGAATTAATTATTTTGTTTATTAATTTTTTAAAAATCAAAACAACATTTATTTGGTCTCCCTCCCACATCTCCACCACCCCAATGGAAAAAAAAATAGAAAAACAAAATCCTGGTAACAAATATGCATAGTTAAGCAAAGCAAATTTGCAGTGACTACATTAAAAATGTGTGTCTCATTCTCTTACCTCTCTGTTACAAGTTGGATAATATTCTTTATCACTGGTCTTCCAGAATCAATACATCAATAAGAATTTTTGAGTCTTTCATTGTTTGTACAATGTTATAAATAATGTAATTTCTTCTAATTTCCATCTGCAAATGGTTCATACTTCCTAAGTTTCCATAAAAGTATCCATTTCATTATTTCTTACAGCACAGCAGTATTCTATTACATTTATATACTATACTTTATTCAGACCTTCCCATAGTTTCTAGTGTTTTGCTACCACAAAAAGAGCTGCTATAAATAATTTTGTACATATGGGTCCTTTTTCTCTTTGATCTCTTTGGGGGATAGGCCTAATAGAGTTCTGACTGAGTCAAAGGGCATGCCCAGGCTACTAGTTTTTTGGATATGGTTTCAAATTGCTTTCCAGAATGGAAATTCATAACTCCATCAATATTGCATTACTGTTCCAATTTTTCCAAAATCCTCCAACCATTTGTTATTTTCCCTTCTTTTGTCAACTTTGCCAGTCTATTGAATGTAAGGTAGGACATCAGTGTTGTTTTGGTTTGCATTTCTTTAATTATTAGTAATTTAGTAATTAGTTGTAATTAGTAATTCTCATACAGTTATTAATAGCTTGGATTTCTTCCCATGATAACTGCTTGTTCATTCATATCATTTGGCCATTTATCTATGGGGAATGGCTCTTATTCTTATAAAAAATAAACTGTCTAATCTTATACCTCCCTTAATAGACTTCTCCAATCATTGACATTCTGTCAGGACTTAGTACTCACTGGTTAGTATATGCCTATCTGCTAATATTAACTCTATTCTAGTGATCCTGAACTGTCAGTGGCTGATTCCAAACTCTTTTTCCCATTTCTGATTCAATGCATCTTTGGACTTATCCATCTGAGTCCTTCTTTTCCCTTCAATGCCCTATTTCAGATATGTCTGCCTCTTTTGTCCTCCAGAATGCCTGATTCAAAATTAACGAACTTCCTTTCATCTTAAATCTCATTTTCCTCTCTCCTTTCAGTGTTCCCTCAGACATGACTCCTTCCTGATGAAACCCTTTCCATTACTGACTGTTTACTTATGGTGACAGAGGCAGATTAGTCCTTGCTTCCCATTGCTACTTTGAGACCCTTCTCCTAGTCTATTTACCAAGTAGTCTCTTCTTGTTTGAACTTCACACTATTTAAAGTTATCACCCAATCCAGATTCTGGTATAGACCCTCTAATAGATTTTCTTTCCTTCCTCAGTGAGTTCAGTACCTAGCTCACCATTTTTCTCTCCTTCCCATTTTCTACCCTTTTACTAAGGGACTTCAACATATATATTAATACTCCCTCCAATAACCTAGTATTCTGGGTTCTCAATTCATTTAATTCCCATGACCAACTCTTCTACTCTACTTTATATCTAGACATATAGATACACAGTCATACCCTTTACCTTCCCATAGCTTTCATTTTCAAGAACTACAAAATTCTTTTATCTCATTATAAATTTTATAGCAGTTCATTGTTCCCTCTGACCTATGACCCCACCCTCCCTCCAAATTCTGTTCTTCCTCTATTTCATGAACAGCATTTCCTTCCTTAATTGTTTCCCAGGCATGACCTCTGGAAAGGCTATACTATTTTCTCTTACCTATCTTGACCCCTTGGTGAATCAATTCAATGCTAAATTATTAATTTTATACTACACTTTCAATTCACTTGCCCCTTGTCTTATCACTAATTTTCAATTGCCAAGTCCCAACCCTGGATTACTCCTACTATACCCCCCATCACGCCTATATTTACAATCTCCTGAACAGAACTGGAAGAAATGAACCCATGCTACCAGGGCCCATGACAAATATATGTTATTTATTCTCATCTGAGCCTTCATTTCATCAAGACAAAAGTTTTTCTTCTTCCCTAATGATTGATCATTCCACGTTCCACAGGAGCTGTTCCAAACCTTATCTCCTCCCAAGCCTCACTGTACCTCTTTTCTGTCCCCTCTCAACTTCTTACTTTACCATAGAAATTGAGGCCATTTCCTGAGAGCTCCTTTTTCCTTTCTTCTCGTTTCATGTCACTCAGATACCTTCTGTCACTTTATTTCAGTCTGGGATGAAGAGATGGTCCTTCTCCTTGTCAAAGAGAATCACTTTACATATACCTTTGATCTCATCCTTTCCTGGCCTTTCCAGCATATCACTTCCAATATCATTCCCATTCTCTTATTTTCTCCATATCTATTAATACCTTTCTTTCTGCCAACAAACATGCCTATTCCTCTTCCATCTTTAAAAACTCTCACATGATTTTACCATCCCTGCCAACTATTCACCTATATCTTACTTCCTCTCTGTGGCTATACTTCTTGAGAATGAAATTTATAATTGGTGCCTCTTTTCCCTTCTCTCTCTCTCTTGATTTTAACCCTTTGCAATGTGGCTTCCAACCTTGTTGTTCAACTGAAATCGTTCTCTGTAAAATTACCAATTATCCCTTAATTGCCTAATCTAATGGCTTTTTCTAAATCATCATCCTTCTTGCCCTCTCTAAAGCATTCGATACTGTTGATCACCTTATGTTTCCTCATGCTCTCTTCTCTAAGTTTCCATGACATGTCTCTCCCCTGGTTCTCTAATTCCTGATACTCCAGGTGTATTTGACCACTTCTCAGTTTTCTTTGCTGGTTGGTTCTTCATCCATACTATTCCTTCTACCTATGATCTTCAAGGCTCTGTACCAAGTCCCCTTCTCATTTCATTCTCTACTGTCTCAATAGATGATCTTATCAGCTGCCATGGATTCAAAGATCATTTCTATGCCAACGATTCCCAGATCTCTATGTCCTGTAGGTATCTCAAAGTCAGCATGTCTGAAACAGAACTCTTTGTCCTTTCTGCCAAACCTTCCCTGATTCTGAACTCCTCTTTGATATTGAGTACACCACTGTCCTCCCAGGACCTCAGTCAATATCTCTTGTATACGCTTGCCTTTCTGTTCATAAACATAACCCTAGTTCAAACCCTCAACACCTCTTGCATGAAGTAATGCAACTGTTTTCTAACTGATCCACCTTCTTCAAGTCTCTTTCTGTTCCAATCCATCCTATAACAGCTGCCACTTTCTAAAGTGTATGTCCAGCCACAGCATCCCCCTGTTCAGAGAGCTCTAGTGGTTTCCTATTACCTCTAGAATCCAATATAAACTCTGCTTGGCATTTAAAGCTCTTCATAACCTAGCCCCATTCTATCTTTCAAGCCCTCTTACACTTACTCCTCCCTCTGTCATCTAACTACTCTGATTTATTTATAATTTCTTAAAAACAACACTCTATCTCCCACCTCTCTGCTTTTACTCCATGTCTCCCCCATGCCTGGAGGGTTTTTCTTCCTTACCTTCACCTCTTGGCCTCCCTGATATCCTTCAAGATAAAACCCAAATCCCACCTTCTACAGACCTTGCCTGATCTTCCCAATATTCAGATATTCTGTA
This sequence comes from Potorous gilbertii, assembly GCA_028658325.1. Classification (NCBI taxonomy): domain Eukaryota; kingdom Metazoa; phylum Chordata; class Mammalia; order Diprotodontia; family Potoroidae; genus Potorous; species Potorous gilbertii. Next base: position 500,208,183 of record CM053769.1, on the reverse strand, counting down.
TGTAGCCTCTACATTTGGAAGAAATAGGGATTAAATGACTTGTACAGGGTCACACAGTAAGTATTTGAGTCTGAATTTGAACTCACTTCCTCTTGACTCCAGGGCTGGTGCTCTATCTACTCTGCCACATAGCTGCCCTTGCTTCCACATTGGAATGTAAGCTCCTTGAGGAGCCTTTTTTTGCCTTTTTTTAATGACTCTAGTTTTTAGCAAATTGCCTGGCATATAATTGGCATTTACTAAGTGCTAGTTGACTGACTGCTTGGATTAGAATATGATAGCTTAATACAAATTGTTTCTGGCAGGCTTGACTGGAAAACACAGAGTTTTTGACAGTCTTTGACAATCACTCAATTTGCTTTTAAAAAACTCTAGTTGACATCTTTTGTTTTAATATCACTTAAATGTATCTGTATTTTTTCCCCTCTCACAGAGGGGAATTATAACAACAAGAAATGTTAATAAAGAAAAAAATAAAAAACAATAAAAAATCTGATAATATATGCAATAGTCTTCACTGTGAACTCCCCCCCCCCCGCCCACACACACACACACACACACACACACACACACACACACCTGAAAAGATATTCTCTCACATCTCTCCTTTGAGTCCATTCTTACCAAACTTGCTTTTTGAGCTTGAGCAAGTCATTTTCTCTCTGGGGCCTCAGTGACCTCATTTGTGAAAGGAGTTGGATTATGTAATCCCTAAAGGTCCCTCCCTCTCTGACACTTGATGTGATGAAAGATTCCTGATCTCACTGGAGAAGATTGTGTCCCCTTCACAACTTCTCATCCTGTGCTATTCTTGTCTGTATCTTTCATAAATACTCTACTGAGGATCTTCTCAACACTGAAAGCTTACCTCTGATTTTTATAATACTTCAGGTTTAACTTTGGAAAACTCTGCCTGTCTAACTCTTGTTTCCCACCTATACCATGTGACCAACTGACATCCTTTTAGGGTCACATATAGAGAGAAAAAAGATTCTATCAGGGAAAAAGAAAATAGGTATTTTTTTAAAACTCACTGATGAAAGGGATTTTAATAAACATTTATTTAAATAATGCTCAAGAAAATGTAGCTCTAAATTTTGTATTAAATTTTAGTTTTATTTTACAATAAAGTCAAGTAAATTGTCTACTAAGGATATTTTTAAAAATTTTCCCATTCATTGTTTTCAACTTTCACTTTTATTTTGTAGTAGGCAATTGGGATTAAGTGATTTGGTCAGGGTCACACAGCTAGTTGTATGTAAGGTTGGATTTGAACTTAAGTCTTCCTGATTCTAGGGCCTGATTCTGTGTCACCTCCCTGCCCCAAATATCTATCTATCTGTGTATCTATGTATCTATCTATCGTTAAAGCAAATATACTAAAGCTTTAAAAATTTATACGTAACACTTGGACCCTCCCAGCACATGAACTTTCAAAAAGCTACTCCAAATTCAAGGTAATAAGAAAACCTACCCATTATTGTATTTATTGCCTTCTCAGTGGGTAGGGGAAGGCACGAGGGGAGAGAGAGAGAGAGAGAGAGAGAGAGAGAGAGAGAGAGAGAGAGAGAGAGAAGGAATTTGGAACTGAAAATAAAAATTTTAATAAAAGCTATTGCAAGTTCAAGGTCAGCATCCACTCAAAAACCTGCATTATAAACTCTACCATCAACCAGAACAACCAGAGGACATTTAATGAAATGGCATAAAAAGACAAGTGATTAGGCAATCTGACACATCTAGTGTAACTTTCCCATAAGTTCCCTGAGCACCACAGGGTAAGGAGGCACATGCAGGTAAAAAACATGGAGGGACAGATGCATAGAGAACACATAAGTCTAGGGAATAACATGGAGTGTTCCAAGGGATATGCATTTCATGGCCATGACTGCGGCCTCTGGACATTAAAAAATGGTCAGTTTTCTCTGTTGAAAGCTTGGAACAGTTGGTGATGCCTTCAAAATAGCAAGCTAAACTAAGCTATTGCTGCTCTCTTCTGCCATCTGCTGGCCGTTATAGGCAATGCATCTTCACTCTACAGTTCCTTCTCTTCGAGAGTTTTCAGGTGCAAGGAGCAGCAGCTCTAACTCTCAGTTTCCCTTAGTTGGATTTCAGCTTTGATTTAACTTCTTCCAACTCTTTAGTTTATGACCTCATGAACTTGCTTCAGTTCTGTGGATCCTGCTAGCTAAAGAATCCATACTGAAGAGATATCTTGTAGCAGGTGTTAAGTGGTTAAGTCTTTATTTTCCATAGGAAAATGCAGGCAAAACTCCCAGAAGTTCAACAACCTGCAAACTCATCAATTCACTTGATCAATCCCATATAAATAAAAATATGCTCTTTATAAACAATAGTCATTAAATATTTATTAAGCAAATAGTTAATTGCCAGGTACATAGACATTTTGAGTTTGTCTTTCAAACCCCAATTCAACTGACCTTTTACTCTTGAATTATATTCCAATTTAATGTAGTTTTAAAAAATTCCTTTTATTCTTATATGTGGGAAGCAAAAGAAGGAATTCTGTTTCCACAGGATTACAACTGCTCCCAGCTTTGGTGATAGCAGCTAATTAGAGTTGTGACCTAGCAGAAACAGAGTCCTGTGCATGCTTGAAGAGGTGTTTGAGGGGAAGCCTGTCGGAGAGGAGAATGCTAGAGCCGGGCTGCCTCTAGCCAATGGATAGCAGGGTGGGAGACTCAAATCTGGAATAGTTTAAGAGGGCTCGCATTGGTCTGAATTGTAGCAGTACATTAGGAGCTATTCCTTCATTCAGGGGGAATCAACTTAAAAATTAATAATAAAAGCTTTCCTGATTTCACATGTATTGTTTTTTGTTTAAAGTGAGCATGTTTCTCACATCATATCAGTAGTTTCTTGGGCATGTCATCACACCAGTCAATTATCAAGATTGGAGAAGCAGCAATTTTTTTTTAATCCTGCATTTCTTCCAACAATAAAATTGCTTGTCTGATGACAGTAATAAATGGAAGAAGACATAATTAATGAAAAGGTAAACTATAGGGTAGTTGAAATATATTATTTATTACTTTTAAGTAGTCAATGAATGCATATTAAATGCCTACTATGTGCTAGGTCCTGTCCTAAGTGATGTATAATGCTTAGCACTAACAGGTAGTAAGATGTAGCCAATGACACATCTTAAGGATACCTACCCAATCCTCTGATTGAATCTACTGATTGGAGGCTCCAGGACTTCCATTTAAGGAGGACACTCAGCACTGTCTTCTCCTTGTTTCCCACTGGCTCCATTGCTTTTGGATTTCTATGGCCTTTTGCATTATGCCCCTGTGTCTACCTTTTCCAACCCCTCTACTCCCTTCTCTGTTTTCTTTTATGTTTCTTCCTCCATTAGACTGTCAATTTCTGAGGACCAGAACTATTTTTGCATTTATTTTTGTTCTTTATGTTCCCAGCACTTACCAGATGCTTAATAAATGTTTATGGACTATTGATTGACGTTGAAAATGTGCACATTTGTATGTATATGGGACTGCTCAAGTGAACTGATGAGTTTACGGATTGTTGAGTTTTTGGGAGTTTTTGGATGCATCTTCTTATGCAAAGTATGGACATATCCATTGACACCTACTGGAAGATATTTCAGGGATTACAGTGTAGGAGATAACACATCTTTGTGCTGGCCTTGCCTCTTTTGCCTTCCCCCTCCTTCAGCTCATCCCTCTCAAATATCCTGAAAGAAACCTAGAACTAAGAGTTTACCTAGATCCTTGTCGGAGGTGGAGTAGGCTTCCTATCTGGAGATAATGAATAACTTAGCCTCTGGATAGAAGCTATTGGAACAAGCAAAAATTCATTCCTCCATGTAGCCTAAGAGAGGAATTCCTGGATTCCAAGTTCCTGGCTTCTTAAGCTTTGGTGGGCTAATGGTGTAACCCTCTCAACCATGTGGTAACTGTAGAAATAAAGATCCCATGGTCTTAGTGGAAGGAGTTTTTGAATTTTAGGCTCCTAGATAGAGAAGGGAACTCAAGAAGATTATATAGAGTTCCTGTACTCTAGCTGTCTAGATAGAGGAAAGATTTCCTGGATAGCATGATCCTGGAATTCAGTTCAGTCTTCTAGTCAGAGAGGGTGATTTCCTGGGCAATGCTAGCTTGGTATTGCCTCCCCAGCAACTCTAATTTAGAGAATGCTAGAAATGAGACTTTAATCAATCAATATGCATTTATTGAACACTTTCTCTGTGTCTGGAGACAGATAGAAAAGACAAAGGTTAAGCAGTACTGGAGGAATCAAGGAAGATATATAAGTATATCCTGAGTATTCTCTGGTCAGCCACCCTCCTAGACTCAGGTTGCTATATCAGTTCCTAAAGGTTATAGAGTACTCTAATGGAATTGGTGGGCTGATGTCCTTTCTCTACTCCCATTGGCTTTGAGCTCCAGCTCACTGTCTCCATTCCCCACCCCACCCCCACCCCCTGCCACTACCCTCAAGGTTAAGGACTGGCAATTTATACTTCAAAACCACTTAACTTATTTAATATCAATTGGCTTTTTATAAAGGTATGTTTAATGATATAGGAAGAAAAAAGTTCAAATTTTTTTTCTTATATCCTTGGGACATGCTGCTCCTATGTCACTTCAGTCCCTAGGGGCAAGTAGATTCAATTTAGCTCAGTTCCTACAGAGCATTGGTTCTACCAAGGTCATGTACATTGGCATCACTGCTAGATGAGTCTCAGCTACCACTTGGGCTGGAGCCCTGAAGGTTACTTCTTAATCTTTGAACATTTCAGTATTAGCTCTGATACTCATTCTCGGGGGATATTGGAGTTTCCCCTTGACTTTATGAACTCACAATATCAGAGTCCCCAATCTCCTTCACCTGAAAGGGAAATGAACCAGAGGTCAAGGACTAAGATCTTTTCACAAGGTCAAATGGCCTTAGAGGGTCAGAAAGCATCACATCTTTGCCTCTTTTGAAATTGTGTCTTGTTGGATGCTATGACCAAAGCATCCTTGAATGAAGTAAAGAGTAAATGGGTAAAGCTTTCAGTCAATTAAGTCAATTAAAGAACCTCATCTTAAACACATAGTTGATTAGTAACAAAATATCCATGCACATACTACATTCTTTCCAAGACTCTAGCAATCCACATCATCACATTTCTCCTGGAAGAAACTTTCTAGCCTCTTCTACATAGAGAGATACATATGAAGCTCTCTGTACACATGCCAGACCCCCATTACACAAGGAGCTATAGTCAGGATCATACAAGATCTAAAATCTTCCATTGTAAATGAGAGAAGACCTTGGAATACAATATTCTGAAATAGTAAATGTTACAACCAATAATAAGACCCTGTAATGTTGAGTATCATACTTCTGGGAGAGGAAAAAATGAGGAATAGTTTAGTGGAATAGAAAATTTTCAGGCATTTCAGATGAAAAAGGCCAGATATGAGTATGTACTTTGAAATCCAAACACAAGAAGCCAGAGAAACCTAGAAAGATAAATTTATCTGAGCAATTAGACAGAACCATATGACAACATGGAGCTGACATTTTAATACAGGGAGAAGAAACAAGGGTCCCTTCAGAACCTTAAGGTGCTCAAAGGGTATTGAGGTAGTTAAATAAGAAAAACAGATGTCCTGGGGATGGATTGGTTCTGTTTTGAGTATTTGAATTGAGGAAAGAAAAGAGAGGGCAAAAAGAATCCATTCATGTAGAAAGGAGGAAGAAGGGAGAATTTACTATTTCTTGTAATTGAACACATACAGAAACTCAGGAGGAAGGGGTAAAGTAATAGGCATCAGATGAATTTCTTATATGAAATGGACAAAAGAGACTTGAACCTACATATGTACAAACATTTTAGTGTAAAAACACCTCAAATTCAACAGGGAAACAACTGGAGATAGGGGAGGAAGTGTGAAGGAGAAGACTAATCCTGGGAAGGGAATGATCATAAGTATAATAAACTTTCTGATCCTGAAGAGGGATTAAAAGAGGAAATGAAAAAGAAAAGCAAGAAACTAGAATCTAAGGGGAGAAGAGTTACTTTAGGATTGTTTCTTAGACCAGTGAAAAAAAGACTCAAGAAATTGTGGCATAGGAATATGATAGAATATTGCTGTGCTATATGAAATGAAGAAAAATTATTTCAGAGCATCCTGGGTGGTATGAATTGGCACAGAATGGAATGAGCAAAACCAGGAAAAACTGTATTTGAGGATAGAAACATTGTATAGAAAAGAAATTTTGAAAGACTTAAGTCAATACAATGATTGGCAATATTTCCAGAAGTTGTTATCCATCTTTCTGTCAAAAAAGTGATGGATACAAAGTGCAGAAACATACACTTTTGGACATGGACAGCACGTGGATTTGTTTTGGTTGGCCATACTTATTTGTTACCAAGGTGTTTTTCCCCCTTTTTCTTTCTTTATGTATGTATGTTCTTACTTTGATCAGTTCAGATGAAAGTGAGGTTCAGATGTCACTTTCTCCCCCTATCCCTTCTTCTACATATAGTCTTCTACTTATGGTACTTGGATTATGTAAGATAATTTCTTCCATCCTTCTTCCTTCCCTCCTCCTTCTGTGTTCCTCTTCTCCTTTTCCATTTTTTAAGATCACCAAAGTGTAACACAACTACTATCAGGTTTTCTACCTTAGTAGACTCTTTAAAACTCCTGAAAAAAATAGGGTTCTGGGGGGCAGAGCCAAGATGGTGGAATAGAATGATATATCTGTAGAAGCTCTCCCCTCATAGCCATAAAATACCTGTAAAAAAAAAATACCTCTAAACAAATGCTAGAGCAGCAGAAGCCACAAAATGACAGTGAAAAAGATTTCCAACCCAAGACAGCCCGGAAGGCTGACAAGAAAAGTCTATTACACCAGACTCAGAGTGGAGTGCAGCCCAGCCTTGGCCTACTAGCACAGCATGGACAAGACTGAGGCAGGCTTCAGGGTATGGAATCACAGATAGCAGCTGAGGTTCCCAGATTTCTCACCCAGAAAATGCCAAAGACAGCTTCAAAGTTCAGTAAGAAAGTTCTTTCACCTGGGTGAGAGGGGAGCGTGGTCCTGCCCCAGTCCCAACCCCAGAGCAGCGATAGCCACTGTGGCAGCAGCATCTGTTTTTGGAGTCCTGGCCTAAAGACCCTGAGGGAATCGAGTTGCTGATCTGGGTCTCAGCTCTGAGTGGCAGTCCTGGGGTGACGAGGAGTACAGGCATGGTGGAGCTGGTGGAGGCTCCAGAGAGGGAATCCTACTTGCAGATTCTGAGCAGATAAGAATGCTTATGGTTGCTCACAGAACAAAGCCCAGGCCAGGAGAGGAGTAAACTCATCTCCCTTGATTGTGCCACCTTGGAGGAACTAAGGACTTATAGGTCCCTAGAGTATATCCTCATGATGATGATGAGGCATCATGTCCATGAGTCCATGAGACAATGGACTCAAAAGTCAAGTACCTCTCTGGGAAAATGCCCAAAAGAGGGGAAAAAAGGTTACTTTCTTGGTGAACAGGTATTTTCTTCCATCCTTTCAGATGAGGAAGAAGAAAGCATAACATCAGAGGAAGACATAAAAGTCAAGGTTTCTACATCCAAACTTCCAAAAAAATATGCAATGGTCTCAGGCCATGGAAGAGCTCAAAAAGGATTTTGAAAACCAAGTAAGAGAGGTGGAGGAAAAACTGGAAAGAGAAATGAGAGTGATGCAAGAAAATCATGAAAAATGAGTCAACAGCTGAAGAAAACAACACTTTAAAAATAGACTAAACCAAATGGTGAAAGAGGTCCAAAAAGCCAGTGAGGAGAAGAATGCTTTAAAAATCAGAATTGGTCACATGGAAAAGGAGGTTCAAAAGTTCACTGAAGAAAATAATTCTTTAAAAATTAGAATGGAGCAGATGGAAGCTAGTGAGTTTATGAGAAACCAAGAAATTACAAAACAAAACCAAAAGAATGAAAAAATAGAAGACAATGTGAAATATCCCAATGGGAAAAACAACTGACCTGGAAAATAAATCCAGGAGAGATAATTTAAAAATTATTGGTCTACCTGAAAACCATGATAAAAAAAAAAGAGCCTAGACATCATCTTCCAAGAAATTATCAAGGAAAACTGCCCTGGTATTCTAGACCCAGAGGGTAAAATAGAAATGGAAAGAATTCACCAATCACCTCCTGAGAGATTCCAAAAGGAAAAACTCCTAGGAATATTGTAGCCAAATTCCAGAGTTCCCAGGTTAAGGAGAAATATTACAAGTAGCCAGAAAGAAATAATTCATGTATCGTGGAAATACAATCAGGATTAACACAGGATTTAGCAGCTTCTACACTAAGGGATCAAAGGGCTTAGAATATGATATTCCAGAGGTCAAAGGAGATAGGATTAAAACCAAGAATCACCTACCCAGTAAAACTAAGTATAATGCTTCAGGGGAAAAAAATGGAATTTCAATGAAATAGAGGATTTCCAAGCATTCTTGTTGAAAAGATCAGAGCTGAATAGAAAATTTGACTTTCAAATACAAGTAAGAGAAGCATGAAAAGGTAA
>CM053769.1:500056578-500199119 GCA_028658325.1 Potorous gilbertii | reverse complement strand
TACAATATTGATGAACTTCTCCGGGCAACCAAATTTTGACATAATTTTCCATAAGCCCTCACTACTAACAGCGTCAAAGGCCTTGGTCAGATCTACAAACATCGTGTACAGACCTCTGTTCTGCTCCTGGCATTTCTCCTGGAGTTGTGAGGCAGCAAACACCATATCAAGTGTTCCTCAGCCCTTTTTGAAGCCACACCGGCTCTCAAGTATATGACCATCTTCCAGGTGAAGGATCAGCCTATTAAGGAGGACTCTAGCAAGAATCTTGCCAGCAATGATTAAGAGAGAGACTCCCCTCTGATTGTCACAGGACAATCTATTCCCTTTACCCTTATAGAGATGGACAATGGAAGAATTCTTGAACTCCTGAGGGATAACCTCCTCTTGCCATATAACCTGGAAAGTGTCAGTTAGCTTTTGTATGAGCAGTGGTCCCCTACCTTGTAAATCTCAGCTGGAATGGCATCAGCACCAGGTGCTTTGCCACTTGAAAGGAGGCTAAAGGCCATCAAAACCTTCTAGAACCTAGCCAGGGATAAAGGTTTTAAAAGCGAGCGCTTGTTTTGCTTGATTATATTTGACCTATTATTTTTCAGTTGAGATGAAGGGGGAGGGGTAGGACTCCCCCAGCCTCTTCTATTGAGGGGAGAACAGAAGGGGTCGGACAAGCAGGACGCCCCCCCCCCCAAAGCTCTATGTGGATTATGTCTTTCAAGAGGAGAAGCGCGCTGGGCATCATCGAGTGGGAGTTTTGGGTACAATCCTTTCCTGTGGTGGAGACGGAAATGCCTGTTTTATTTGGTGTTTTTAAGTTCAGAATAAAAAAAAAGAGAAAGCAGATGGCCCCGGAGCCGCGGGGAGGTCGGGAGCAGGGGCTGTGACACCCCTCCCCTAACCAAGGAATAGCAGGGGAAGCCTGGGATGGGGCAGGCGCAGGGAGCTCTCTGGGCCGCGGGGCCTCAGTTTCCCCGCCTGTCGAGGAAATGCCCAGCATGGCCGCCTTGCAGTGCCCGCGGTCGGCGCTGGGGGCAGCGCGGAGCCGGGCCCGCCACCAGGAAGCGGCTGCAGAGCCTGCGCAGCCGAGGGCCGCACACAGCGGGGGGCCGGGGCCGGGGCCGGGGCCGGTAGCACCATGGCTGCGCCCGGCTGGGCGCCCCCGCGCCTGGACGGCTTCATCCTCACCGAGCGACTGGGCAGCGGCACGTACGCCACGGTGTACAAGGCCTACGGCAAGGTGGGGGCGCGCGGGGAAGGAAGGGCAGAGCCCGGAGCGGCCCCGGGCTTCCCGCGGCCCGGCCTGGGCTGAGCCGCGAGGCCTGGGCGGGCTGGGGGAGGGGCGCCCAGCCGGCCCGCTGGACTGGACCCTTCCCGTCCTGCCCCGTCCTGCCCGGCCCGGCCCGGCCCGGCCTGGCCGCTTTATTTTTTTTAACCTCCCCGGTGTTGTGGATTAGGAAATGCTTTTCTCTAGACTCGTCAGCGTCTTTCCTTTCCATTCCCTGAGCCTCAGGAGCCGGGGGTGCCGAGGCCAAGAGCGGAGAACCCCACCCCCAGCTTTCATCCTCCTGGGGGGCAGGACCACGTTCCCACGTTATTTAAAAGACAAATTGGGGAGCCTCATGCACGAGAGAGCCCAGGGAGGGCTTCTTCCGAAGGGACTGAGCCACAAAGACCATGATAAACTGTTCCACCCAAAACACTTCTTGATAAGGATGAGGGATCCCTCTCTAACGCGCCTCCTGCCGGAGTTCCGGTCGTGGAGCTGTCCAGAGTAGAAGCTGTGGTCCCCCTCCTTGGGGGTTTCCAGAAGAAGCTGGACCTTGTCCAGATGTCAGGGGAGGGAATCCCACCTAGGACGCTGGTTCCACCTCGGATACATGGGCTCCGATCGCCAGTGGCTTCCCTCGCAGGCGGGGCCCGAGTTTGTCATTTCAAAGTTCTTCCCTATCGTCTCCAAGATAATGATGTGTTATGCCCTTTCACACAATCTATACTTCAACTGAACTGGCTTACTTGTAATTTTTGTAGGCCACATTCAGATTTGCCCTGTGCCTGGAACTGCCAACCTCTAGACACTAGCTGAGTCATCTTGGGCAAGTCTCTTAACCTGCTTGCCTCAGTTTCCCAGTCTGTCAAACGGGGATAACAATAGCCCCCATCTCCCAGGATTGTGGTGAGGATCCAATGAGATAATACTTGTGAAGTCCAGGGCCTGGCACATAGTAAGGGATATATCTATGACTGCTCTTCACAATTATTATTGCAATTTCCAGTTTCTTTCAAGGCTCAGTTCAGATGCTACCTCCTACCAAAAGCTTTTCCTGATTTTCCCAGTATTCGATACTCTGCATGTGTAAAAGAAAATGAAAAAAATGTTATTTTTTTGTATAAAGTTTGTATTTCTTTCCTGTGTACTGGTTGTCTCCCTCCCCCCAATAGAACACAAACTTTTGAGGATAAGACTGATTAGTTTTTTCTTCATATTCTCCAGTGCTGAGCATGGTGTCTTCTGCATAGTAGGTACTTAAAAAAAACTAGTAACTGCACTGAGCAGAGTAAGATAAGCTGAATGGGTCAGGACTGAGGAGGCGGTGCCCTGTCTTTGGAAGTATCCCTCCCTGGTTCCTGCTTCATCGACCCAGAGCATGGGATGAAGGGAAGCTGGACAGGTCTCTCTGTCCTGGGGGGGATGCCCCCCTCATTGGGGCAGGTTTACCTTTATCTCCCCATCTGTCTCTCTAGAAAGATACCCGGGAGGTGGTAGCCATCAAGTGTGTGAGTAAGAAGAGTCTGAACAAGGCGTCGGTGGAAAACCTGCTGACCGAAATTGAGATCCTCAAGGCTGTCCGGCACCCCCACATCGTGGAGCTGAAGGACTTCCAGGTCCGTGGGTCAAAGGGGGGAGGAGAGGGAGGGAGGTGGTCATGGTCCTGGGAGGCAGGGAAGGTCCGACCTGGGATGGCTAGGTGACAAAGGGAACAGGCATTTTATTAAGCATTTTATTATAGCTACTATCTCTATTACACCAACGGTGTGCCAGGCACTGTGCTAAGTGCTTAAAATGAGATAGTGATAGGAAAGTGTTATGTTCTCTTATTGTCCCCTTTTTACAGGTGAGGAAACTGAGGCAGACAGAGATCAATTAACTTGCCTAGGGTCATACAGCCAGTAAATGTGTAAGACTGAATTTGAACTCAGATCTTTTCTGATTCCAGGTCCAGGTCCAGCCCTTTATGGACTGTGCCACTTCATGGTCCTTAGTTGTAGATAAAGCCCTGGACTTAGAGTTAGGAAGACCTGAATTCAAATCTTTCCTCAAATGCTTACACTTGGTGTCATGCTGGACAAATCTGAACCTGTCTGTGGCTCAGTTTTGCCATCTGTAGAATAGGGATGCTCATTGTACCTACCCCATAGGGTTGTTGGAAGGATCAAATGAAATGATGTATGTAAAACTCTTTGCCTCCTTTTCAGGGCAAGAGAAATGCTAACTTGTTGTGATGAATGCTGTTCTCATCCTCCTTGTGTCCTCCCCAGTGGGACAATGACAATATCTACCTCATCATGGAATTCTGTGCTGGGGGCGATCTGTCCCGCTTCATCCGGACCCGTCGCATCCTGCCTGAGAAGGTGGCACGCATCTTCCTGCAGCAGTTGGGTAAAGGCTTTGGAGGGGTCAGATTTGGGGAGAGGAAGGAGAGGCAACCACTGATGGGGATGAACCTGGACTCTTAGAATGTCCCCTGGTGCTGGCCCTGGGGCAGGGCCTTTAGAGGGGGAGGGTGGCACAGTGAGAGATCAGAAGGGCTAGGCAGGGGCAATGGAGAAGGCCTCAAGTGACAAGATGAGAGCCCAGCTGTCAAGGAGAAGATCTTGTCCTGACCCCAGCTTTTCTGGAGTCCTGTGACGCTCTGTTTGTCTGCTCCAGTCTCCCCTCCAGGACTGTGGGCAGCAGGGAGCTGGTGCAGGGGGATGGGCCTAAGTCTGCCAGCACAAGGAGATCCTCTGCAATTTATTCCTTTGCCCCTCATTTTCTGTTCCTCAGCCAGTGCCCTTCAGTTTCTGCATGGCCGGAATATCTCTCACTTGGATCTGAAGCCCCAGAACATCCTGCTGAGCTCCCTGGAGAAGCCTCACCTCAAGCTGGCAGGTGAGCTCCCTGGGGGCAGGGAAACATGACCCTCCCCTCCCCTTCTCTCCCTTCTCCACTTCTTCCCTCCCTTCACTATAGCAGACGATGAGCCTTCACCTGTGGAATGGGCAGTCCTAAGGAGGTATCCACACACCCTCTTACTTGGGCTTCCTTGGAAACATTTGTAAGGGAGTTCATTGTCCTGGGTTAGGGTCAGACTCTATTTAAGGTTAGATGTCAATCAGTGACTAGGGTTAGAAGTTAGCCTGTGTGAATGATTAGGGGTCATTCTGTAGTCCCGGTTAAGGGTCAGTATGAAGCCAGGGTTATCGTTCAGTTCACAGGGAGGATTTGGAGTCATTCCAGGGCATGAAGATGATAGCTTTTCTCTGTGGTCAGTTCAGGATGCTGGCCAGATGGTGTGGCTTGTGGATGTAGTGGAAAGGCCCTTGGCTCTGGAGTTGGAAGCTCTGGATTTGAATCTCAGCTCTGCCCCTTCTTCCTTGTGTGGGTCTTAACGGAATCACTTTCCCTCAGTGGGCTTTGGTGTCCTTTACAGGAGGGGCCTGGATCTACAGGTCTTCGTATTCTCTTCCACCTCTCAGTCTGTGATCCTACAAATTCTTACTCATTTAAGACTTAACCTGGTGGAGGATCTTTCTGCTTGCTTCAGGGTGCCTGAAGGCTGTGGGCCCCACTCTGAGGGCTGGAACTGTGTCTAGGCCTCTAGATCTACCTGCCGCATCCTGCCCAATGGGACTGGGTACCCATGCCTGTGCCTGGTCAATGATGTGGGGAAAATGAGAAGTAGACATAGTCCCCACCCTTTGAGTTGGCTCTTAACCTTGACTATAGACTGACTTCTAACTCTGACCACAGACTACTCTTTTTTTAAAACTTTTTTAAAAATTAAATTTATTTTTTTTGTATTTTAAATTTCAAACTAACACCCTGTCTCCCCATCCTGTACTAGAGAAGGCCACCATTTGACACAAAGCTATATACATACACATACATATACACATACACACATATATATACGTATATACATATACAGATACACACACACACACACACACACACACATATATATATATATATATATATATATGTAAAGCCATACTATGCATGCTTCTATTTATCATTTCTTTCTCTGCAGGTCGACAGCATCTTCCTTCATAGGCCCTTTCTTTTTAGTTGATTTGTATTACTCAGAATGACTTAGTTGTTCATAGTTATTCTTTGAAAAGTATTAGTATTACTGTATACAATATTCTCTTGATCCTGCTCATTTCACCCTTTGTTATTTCATGCAAGTCTTTCCGTATTTTTCTAAGACCAACCTGCTGATCTTCCTACAGCACAGTAGGGTTTCATCACAATCACATACACAACTCGTTCAGCCATTTCCCAATGGATGGGCATCACCTCAATTTCCAGTTCTTTGACACCACAAAGAGAGCTGTTATATTTTTTACCTTTGCCCCTGATCACCTTGGGAAGCAAATCTAATAGTGGCATTGCTGGGTCAAAGGGTATACACCATTTTATAATTCTTTGGGCACAATTTCAGATTATTCTCCAAAATGGTTAGATCAATTCATAGTTCCACTAACAGTGTGTTAGTTGAAATAGATGGAGTAAGTAATTCACAGGCAAGAGTCAATTAGGAATTTCGAGAGCGTCTTTATTAGCCAGGCTGGTGGCTGCCTCATGGAGAAACCCACAGGAGACAGCCCCAAACTAAGGTGGATGTGTGCATTTTAAGCATTTCGGCGCTTCTCGGTACAGCCTTGCGGTTTCTACAACAAACATAGTTCTGACAGGGCTGCGGGCTTGCTGCTAGGCAAGAGAGCCCAACACAAAGAAGTTGCCAGGAAAGGGACCCAATCAGAGAATGGTTGTTAGGAAGGGGGTACCCAACAAAAAGTGGTTGTCAGGAAGGGGGGGTGCCCAGCAGAAGGTAGTTGCCTGGCGAAGGGGTCTAACAGGAGCAATTCTGGCAGGGGGGCACAAGTTGTTGCCTTGCGAGGGGACTCAACAGAAAAATGGCTGTTAGCAACTCAACAGATATTTCACAACCCAGGGCGGGGAATAACATTTTGACAGGGGCCCAACAAAGCCCTGTTGCTAGGCAAGTTATCCAACCCTGCCCAGCAACCTAACATATTTTTCAACCTAGGGGCCCCAGGGAGGAATAATGTCCACTTCATTAGTGTCCCAATTTTTCCATCTCCCCTCTAACATTTGTTGTTTTCCCCTTCTATATTTTAGCCAGTGACAGGTGTGAGATGTTATCTCAAAGCTGTTTTAATTCGCATTCTCTAATCAATAATAATTCTGAGTATTTTTTCATATGACTACATTTAGCTTTCATTTCTTTATCCAAAAACTACCTGTTCATACCCTTTGACACAGACTGACTCTTAATCCTGGCTACAGACTGACCCTAATCCTGGTCACAAACTGACCCCTGATCCTGACCTCAGACTGACCCTAACCCTGGCCCTACACTGACCCTAATCCTGGCCACAGACTGACCCCTTATCCTGGCCACAAACCAGCTTTAAACCTAGTCACAGACTGACTCTTAAACCTAGCCACAAACTGACACCTAATCCTGGCCACAGATGATAGACCCTTAACCCGTGAGGACCTCTTGGTCTGTTTTCAAGACAATATCTGGGTAGAATAATGAGAGGAAGGGATGGAACAAAATAGAATGGGTTCCAGTGTGGACTTCATGTATATGTTTATGGAGGAATCCCAGTAAATGTTTAGGGAATAGAGTGAACATGATGATTTCCAGCTCTAGAGGCACAATTCTTGACTTTAAATCAGGAAAGGGAGAGATCCCTATGGGCTGCAGTGATCAGGGAAGTCTTCCTGGAGGAGGAGAGGTTTGAGCTGGGCCTGGAAAGAGAGGATTGGAGTAGATGGAGAGGAGAAGGCACCCTTAGTGGTGGGAACAGGTGGCAGAAATGAGCCTTTGTGTACAGAGGGTCAGCAGAGAGGGCTACAAGATATGATATTGGAGTGAATGGGTAACATCAGATTATGAAGAGCCTTAAGCCTTAGGGCTCAGTGGGAGCATGTGGCACACTATCTCCAGTCATCCCCCAAGAACTGGCCCTCACTCCAGCCTGATCTTCTTTCCCACACAGACTTTGGCTTTGCACAGCACATGTCCCCATGGGATGAGAAACATGTGCTCCGAGGTTCTCCTCTGTACATGGCCCCCGAGATGGTGTGTCGGCGGCAGTATGATGCCCGGGTGGACCTCTGGTCTGTTGGTGTCATCCTTTATGGTAAGGGGGCCTTCTTCTAGGTGGGGCCAGGCTGATCCAGGAGCAACTGCCTCCTCAGAGCCTCCTTGAGTCCCACTCCTCTTCTCCACTTGCCCTATCCTCTACACCCATCTCCATTGTCCCATATGTCCAGGAAGAGGAGAAAGTCTTAAACAGTCAGGCCATAGAAAGAAAAGGGCAGTGGGCAGTGGGCACAGTGTGGATTGTTGTGGGAGAGAGAACGCTGGACTGGAGCTTTGGCTTCTAGTCTTGGCTTCGACTTGCTCTGTGACCCTGGGAAAGTCATTTCTTTGCTCAATTTTTTAATTTAGAAAATGTAATGGGGAAAGGTTAGTTGTTGGCTCAGGGCCTTTTCCTCTCTAAGATGCTGTGATTCTCAGTCCAGTGCTCAGAAAGTGTTTCCTTTTGACCGAAAGATTCCCCTTCCATCTTCCCCAGAAAAACTGGAACCCCAAGTTCACCTGAGTCTTAGAGTCCATGGAAGTGAGAAAAAAATGAATTCTCTGTTCCACAGAATGTAAGCATCCTGTGGGCAGGTGCTGTTTCATTTTTGTTTCTTTATCTCCAGTGCCTGGCATATAGTAGGTCCTTGATCAGTGCCTATTGTTGAGCTCTGTTCAAGCTAGAGCCAGCTGGCTACTTGGGACATTCCAGATGCTCACTGCTTAGATCTTGGGAGGACATCTGCTTGTCTTGACTTGAAGTTTTGGCTGCCTCTTATCATCTAGGGGTCCAGCAAGGAAGGGAGGGCCCAGGAAGTCAGAACTGGGACTTCTAAGTTTGCTTGGCTAGGCCCTCAGTTTTCCCCCTCTGTGAGATGGGCCTGTCTCTTTTGACTCTATAGTGTCCCCTAGTAATATGGGGAAAGAGACTTAGTGAACCTTCCCCACCATCTCCTTCTTCTCTTCCCATTGGGACCTGCAGGGCTTGTGACCCCTCCCCTCAAGGTCTATTGCTGACTGCTCCCCATCTTCCCTCTTTTTCCCCCTCCGGTGAACCAGAGGCTCTTTTTGGCCAGCCACCTTTCGCCTCCAAGTCATTTACAGAGCTGGAGGAGAAAATTCGTAGCAACCGAGTCATTGAGGTAGGGCCAGGGCCCAGGTGGAACAATGTGGATTCCTGAGGGAGGTATGGTCAGGAGTTAGCCTGTGATTGTGGGGGATGTGAGGCAGCCAGAGAGCCTGGATGACTTCTGGGGTGGGAAGCCCACCTGGGTTCTGGTTCTGACTCTGCCACGGGCTATTCTATCACCTGGAACAACTCATTTCCCCTCTCTCAGCCTCAATTTCCTCTTTGGTCAAGTGAGAATAATGGTTCTCCCCTCTGTATGACCTTGGCCAGTCCCTTGTCCTCCCCGGGGCCTTGATTTCATTAATTACAAAACAAGTGAACAGCGACCTGTGAGATCTCAGATCCCATGATCCCTGCCAGTCCTGGCCACATCCCAGGGGTAATAGGGAGTGATGATCCCTGCCAGGGCAGAGATGGAGCCTGTAACAATATCTAGAGGGTCCCTTCCCTCATCCTGTTCCTCCCTGGCCCCCTGCTCAACTACATCCACACCTCCCCAGCTTCCCACTCGGCCTCAGCTCTCCCAAAATTGCCGAGACCTCCTCCAGCGGCTCCTGGAGCGGGACCCCGACAAACGCATTTCTTTCAAGGACTTCTTCAGTCACCCCTTTGTAGACCTTGAGCATATGCCAAGTGGACGGAGCCTAGAGCAGGCGGTGAGTGAGGGTGGAGGTGGGGGCCTGGGCAGGGAGGAGATGGTGGTTCAAAAATCCCTGACCCTGCCTCCCCTGTACTTCTGCCCCATCCTTTCTTAGACTGCTCTGGTTGTGGATGCTGTGAAGAAAGACCAGGAAGGAGATGTCTCATCTGCCCTGTCTCTCTACTGTAAAGCTCTAGACTACTTTATCCCAGCCTTACACTGTGAGTAGTTCCTACCCCTCAGCCAAAGGGCACAAGAGTCCCAGAAGCCCAGCCCCCTCCCTAAAAGCCTGTGTGAGCTAACAATGAAGCAGAAGGGGCTTAATTTAGACATAAGGAAGAACCTTCTGGCCATAGAGATGGTGGGAGATTGAGGATGGCTCAGGGTTCCTGCTGGAGGGGTTGGCCAGCACCGAGGCCCAGCCAGAGCTAGGGAGGGGGCTAAACTAGAGGATTCCCTATGGATCATTCAGGGGAGACAGAAGGAGGCTGAGGAAATGATTTGTCCTACCCACGTGCTCCAGGACCTGGTGTCTTTGGGGCCTCCTTGGGGACTTAGAGCCCTGAAGATCCCCCAGGTGACCTCCTTACCCCCATTCCTCTTTCAGATGAAGTGGATGCCAGGCGTAAGGAGGCGATAAAGGCGAAGGTCAGTGAGAGCCCTGGGAGCAGTGTATGCACCATAGCTCCTTGCACCCTCTCTAGCAATCTCAGATCATCCCCCTCCCTAAGGAACCCTTAGAGAATGGTATTCTCTCTGCCTCAGTTTCCTCCTCAGTAATGTAGGCTAAGCAAATGGGATGTATTTTATCAATAAGTAATCTTGTGATGTTTACCCTTCTCATGCTGGGACCTTTTAGAGAGCTTCCAGAGCCTTCCTCCTGAGCCAAGAAACACCTGCCCAGGGATGGGGCTTCTAACCTTTGGGTGTGTGTCTGTGCATGTGAATGGGGAAGTATATGCTGGGGGGAAGATTGGAAGAAGAAGAGTTCCTAGAGAAGACAGACTCCCCACTCCCATCCCACCACCTGATCCTTCACCATTTTACAGGTGAGACAGTACGTGTCCAGGGCTGAAGAGCTCAAAGCACTGGTCAACTCCTCCAACCGGGCCCTCCTCCAGCAGGGCACCTGTGCCCGAGACCTCCTCAAAGGTACCCATGCCCACCTACCACCCCGGCATGGCTTGGCTTCCATGTCTAAAGCTGTCTTCATGGTTTGCTTTCCTCTCCACGACTCTTGACTGTGATTTGCACAAGTGGTCCCCTTTTGTCTGACATTCTCACCCTCCTCTTCCTCATCTCCTAAAATCCACAGCTTCCTTCAGGGCCCAGCCCAGGAGCCACCTCATGCATGAGGCCTTTCCTTCTCCCACCATTTTTTCCCATTCGGGGCCCCAGTGTATTCCTCCCTGACGTCAGGGACTGTTTTGTTTTTGAATCCCTAGTGCCCAGCACAATGCATTCCCAATAGTAGATACTGAGTTGAATTGGAACTCCTGTTTTGTAGGTTTGGCCTGTGGAATTGATTCAGCCACCATCACTCATAGATATCAGATTAGAGCATGGCACCCAGGCCTCCTGACTCCTAGACCTGTACCAAGCAGCCTGGTTGTTCTGTGTCCCCTTGGATTACTCTCCCTTGACTCCCCCTGACCTATTGGGGGACACAAAGTCAGTTCCTGATTGGGAAGCACTGGTGGCACAAAGCCCATATGTGCCTAAGTATTTAAGTAAGATGTAGGCAAAGGCTAAAGCATTTAGAGGCAGTGTCCTGCAGGGGAAAGCCAGTATCTTAAGCACTAGGTTCAAATCCTCCTTGTTTCTACTGACTGGGTCTTTGAGAAAGTTCCCTGAGCTTCAGTGGAACAAGGGCTAGGACTAGGTACTTCCTAAGATCCAACTTTGAGCCAGATTATGCTTGAATTAGATTCAGGTTGAGCGAATGGGCTTGGCTTCCTGAACATAGGGAGTCTTTCACCTGTGTTTGGAAGATGGCCTCTTTGATTCTCCCTCTGTCCTCCTTGGAGCCCTCATCCCTGACCTTGTTGTTACAGAAATGGCCAGAGACAAGCCACAACTCGTGGCTGCCTTGGATGTAGCTTCAGTGGCTATGGCCAAGGTGAGTGCCTGTGGGGACATGGAAGCTGGCGGGGTAGGAAGTGTTTCTCTGGACCCCTCACTTGCCCACCATGACCTCCCTAGGGATTCTAATCTCTCTCCTAGGAGGAGGAGGGTCAGGATGATGGAGATGCCCTGGATCTGTACCAGCAGAGCCTTGGGGAATTGTTACTGCTCTTAGCGGGTGAGTAAGACAGGACACTGCCTACCTGGCTTTATTCACACCCCTTCCCTGCCCCAGGCCCAGGCCTCACCAAGCCCCCTTCTCTTTGCAGCTGAACCTACTGGGAGGAGGCGGGAGCTGTTGCATGCTGAGGTAGGCCTGAGAGCTGGCAGTCTTCTCTCCCTCCCTCAGGAAGCAGAGGGCTCCCCATGAAACCCACAGACAATATTGAGGGCCTTTAAGTAGTAGATTGTGTGGTGCTAACAGGATCATTACAGGATTTCTGCAGGGGATCAGAGATGGGGGCTGAGGTGGTCCAAGAAGGCTTCTCTGGGAAGTCATCAAATGGGAGCCCCCTGGCCTGTTTGGGGGGAGACTGTGGCTAACGGGGAACTGGTGGTCTCTGTCCCTGACAGATCCAGACCCTGATGGGGCGAGCAGAGTACCTGAAGGAGCAGATAAAGGTATCAGGGGTTGGATTCTTCTATTGATCACGGTCTTTGGGTGTATTTCTCCAGCCCTCCACCTCCACATCTGTCTGTCCTAGTGTCTCCCCATCTCCTAGTCTTCCTCCCTTGGTTCCTCATTGTTCCAGTTTCTTTCTCTCCCATCTCATTATCTGTGTCTGCCTTTGTCTGCATTCTCTCTCATTCCTCTGCCTTTCACTGTCTGTGTTTTTCTCCAGATGAAAGAGAACCGGTGGGAAACTGAGTCAGTGGACAAGGATGGACTGTCTGAGTCTGTCCGGAGCTGTGAGTACTGTCAGTTGCAGAGGAGAGGCCTGGTGAAGGGAGGAGACTTGGCAGAAAGGGAAGCCTGGGGGCAGCCAGACACCCCTCTCCTGTCCAGGGAGGGTGGGGACCTGGGGAAGATCCTCAGAGTGGCTCCTGACCCCGCAGCCCTGCTTGCTCACTCCTCCTTCTCACTTCTTTCCCACATAGCCTGTACTCTACAGTGACCTGTTGGCCTGAGAGCTGGCTCTGTCCCTCATCTTCTGGGGACCCTCTGGAGTCCTGTCACCAGATGCAAGCCTTGAGGAGGGAGGCAGGGGGAAGGCAGCTGGGTGGAGAAATGTAGCCCTCTGAGAGATCAGGGTACAAAGCATCCTGGAAACAGTGGTCTTGTCGGAGAGGGACTCTGGGATTGAGAGCCCATTACTGGAGTTCCTGATCTACTTCCTGTGTTCCCCCTACAATAAACTCTTAGTTAGGGCTAGGCCCTAAGGGGATTCCCTGGAAAAAGAGGGTTCTGGAATCCTGACCCCATCCTCTCCTACCACCTTGGCTTACAATGGGTACTTCCTTTGCTGGGTGGGCTGAGTTCTCTGGCAGTTATTTCTAAGCATGACTAGGGGACCTCTCGATTATTCCCCTCCTCCAGTTCTTTTCCCCTCTCCCCAAATCATTGGAAGGGCAAAGATGCCCAACTGGTGATTGTGCCCTTTACATTTTTCTCCTTTGACATGGAGATCTTTCCTTTAGATCTAGTAGCCTGGTTGGGACCTAAAGGGCTGGACCACACTCTCTGGCCATGGTCTAACTGACCCTCCCAGGGATCTCCCAGGGAGAGTGAAACTGACCTCTTTTTGCTGACCCAGAAACCCCTTTCAGAGGTTAAAGATGGGATCTAGTTTTGTGGTTTCGTTCAGACCTGCTTTCCCAAAAGTGTGGGCCCTCTACAGAACAGGGGTTGGGACACCCATCACTAACAAGGCCTTGCCCAGCCAGGCCACTCTTCCTAGCTCTGCTCAGTCCTCATCCCTGGAGCCTTCCCTCTGGACTCTGGCTGGTGCCCATGGCACTGAGATCCCCACTCAGGGTCCCCTTTGCCAGTCCCCTTGGAATCGGAGCATCCTTTCCAAACAGCTAGTTGCGTTAAGCTGCGTCAGAGACAATCTTGGTTTAACAAAATAATAATCCTTTCAACTTGAAACCTCATCTATATTTACTGTGAGAAGTCAGTTCAGTGGCATGTATGTGGTGGTAGCAGAAGTGACCAGGAGATGGCAGACTGATTTTTAAAAATGGGATCCCATCCCCAGGAAGCAGGGGATCAGTGTGGGGAAGAGGGGAGACACTCTCCTAAGCCTGGAGTGCATCACTCTCCACCCTAAATCTAGTGCATGGATAAAGGAAATAGGCTTTGGGGGTGCTTGAGGCTTCACTGATTGGAGGTGGCTCTTTGTGGGGTTGGTTGGTCTCTGTCTGAATGGTTTCAGATGCAATTGAACTAGGCCAAGCACAGGAATCAAGAAACCCATCCTTGATTGGTTTTGGGATCTCTAGCAAGGCTTCAGTTTGCTCATTTGTGAAATGGGAGGAATACTCAGTATCTGCAACCCTTCTCCTCTGAATGAAGTGAAAACACCCAGAGAATAGAAAATCCTTTGTTAGTGGGAGGCAGTGTGACAGTTCCTTTGGGTTGGTTTAAGAACAGAAGAGAACCAAGCCCTGGAGAGAGTTCTATAGTGAGTGTTTGCAGGTTTCCAAAGGGCTTTATCCACATCACCTTGTCTGGTCCTCACAACAACCAGTGAGGTAGGTGCTATTTTTACTCCCATTTTGTAGATAAAAACTGAATCTGAAAGAGTAGTAGCTTAGTCTGTGGTCACGCCGTTATGACAGAATTGCCTTCCCATCCACAGTCTGTTAAAGAGAATATACTTTACTGTTTTCTCAATTAAATTATTTTCTAAAGTCACTGGTCCTCTTCTCCTCCTGGGAGTTGCCCCCTGGCAATAGGGGTGGGAGGTGGGGGACTGTGTTGCTTTCTTGGGGAGGGGGCAGGGCATGGGTGACTTCTTCAGGTTGAAGGTAGAGGCTCAGCCTCCACAGAGGGGCATCTGGAAACCAGGGAAAGAAGGGGGCAGCAGTGGGGTAGAGGAGACACAGGGACTTTTCCATGGTGTCTTGGGGGTTTCATATCAGGTCAACTAATGCTGGTTGGTCCCTCCTAAGGAAAACTGATGATGTTTAGGTTTTAACTGTTCCCACCTAAGACAGACATGCCCTCAACTGTTGCCATTTCCCCTGGTTGGAGTCCATTCCAGTACATAGCCTGGGTGCCCCCTGGTGCCCAGTGGTGATGCCCACCACTCTGCCAGCTCAGGGTCTGGAGGGAGCCATGCCCAAGAATAGGACTCCCCTCATTTGTGGCCCCCTGTACGTAACAGGGTCGGGATGAGAGATGGTTGACCAGGAGTAAGCCCTACACCTTACTCAAGACACCCCAGACCTCAAACCCCGCCCTAAGGCTTTTAGCTGTACATTTGGTTCTAGCTATGTTCTCAGATCGCAGGGGTCCAGAGACCAATGCTCAGTGGGTACAACATAAAGAACACAATTTGGAGTTAGCAGACCTGGGTTCAAATGCAGACTGCTACCTTGTGACTTTTGGCAAAGTCATGATTGGATTAGACTCTGATTTGGCACATAAAGCCTGCACAATCTCACTTCAGCTTACCTGCCTAGGCTTATTATCCATTATTTTCCTTCATGAGTTCTACCCTCCAGACAAACTGGACCGCCTGGTTTTCCCACATACAATATTCCACATCCCTCTTCCATGTCATGCATGGCAAAGGATGAAATCACTCCCTATGCTTGGAATGCTCTCCCTCTTCACCTCTGCTATACAGACTCCTCAGCTTCTTCAAGACTCGGGTCCACCACTACCTCCTACTGAATGGAGGCCAGGAGGCCCCCATGACTTTGCACATTTTCTGTATTATCTGTGTACAGGTGGCTTCTCTTTCCCCTCCCCCATTCCAAGAATGTGAGCTCCCACTGGACAGGAGCTTTTTGGTTTTTGTCCTAAGCACAATGCCTGGCACTCGGGTGCTTAATAAATGCTTATTGGAGAATAATCTCATTGGGCTTCAGTTTTCTCCTCTGTACAGGGGTAGGGGAACCCCAAAGGTCCCTTTCAATTCTCAATCTATGAACCTATGACAAGGCTGCCACCCTTCCAAGGCCCCCCAACATCAGTGCTTGGAAAGCTGCCCTGGAGTCTAACACTGCTGAGAAGGGATGGAACAATCTCATGTTTTATTGAGTTTAAAGGAGGGGCCAGGACCAAGGGGCTCTGTGGACATTTTTACAACATAAATAAACTTCCAACCAGTTTTCTATACAAAGTCTTTGCAGAGAGGGAAGCTCCCGTCCCAGCCCTGTACAATATTCACATGGGGACAGGTGCCCCAAAGGGGTCTGGTCTGATCTGGTCCTTGGTGGCCTTTGGGGAAAATGCTGATGGGAGTGGGGAGAAGGGGAAGGAGGGAGAAGGCCAAGCTGCCAGAGATGAGCTTTCTCAGGATTCAGTGGAATGCCCCAAGAAGACCAGAGATTGGAGAAGGCAGTCAGTGATGGGATGCTGCATTTATGGACTAAGGAGAGGTGTCAGTGAGAAGAGTGAGGTCCAGCTCAATCCTGCACGAAATGACAGCAAGGGAGAGAATGCCCCATTGAGGAGGGATAAGGGAGAAGAGTGAAGCTGGGGGGTGGGGGGCTGTCTGCTTTGGACAAAGAGGGTGGGTTGGCCAATCATGGAAAAGTCCCACCCTTAGACTTGCCTCAGACTTTTATTGTCAGGGTCCTTGAATCTAGGAGGAACGATAGGTTTGGGTTAGAGACAGAAAATCAAACGTAATGAGGCAGTTCTGAAAAGATAAAGAACCTGGGGTTGCTGGAGAGGGGGAAGGGAGCTAGGATCTTGCTGTCTCCCTTACCCTAACAACTCCTAAGTTGTGTCCTCTGACCAGGTGCCCTCCCCAGGCTCATTCACCATTCCTGGTCCCCTGTGTGGGAAAAGAGAAGGGGAGATTTAGGAAGGCTGGGTTAGTTCTGGAGGCTGCTTTACTTGCGGGGTCGGGGTGGGGTAGAAATCCAGTCCTTCCCAGCCCCCAACAGGGTGTCTCAGGAAAACGCTCACTTCACTTAAAAATATTGGTTGGAGTCTGTTTTACATATTTCCATCTGCACTATTCTTGGTGCATTTTTCCCCCATGGATGATCTGTAGAGGGCGATTTCCAACACAAGTAGGGAAAATTTCCTAAAATCTGAGCTGTCCTATAGCAGAAGGGGCTGCCAAGAGAGGCCGTGAGCTCTCTGAACTCTCCACCTGTGGAAGTCTTCAACCGAAGCCTGGATGACCAGTAGTACTGAGCAATGTTGTTCATTCCTGTTCAGGTGTGGGTGGCACCAGACACTCTCTGAGTGCCATTCCCATGGACTTTCTGTTTCTACGAGGGATGGGGTCTGGAGAGGAGTACAGGGGGTTTAGGGGTGGAGGAAAGTCCCTCTAGCCCCTCCCTCTTTGCAGTTCCACCCTCCTGGCTCTGGCTTCTCAGATTCTAGGAGTTCTGCTGCCCCTGGGGTGTTAGAGGGCACGGATGGGGTCTGGACCTCAGTTACAATGAGGGGAGTCGTGAGGGCCACCCTCCTTCCCAGATTCCAAGTGGGAAGGTCCATTCTCCTAGAGACTGGAGAGCAGCCAGAGAGCCAGCCCCAGGAGGCCCAGGGCCAGGGCCCACTCTGAGAGGCCCTGCTCCTGCCCCAGCCCCGGCCTCAGCGGTTGGGCTCGAGAACGGCCCCACAGTGTGTCGCTGGGGCCGTGGGGAGGTGGCGGTGACGTCTCCTCCTCGTCCTCATAGTCGTCGTCCTCTGCCTCCGCTGCAGCGATAGCTGCCGCGGGTCCGAAGCACAGGCGGCCCATGTTGTCCTTGAGCACCTGGCAGAAGGGCCGCTCGGCGCCGTCGCACACGCAGCGCTCCAGCAGCGGACCTCCGGCCGTGGCCAGCAGCGCCCCGATAGCCGCGCGGCACGCCGTGGTGCAGCGGCGCCCGTTAAACAGCTGCCCGCAGCGGGCCAGGTAGGAGGCCAGCGTGTCCCGGCAGGCGGGCTCGGCCTGGCAGCGGCGTCGGGCCGCCGTGCAGCCCAGGCCACCGCGCGCGGGCCGCGGCAGGCACGGCTCGAGGGCCGCCTTGAGGCGGCGGCAGCGCGCGTCCGCCCCGCACTCGCAGCGCTCCAGGGCCGGCCCTCGCTCGGTGCCGTTGAGCTGCAGCAGGGCGCCCACGCAGTGGCTGGGGCAGCCGCCCGCGCCCCCCAGCACTGGCTCGCACGCCGCCTGACTCTGGCTGTAGGCCGAGCCGCACGCTGGCTCCCCCTGGCAGCGCAGCAGCGCCTCCCAGCACGGTTCCACCGGCGTCTGCCCGGCCACGTCGGCCCGCCGCGACGGCAAGAGAAGGAGCAGAAGCAGGATCGGGTGCGGGAGCCCTGGCCCGCGGCCGCTGTCCCCCCGGCCCCAAGCCGGCCTCATGGCCCCGGTAGGCTCCTGGGCGCCGCCATGTGCTCCCAGGGCCAGCTCCAGCCCCGGACGCTTACGGGCCTCGGCGCGCCGCACGCTTCAGGGTCTCGGTTCCGACGGCAGGCAGTCCTGGACCCCGGCTCCCCCAGTCAGCGGCACCGAGCACCCGCTTTAGACTGTGGCCACCCCCGGGGCCCGAGAGAGGGACGCGCGGGATCTCCTGGTCGCTTACGTCCAATCCGCTTCGTTCTGCTTTGCCTGTCTGGTATCCAGTACTTCTCTGTCTCCCAGGTCCAGGCTGTGCCCCCGGGGTTTGCTCTGGTCCTGGTGGCTCTCCCCTCCCGGGTCCGGAGCCCCTCCGTTGGGCCCAGCTCCTTCCAGCTCCCGGCAGCCCAGTAAGAAACACTCCGCTCCTCCTCCTCCTCTTCCTCCCGCCCGCTGGCTCCCACCTTCCCGCGACTGGACCGGGGGTGGGGACCGTGCTCCATTCAGGGCCCGGCAGCCCCCCGGTCTATTGTTCGGGTCCTCTCCCCTCCTGCTGCCAAGGGGATTGGCCTCGCGGACAGCCTCCAGTTCCCCGCCCCGCCCCCCTGGCCTTCTTATCGGGTGGAGGGAACAGCCAGTGTGGGCCCTGTAGCAGCTCCCAGAGACGTGTGAGATGCCCGAGACACCACAACTTCCGGGAACCCCTCCACGAAAGTGGGGGGACCCCGAGAAAGGGAATGGGGAATGGGAGCTGAAGTTGTCCCCAATAAACAGTGGGGCACCTCAGAGTCCTGGTTTCCAGTCTGGAACACTTTTGCCCTTCTCGAGGACACTTCCATATCCCTTCCCAGTCCACTGAGCATCTCTGGAGCAGGAGGCAGGGGAGGTGTGTATGAGCAAGAGGAAATTGAGGCACTGAGCAGGTCCACAGAGAAACCTGGAAGGGTTCCTTCCCTGGGGGCTGGCCTCTTCCTCTAAGTGAGGCCCAGAGGGGTTGGCGCTGGGTAGCCGAGGGGGCGGGGCAGGACTGCAGGGCGGTTGGAGGGTTTACAGTCTGAAAGCGGCCCGGGAGAATAGAATCGCATTTTCTGGCCGGGTTCACTCCCTTTGTCCCCGCGGGGGTCCGCGGGGAGCCAAGGACCGAGATTGTTCATGCCTTGCCTCTGGTCAAAGGCGCTTTTCTGTCCTGGCCCCCCCTCCCCACAAAGGGCACTTGAGAAGCAGCCGCGGAATGGCGTTCCCTCCTCCTCCTCACCATTCACATGGAAAGGACCCTGCCAGGCCTGTCTGGGCCTTCTGGGGGAGGGGGTGGGGCGGGGGCCAGTCCCAAGCTCCGAGGCCTGGGAGGCTTTACAATGCCAGGGAAAACGGGGGTCGGGGGGGGGAGTGGAAGCCGAAGGGGGACAGAGCTCAGAATCCTCCATAGACCCGCAGTCTACACAGTCTCGAAAACACCCCTCTAAGCCTGCCGCCAGACCCCCATGCACATGTTTGCACACATATGCGTATTCGCGCACACGACGCACACTCCTGAAGAATACACCGCCGCTCATTCCACACGCAAGCAAACAACGGGAAAATTTAGAGTAGGAGACTAGCGCTCGTAGCGATGAATGGATCCGATACGCTGTAATTGGCTCAGTTCTCTGAGACAGTTTTCTTTGCTGGAAATCAGACCCTGTCTTCCCACTGCAGTCAGACGTGGTGATGGGACCGACCCAGTCCAACCAGGAAGGCCCTTTAGTAGCGAGTAACGCATTAAGATCGCAGGCAATGCCTCATTGTGACCACTCGGACTCGCTTCCTTCTTCCCAGACCTCCCTTTACTCATACCCAGACTTCTCTCCCAACCCCCATTCTCACCCCTCTTCTGCTTGTCTCTGTCCCAATCCCAGCCTTCTTTTTCTCCTCTTCCCTCCATTATATGTTTCTCTCCCCAATCCCCTAGCCTTCCCCGTCTCCCTTTTCTCTTCACTTCTTATTCTAAGCCTTTTCCTTTTCTCTCCCCTACCCTCCTTCCCAACCCTAATCCCTCGTTAGCCTCAGCCTTCTCTCCTGCTTTCATCAATCCCTAGACCCCCTCTTCCTCCTCAACCCCAACTCTCTTCTCCTTTCTCTTGTCCATCCTGTCTCTTTTTCTGCACACAGACTTTCTTTCAAAGTCCTTGAGACATCTGAGCACGCTGGCTACAGAGAAGTCCAGTGTATGCTTGTCAACCCCAGCAGAAATTAACTGCTTACATCCTACATCTTGGTTGTTATGGCTTGGCTCGACTTGTTACAAGGGAGGGCTTGTGGAGGTGTGAGTTAGTAATGTTAGCAACGATTGAAATGCAGAAAAAGAAAACCGCTACAAGTTTAAAAAATGCACAAGAAAGTGAGGAAGTGCGATGTGTTGTTACCTTGTTCATTTTAATAGACACGTTTTAGAAACAAATAATGTAACAAGTTCATGGTTTCAAATATAATTGTCTTTACTTTTTATACAGAAGTATTTGTATTTTCTGGATTGTCACGTTTATAATAAAAATATAATTTATAATAAAATGACATATATAAACATAATAAAATATAATTGTCTTAAAACGATTGTTGTGTAGTATACCAAATCAACAAGTCAAGAATCATTTATTAAGCATTTACTGTGTCCCAGGCACTTTGCTGTTGCTAAGGATACAGAGAAAGGCAAAAACAGTCACTGTACTCTAGGAGCTCCCAATCTAATGGAAGACAACAGGCAAACAAGGATGTCTGAACAAGCTATATGCAGGATAAGTTGGAGTTAGTTTCCGAAGAAAGGCACTAGCACCATGGAAAGAATCAGGAAAGTCCACTTCAGGGAAGCCTGGGGGAGGCAGAGATGAGGAGGGGAATGCCCAAAGTCAGGAATGGCTTGTGTGAGGAACCTAAGGTAGAAGAATCCTGAAAATAGAGGAAGGACTGAAAAAGCCAAACAGGATTTTCAGTTTAATCCTAGAGGCAATGAGGCACCCCAGGAGTCTATTAAAAAGAAGAGTAAGCTGGTTGGACCTGCACTTCAGCGGGAGACCAAGTAGGCGGCTGTTTTTCTACGGTCCAGGTAGGAGGTGATGAGAACGTGTACCAGGCTGGTGACAGCATCCAAGGAGAGAAAGGAGCCTATAGGAAGAATATTACAAAGGACTTGGCAACAGATTGTATAGGGGACAATGAGTAAGAGTGAGGAGTTGAGGATGATGCCTAAGTTGTGAGCCTTGGTGACAGATGACATTTGGTAACACAAATGGAGAAGTTGGGAAGAGAAGAGCATTTAGCGGGGAGATAATGAGTTCAGTTTTAGACATATTGAACTTCAGATGTGTATGGGACAATCAGATGAGAGGCTGGAGGTTAGGAAAGAGGGTGGTGGTGTTCAGTCATAACTGGTTCTTTGTGACTCTGTGGGCTATAGCATGCCAGTGTTGTCCATGGAGTGCTTTGTCATCTCCTTCAGTGGATTTAAGGCAAATAAAGGTTAAGTGACTTGCCCAGGGTCACACAGATAATAAGAGTCTGAGGTCACATTTGAACCCAGGTCTTCCTCACCTCAGGCTCAGTACTTTATCCATTTAGCCACCTAGCTGCCTCTAGGAGAGAGGTTAGGGAAATAGATATGGGAATTACATGCATTTAATGAATTTAATTTAATGATCATTTAATGAAATCACAAACCAAAATTATTTAGAGGGGTAAGAGAAGGCACAAGAGGGATCCTTTGGGGGACAAGGGTTAGTAGATGTGACCTGGATAAAGATCTAGCAAAGGAGACAGAATAGGAATGATCAGATAGGAAGGAGGAGAGGCAGGAGAGGCATGTTACGAAAACATAGAGAGAAGAGTGTATCAAGGAGAAAAGGGTGATCCACAGAGTTGAGGGATGCAGAAAGATCAAAAAGGATAAGGACTGAGCAAAAGCCATTGGATTTGGCAATTAAGCTATCACTAATAACTTTACAGAAAGCAGTTTCAGTTGAATGATGAGGTCAGAAGCTAGACTGGAGAGAAGTAAGAAAGTGAGAGGAAAGGAAATGTGGACTTCTTTTTAAATTTGCCTTCTTAAGGAATTTTGCTGGAAGAGGGAAGAAGGATAGGAAACGGAAGGAACAGATCAAGTGAGGATTTTTTGAAGATAGGGGAGACATGTTTGTAGGCAGCATGGAAGCAGACAGTAGACAGGGATATTGGAGATTAGTGAAAGAATGGGGATGATAAAGGGGGGCAATCTGTTGGAGGAGATGGGACAGAGTGGGAGAAAGGCCACTTGATCATGTGAGACAGGTGAAGGAAGAGATGACCGAAGGTATGTGAGTGATTTGAGATAAGAAAGAGAGAAGAGGGAATTCATGGTGAATGACCTCAATTTTTTTCAGTGAAATATGAGGCATGATTCTCATCTGAGAGGGTGGAAGCTGGGGAGCCATAGGAAATTTTAAGAGAGATAAAAAGTCTTGGAAGAACTGCTGTGGTGAGTAGAACATTGTGAATAAATTGATTGGTATAAAATCATTGCCTTGCTGCAGGGAGGGCCCAGTTGAGACTATGCATGAGTTTATATCTATGTGTTTTTCTCCTACATTGAAACTCTGCTGGGAAGGTTGCGGGTGGCTTCATGACGTGTGTGTGCATGTGTGTGTGTGTGTGTGTGTGTTAGCCTTAAACTTTAGGAGTTCAGTGTTTGTGGCACTCTGTGCTAGAAGAATTCCTATACCTATGAATCTGATTTTGGACTGGAAAGAAGAATCTAAGCAGATAGATGTATGGGCATGAGCTGTGTTGTGCTGGGAATTCAAAAAACAAGAAAGATAAGTAATTATAGAGGCAAAACCCTAGTTTAAGTGCTGGGAATGTAATACACATACATATAATATATAACACAGACCCAGCTCCCCAGTTTAGGGCCGAGGGTCTAGAAGGACAAGAATGAGGTTACGATGATCCAAGAGAATGTGAAATGACTGAAAATGAGAGGTCTTGGGAAAGGACTCTGAGAAGTCTTCACAGAGTCAGTGGTGCTAAAATTGGGCATCCTGAGAAAGCAGCATGATGCAGCTATGTTTGACCGAAAGAACCCACATTTGAAACCCAGCCTGCTGCTATCTGTGTGACTGGAGGCTTTGTTTTACATCTCTGGGTCATGGTTCTTTTGTCTGTAAAACAAAGGGGTTGCAGAATCTATAGGTCCTGATGCGACCCAATTTGTCAACTAGAGTGGAAGAAGTTGGAATAAGACCCCCCAAAGCTTCCTGACTAATGGAGGTTCGCTGAGAAGGGGCAGGGAAGAGGGATATTTGGCTATGAAGGTGATGAAGAAGTAAAATATACCGTCTCTCCAGGAAGTCTATTCCACTGATGGTCAAATCTAATTTTTAGTAAGTAGCTGTTGTTCAGTTGTTTTCAGTTGTGTTTGACTCTGTGATCCCATTTGGAGTTTCCTTGGCAGAGATACTGAAAGGATTTGCCATTTCCTTCTCCAGCTCATTTTACAGATGAAAGAACTGAGGCCAACAATATTGACCTGTTGTTGTATCCTCTAGTCTTCTGACCTTCATTCTCCTCATTTCCCCATCAACCAACAGGTATTTTACATTTTACAGAGGAGGAAACTGAAGTGAAGTGACTTGCCCAGGGTCATACAACTGGTAAGTGTCAGGTCAGATTTGAATTCAGGAAGATGAGTCTTTTTGACTCCAAGCTTAGCACTACATCCTTTGTGCCTCTTATCTGCCCCAAGTAGACAAAGGCACAGAGATAGTGGGGAAAAGAAGGGGATGGTTTGACTAGAATCTAGCACAGGGGAGCCACATGTGATGCCAGCTGTGTTGAATGTGACAATCTGATAAAACCATCTTGGCAGACAGCTAAACCAGATTGAGGGTAACCAATAACCAAACCTATCAGTGATTTGGGGGGATGTCTACCCAAAAATATGAAGACTTCCTCTGGAGGAATGAGCTGATGAGAACAGTATACTGTTCTCATCAAAGATGCCAAGGTCATCCATTGCATCCAGGGCCATCACCAGTTGTCTTAACTTTTGTTTTGCCATTTGATGACTCAGGAAGACAGAGTGAGGCTGATGGCTTTGTGCAACTCTGACTCACTTAAGTCCAGTTCATGTTCAAATCAAGATATCACCACATGATATAATTGCCCCTCTTCAAAAACGAAAGAAGAACAACAACAGAATAGATTCTTTCTTTGTAATCGTGTATAAGCATTTTTAACCCTAATGGAATAGAAGCTTCTTGAAAGCAGGACAGTTTTTCATTTTTGTTTCAGTAGTGTCAGTGCCTGGAACATAGTAATGGCTTCTTGAGTCAATGAGTCAAGAAGATTCATCTTTGTGAGTTCAAATCTGGACTCAGACACTACCTGTGAGACCCTGGGCAAGTCACTTCGCTTTGCCTCAGTTAGTTTCCTCATTTGTAAAATGTAAAATACCTGTTGGTTGATGGGGAAATGAAGAGAATGAAGGTTGGAAGACTAGAGGATACAACAATAGGTCAACAAGACAGTATGAGTGGAGAGAAGGCAAGGAAATACTGTAGAGGGAAGATTTGACAAATCATTGGATGTGTGGCACAAGAGGGTAGGAATGATGATTGCAAGGTTGGATTGCTGGGAGACTGGGTGGACAGCCATGCCTAAGAAAATAAAGAATGGGGCAGTTTTCCAAGTGGGGAAGATGATGAATTCTGTCTTTAGCACACATCTTGTCCTACAAGCATAGAGTTCTTAGACGGATCTTAGAAGTCATCTAGATGAAACTCTGACTGAGAATTTCTTCATGACAGCAGAAATGCCATTAGTCAAACACTCCAGGTCTGGTAAGGTTTTGGTAAAGCCCACTCTGACTGCCTTCCATCTCCATCCAAAATTCATGAATTGTTTTTTAATTTTAAATTTTAAAATGTTTAAGAGTCATCACCTGGGTTCACATTCTACTGCTGATATCACCTGCATAGCCCTGGGAAATTAACAAAGCCTGTCACTTCTCAGGTAACTCTCTAAAACTAAGTTACTGAGAAGGTGCCAACTTGTTTTGGTAGGGGGTGTTTCCTCACCTGGGAGTTCCCTATGTCAGTGAAATCATAGGTCCAGTCAGTCCCTATCTCTATATTTAAACTGATAAAATTCCTGCATTTTCAGTCTGGCTGCATAAAGTACTATGCTGTGGTATGAGTGAATGATGTGACTGGAGATAAGGTTGTTGAATGTGCTTTTGGGTTTCATGGGGGCTGAACTCCTGCTTCTAGGAGGATCTTAAAGGGAGGGGTTTGCTAGAGAAGGATATCGGTTGGCTTAGACTCTTATATTATCAGTCAGTTCTCCTTGTTCTATGTCTCTCGCCTTATTTTATCACCCTGGTCTCAGTCCATTCTCTCCCTCCCTCTGGGTTTCAACTTTTCCATCTGATAGCAGAATGTCCAAAGAAGACTGTGGTTTCCCCTTGAGAGTCCAGCCAGTCCTGGGGGAAAAGGGGGGCAGATGGAGGCCATGGGGAGCTCAGACAGCGAACACATTTTCCAAATGTCACCAGACCCTGAGGCGGCTGGACTGTCAGCTGGCTGGGAGGGAACCATCTGGCTGCTGGAGGGGTGGTGGGAGTTGGCAGTGGGGGGAGATGCCTGGAACAGCTCTGTGCTTGGATGGCCATTGCCAGCAAAAACCCAAGGAAGCACTCTGGGTGACTAGTCCACTCATGCCTCCCTATCTCCGCTGGATGAAATAGCCACGAACATAGCCACGGGCTTCTCCTCCTGCCTTTGCTTGGCTGGGTGACCAATGTCACTTGGCCTTTAAGCTGGCCCTCCCAGGGCTAAATTGTTTCTGCTCTAACTAGATGGATGAAACCTCCATGAGCCAGAGGAGGTGGGGGAGGGTGCTTCTTCTGAGTGGAGGCCACCCAAGATTAAGTGTTGAGCTATGTGCCAGGCACTATTCTAAGCTTGCAAGGGTATGCGGATGAAAAAATAAAAAAATAAAAAAAGATAGTTTCTGCTCTCAGGGAGTTTATATTCTCAAGATCATAGATTTAAAGCTAGAATTGACCTGTAGAGAATGTCGGATCTCACTGCTTCATTTTAAAGATGAGGAAACTGAGACCCAGAGAAATTAGTAACTTATCCAGGGTCACACAGCTGGCAAGTGTCTGAGGGAGGATTTGAACACGGATCTTCCTCACCCCAAGTCTAGCCCTTTATCCAGTTGGCTATAGGGTAGGGTAGGGAGGGTAGGGAGGGTAGGGAGGGTAGGGAGGGATAAGCAGGTTCCCAGATAAATAGAATATGACAGGACGTAAAGAGAGTAAAGATTCTTTGTTTGAGGAGGGATAAAACCTTTTCAGCTGAGGGTTCTTGAAAGAAGCTGCTGCTCAGCCTTAACAGAAAATGAGGAATCAGAGAGGTGGGGGTGAGGAAGGGGTGCTTTCCTACCCAGCCTTTAAAGCCCAATGCAAATGTCACCTTTCCAGGAAATTTTCCAGTCAACAATGACCTTCCGCAACACAGACAGACACAGACAGACACACAAAGTACATACACATTTGTGGGTTATTTGTAATTCTCTTCCGTACTTAGAGCATTTTGTATAATAATTAAGGCAGTGGACCCTAGTGACTAGAAAGGTTTGGATCCAAGGCCAGCCTCTAGCCCATACTGGCCCTGTGATCTTGACCAAATCGTTTAACTGTTCAGTGCTCTACAAAGCCTTCTCCAAAGAAGGAGCCCATCTGCACTGATAGAATTCCTGTAGCAGGGGAAAGTAATATTAACAATGGCTTATATAGAGCACTTTGAGGTTATCAAAGAACTTCACATACATTATCTTATTTGACCCTTACAACATCCCTGGGAGACTGAGACACAGAGAGATCCACATAGGGTCATATGTCACACAAGGACCAAATGACAAGATGGCAGACAGACAAGATGGAATCTTTCTGCCTTCCAAGTACCCCAGCCCATCCACTGCGCCACCTAGCTGTCTACTAGGGCCAGTCCCTGTTCCCAAATTCCACATGTCTACTAGATTGTAAATTTCATGCAAGTAGGGATTGTGTCTCATTCAAATGAATATTTTTGACTGATGGATGACAAAAGGCTTTTTCTGTGACAGGTGCATCAGGATAGACCTAGGGATGAGAGATGGGGCAAAGGGAGAAATAGAGACAATTGGAGAGACTGACAAAGAGTCAGAGAATTAGAGACAAAGAAAAGACCCATAGAAGGAGGAGTGATTCTGGGGAGATAAATAGAAGAAAAGAAAACAGGAAGCCAGTGAATCCTTCTGACTACTTTCCTCTGTCCTCCATGCATTCATTCCTTTCATCTTGCCATCCGGGTCCTTCTTTATTTTTTTATTAGTCACCTGCTTGTAGCTGTGCCTTCTTTCTTCCCTGAAAGTCCAGCAGAAGATTCTCAGGGGACTCCTGGTGCCCAGAGGGGACATAGGCATCCTGCCCTAAGAGCAGAACCCTGGCATTGCCCAGTTGGCTGACTGGGCTTGGACAAATCCCTTCTTGTCTCAGGGTCTCAGTGTCCTTTTTTTGTAAAGTGAAGCAGTTGGAGTAGAATATCTCAAAGATCTCTTTCTGTCCAAGAGATTTCAGTACTTGGCTTTTAGGTCAATGGGCTCCCCAAGGCTCCTGGTGAGGCGAAGGTAAGGAAGGAGGGGCTGCATGTCTCTCTTGCTGCTAGAGAGTGGCTTGTGAAAGAGGGGAGGGGGAAAAGGGCAGCCTCAGGTTCTGGTAAAATTCCTGACTCCTTCCTAAGACTGCTGGAGCCATCTCCAGTTGTCTTGATCTATATCTTGCCACCAGACCCAGATGGCTCCAGAGAAGAGAATGAGGCTAGTGACTGCACAGCCCTCCCTCCCTTCAATCCAATTCACTTGCAAGTCATGGCATCTTCTTCCTGATGTCAGGGTCCTCTTTGAGAGTGGAGGACAAAGAACAGAGCCTATCCCACCCACTGGTTCGCAACGTATCTTACTTTTTCCCTTTTTAAAGGAAATAACATGCAAAGTGTTAGATCAAGCTTAAAGCACTATGTACATGTTAACTATTCACAGCCCCCCAACCATTCTTCTTTATGCCCCTCTAAAGCCTCCTTCCTCTTACCAGGGCATCCTCTCATTCCAAATTCAGTTACTGAAATGCTTTCTCTGTCAGGAAGCCCACTGTGATTAGGTAAGTGAGGTTGAGGTTGTGGGTATGTATAATATACCAAAGCATCACCACAATTCTCCCTTAATTCTCTGCCCTGCCCCCCCCCCCACATACATGCATACACAGATACTCCAATTTTAATTTCTAATTAAAAGTAAAACAGCAAAGCACTGAAGTGAAAGACACAAATCTGTCACGTTTCATTATGTAGGAAACCCCTCAGAGGCAAGGTTCTGATGACTGAACCCCCACCTCAGGGAGCAGCTACTGACGTCAGGGCCTCTGGTGCCCAAGGCAGAATTGAGCTCAGCTCAGCTCAGCATGCTGAGCTCCCCCACTAAACCTTCCGCCCTGGAGTCCAGTACTGGGTAGAGGGGAGAGGAGATCGCTTGTCTCTGTGTAGTCCAGGAGCCCTTCTGTTCAAGGGGGTTAAATACAGCTCTTGGGACACCTGGGGCAAGGACAAGAATGACAGTAGCTGCAGTTCACATTTATATAGTATTTTGGAAATGTTATTTCATTTGAACAGGTTGGCATCTGTTTCCTATAAGTGACATTTCATCTTTCACCTCCATGCCTTTGCCTGGGCTGTCTGTCCTATATTCCTGTACATCCTTCCCACCTCTACCTGGTATCCTGAACTTCCTTCAAAGCACAGTTTGGTGATTACCACCACCACTACCCCTTCCCCAGTTATTAGCCCTCTTGAAATGATTCCATATTACTTTATATTTATTTATATTATTTGGATTGCACATCTGCTGTATCTCTCCATATGTAATGAAAATAGATTGACTCAAGGGACCATTCCATTCTTACAAGTATAAGCTTCTTGAGGACAGGAACTGCTTTGCTTTTGTCTTTGAAGCTCCAGTGTCTAGCATGGGATGTTGGATAGAATAGGCATTTTACAAATGTTTGGTGAATTAAAGCAAATCTATCCTCACATCAGCCCTCTGAGGGATAGAACAGATTACATCCTTTCCAGATTTCAGATTACGCCCATTTCACAGGTGAGAACACTGAAGCTTAGATGAACTGTGACTTGTCTGGGGGTCTTGTAGCTAGTATGTTTCAAAGCCAGGTCTTGAACCCAGGTCTTTACTTTCCGCTACCTTCTTTCTACAGCCTTTCTAGTCACTGAAAACCCTGTCAAAGTTTGGCTATGGGCTGGCTAAATTAGAGATAAAGATAACATCCCATCTTTGATGGATTAAGAATGAGCCCACAACACTTCTGATTCCCCTTAATAATCTATCATAGGTATGTTCTTCAGGGATTTGTCAAAATCAGGAATGAGAAATCTCTGGTGGGAGGGTCATATTTCCAAGAAGTGATATCTCCTTATATACGTGTAATTGTGGGAAAAAAACAACTTTTATTTGTTTTTACTTAAATATGACTTTAAAGACTGCTCCATCACTTTAACATGTGAGTCTGGGAAAACTAGTAAGGGCAGAACTTTGGAGCTGATTCTACTGGGGGAGAAGTCTGATTGGACAAGGTGGGTAGCATTGGTGTCTTAGAATACAAGAAAAGAGTCACATGGTTTGTGTTGAGATTTTATTTTTCACTAAACTATGACAGTTTAATTTTGAGTTATAAAATTGAGAAATCTTTCTAATGGAGAAAGGGAAGACATTAGGATTAGGGACTTCAGCCAGAGAGAACTGAGTCCAGCTCATCCCAGTTCAAGACACCCAATGTCTTGAATGTCTTATACCCAAGACACCACAGAAAATTTGACTTTGAAACTCTGACTGTAGGCTAGAAAAACTCAGATTTTGCAGGATCATCTGGACTTAGGTCTGGTCCCAAAGCTGGGTTGGAGAGGGGAATCCTTTCTTCCCTTCCTCCAGAACCTCAGTTGACTCACCTGAAAAATGGCTAAGAGGGGAAACACTTCTGACCCTCACCCAATGAATTTGGGGAGGCAAGGTGAATTAAGTCCTAGTGTGAATGTGATTTGAGAGCTCCAGAAGGAAGGAACAATCCTGGTAAGAATGAAGAACATTTGGCAATGTGCATGTATGCATGTGACTGAGAGAAAGCTGAGTACACCAACTGAACTTGCACGGTCAGACAGACACTGTCCTAACTTACTTTTATGGGGGTCCTATTGGCTAACCATGCCTCCTCTCCCCCGGTAACATTTAGTGAGGAAAGCAGAAAGCCCAGACAAAGAAGAAATTTGTGTCAGCCCAGGATTTCCAAAGGGTTCAGATGGTAAAGCCATCAAAACATGAGGCCTCCAGCAAACCAGGCTTCCTAATAGAGGGAGAAATTTCTGGGATTGATACCATCAAGGTGTTGACTCACTTGGATGCTTCCTATGGGACTGGGGGTGGGGAGGAAGGCACATCAACTGGTACGTGCCCTGAATGTCTAGGGATTTGTTCAGAAAAGGGAGGGATCAATACAGACTGGAGCAGTCAGATTGAGCTTTCTGGAGGAAGTGGGACTTGAATTGGACCCTGAAGGATGGATAGAATCCCTCCTACTTTCAAGGCACAGAGTAGGGGAAAATGGAATGCTCAAAGATATGCAACAATAACAGGGAAAGAGCCCAGGATTCCTATGTCCTAGTCCAGATCCCTCTCCTTCTCCCCCACCATTCTTTCTGGCTCCATGTCCCAAGACAAGAGTCTGCATGTCAGTGTTTGTGTTACTGATGTGTACAATGGCCTCTGAATACTGAGGTCTGTGTGTCAACATGGAAATCTATGTCTTGGCTTATGTGTATTAGTGGGTGTGTGTGTTTGGTTTTGTGCTTGTGATTGTGTATTTAGATGTGTATTTACATAGGTCAATGGAGCTCTAGGTTTGGTGTGTGTGTGTGTGTGTGTGTGTGTGTTTGAAGGATGGGTTGGCTGAAGTGTCAGGTACAGAGATATTAAAACTTCTTGTTCTCACTCATCCTTAAATGTCAGCTGCACACCTGGCTGGGGGAGAGGGGCTTTGCTACCAGAGAAGCCCATTATACCCATTCCCTAGATAAAGGACCAGAGCTAAGGATGTCAGGGGTGGGGACAGGTGGGGACTAGAAGGCAGACTTTTAGCTAGAATGGAGGACAACCTTGGAGAGATAAGGACTCAGAGACAGAATGTGGGTCACCAGAAGGGGAGCCCTCCCTGGGCCCCAGGAGAATGATACTGCTCTACAACTACCCTCTCTGCCAGCTGTGTCTCTCAACATCCAGCCATCCCTGTCCTACCCACCCCATCCCTGCATGTCACACAGAGGCAGGGCTGGGGCAGACTGACAGCCTTGGGGGCTGAGGGGGAAGATGGGGGTCACATGATGTGGCACTTTTCAGCTGACTGCTTTAATTCTCCCAGGGTAGCCTGTGCCTTGTCCTTGATGGATCCAAGGTCCAGGTTGGGGATGCTGGCCAGTTGCCCAATAACTGAAGCCTTCTCTTCCTCCTCCTCGTTGTCCTCTTCAATCATTTTGGCCAGTTCCTTGGGCAGCTCCACATCCCCCCCAGCCATCTGGATCTGGCTGTCATCTGTCTCATTCTGTTGGGAAGAGATGAGTGAGAGAGGAGAAGGAACTGGTGATGGGAGCAGGAACACAAAAGGATAGACAATAGGACTCTGGGTCCGGGGATATTTTCTTGGACTTGCTCTGGACCTGAGCATAGGTTACCCTCCATGCTACATGTTGAAAGATGGATAAGAATTCTACCTGTCATGCAAAACTTTCCTCAAATCCCACTCTCTAAGGCTTTGCTAACTATTCCAGCCCACAGAGACCTCTCCCACCTCTGACTGCCTAAGCATAATACCTAGCATTTATAATAGAACTTTAAGGTTTGTAAAGCATTTTACAAATATCTCATATGAATCCCACAACAATACTGGGAGGTAGATGCTTTCATTATTTCCCATTTCACAGTTCAGGAAACTGAGAAATATGAGAAGTTAAGTGACTTGCTCAGGGTCACACAGCTAGTAAGTCTCTGAGGTAGGATTTAAATGCAGGTCTTCTTGACTCCAGGTCCAGCAATCTATCCATCCACTTCATTCCCTAACTGTCTACACAATAGTTGCCTGTGGTATAATAAGGTGTACCACACATTTGGCCCCAATCCTGCCTTGTAAAATCATACTGCTACCTTAATAGCCTTTTCCCCAACTTCAAAACTTATTTCCCAAATTATGCAGGGACTATGTCTGATGTCCTCTATAGGGTCACTGCAGAGCTGGGCATGTAGAAGTTGCTAAGTTAACATTTTGTCAATTGATCCCTACTTCAGTTTTCCTTTCTAGGCAATGAGAATGGCATGATGACACCCTTTAAGTACCTAATGCCTCAAATCTTGTTCTTAGTGCCAGGGCCAGGACAGATAAGATGCAGATTCATTGAAAACTGTGCACTGAGCCCTTGATGGATTCCTAATATGTCAACATGACCATTGGAACACATTATGATGCTTGAATATGATCTCAAAGCACTTTATTTCCTTTTTCATGTTAAGGATGAAAGACCATGAAGACTAGAATGACCCAGTACAGGAAGCAGCAATGTGATGTGTCCCTGGGAGCAGCACAATGAAAAGAGGATCCTGGGTTTGAGTCTCTGCCTTGCCATTTAAAGCTGTGGAACCTTGGACAAATCATTTTCCCTGGCTGGCCCCTGTCCCATTTGTAAAATGATGGGGTTAGATTGGATGACACCTACGGTCCTTTCTGCACTAATGTTCTATAAGATTCTGGGAAGGGCAGGTGACATGTTGATCAATGGGTTCCTTCCCAGGAGGAAGAGAGCAGAAGGGGACTGAGTTCCCAGATAATTAATTGGTCCTGGGGCCTGACTGGTTTTTTGGGAGATGGGATGGGGTGGATAATTGAATGGACTAAGAAGGGGAACAATATCTGTCCATCAAATGGTTTTATTCTTCCTGAAATCCATTCATTTGGCAAAGTGTTAATGGCCTCCTGTGTGCCCAACCCTGTGCTGTGCTAAGGAGGAGACAGGAAAGGGAAGACAAGTCCTTCATAGCCCTAAGAACTCAAATGTTCTCAACTTGATCTCTGCAGATTTGGTGTGAGGAACCAGAGAATGTCTCTGAGTGGACCTCATTCCAGGAAGTGCTCTGGACAGCCTAGGCCAGTGCCCCAGAACCTATTCAGGGAGGGAGGTTGAGCATCCAGGGGAAAGGGCAAGGAGAATATTGGGAGCTAGGAGGTAAACAGCTCACCTTGGGCAGTCGGTACTTGTCTCTGAAGTGGCTGCGGAGGGTGGCCCTTTCTGCTTTCCTTTGGGTGAACTGTGCATCTCGTTCCATCCTGTAGATCAGAGGACCAGGAGTCAAACTGGGCGGGGCTAAGAGGTCAGCCTTTTGTCAAGGGTTGAGGTATTGTGCAGTCTCAGAGGGGAAGAAACCCAGGGTTACTATGAAAGGCCATGAACCTCTCTTCCTCTACTACGGGAGTTCTTAACCTGGGGTTTGTGGACTTGTAAAAAATACTTACAACTATATTTCAATATTATTGGTGGTTAAATTACAATTTATAGGCGGTAGAAAAATTAAAATTCTTAGAATTCTTTGGTCTTGTTTGCCAGACTGACTTTATATTTTTCTTTTTCTTCATGATTTGATCAGGTCAAAGAATTCTTCTCCATGTGGACCACCTACTGATAATGCACCTCTCCATGGTTAGCAAGGGCAGATAGGTGGTGCTACAGTATATAGATCTTTGGAAGTTCAAATCTGGCCTCAGACACATACTAGCTGTGTGATCCTGGGCAAGTCACTTAACCTAAGATCTGTGAATTAAAATTTTTTTTGATGACTGTCTCTCAATGTAATTGTTTTCCATTGTAATCCTGTGTACTTTATTGTATGTATTTAAAAAGATTATGAAAAGAAGTTCATAGGCTTCA
The DNA here is from genome assembly GCA_028658325.1 of Potorous gilbertii. NCBI lineage: Eukaryota > Metazoa > Chordata > Mammalia > Diprotodontia > Potoroidae > Potorous > Potorous gilbertii. The sequence goes on along the minus strand of CM053769.1, from coordinate 500,165,322 downwards.
TCAGAGTGCAGAGGGTCCATGACATGATGCAAGATAATGTTCCTAAAAAGAGCAAGTGTACACCAGAAGGCAGGAAGAAGCCTTATTTAGGTCATCTCTCTTTGCAGTGTGCACAAAGAACATGAGAAAAAAGAAATACCACCATGGAGATGATTGTGGTTCATGCACCAAGATTTCTTTTATGATGATGAAAAAGGAGAGAAATTTATGAGATTCTCCAAACTAAACATATAACTTGATACTTCATGGCTTCAGTGGGAAAAGGAGGGGAAAAGAGAGGATGACAAAAATGTGTTGGAACATGTTTTGAGATTAAGAAATGGAAGAGATCAAAAGCCCATAGGAATAGATTATTTAGAAGTCTTGCATCTGGATCACTATTTCTTTAAGAAGCTTCTCAGAAGGTTCTGGGTATAACAGACACTGTAGAACATTACAAAAATGAAACAGAATGTCTTAATGGATCAAAAAGGAGTGCTTTCTAACATGAGTGAGATTTCAGAATCAACTCTCTGTGTGCTGTTAAATCAGCTGAATCAGAAAAGGTCAAAATCAACACCAAATTAGAAGAAAAGCTAAAAATAAGACACACAGACTATGTGTGTGTGTGTGTGTGTGTGTGTGTGTGTGTGTGTAGATAGCTCCAACTAGATCGAGTTAAGTAAGTTGTTGGTTGAAAATTGAGAAATAAATACAAAATAGAGGCACTGCCTGTTTATCTTCATTTTCTAGGGATGTTTAATCACATGTAACTTCAGTAATGTGAAAGGACAAGAGAAACTAGAAACTTAACCAACCAGAAAATATTTGTCCTCCTTCAAGTAGAGAAACATAGAAACCAAGGGCAACATAAGTTTGGAATACAAGTTTATTTGTAAAACATCACAAAAAAGGAGAAGGGTAAGATTGGAGACTATGTCTTCACAAAACAGCAAAAAATAGCAAAGACAAAGCTGAAGAAAATTCAATGTAACTCAACGATGCTGGATCATTCTGAGGGTATTTATAGATGAAACTAGATGACAAATAGGTATAAAGTGGACCAGATCTCCTGCTGTTTCTAGAGTGATATATTCTCATTATTAATGACAGTGGAACGATCATATATAAAAGAAATCTTTGCTGGAGGAGACACAGTTTTAAAGACACTTGAGAAAATTTTCAAGATGTCTACAGCAAGGGAAGATCCAAAAAGGATGGAGAAAATCACTGATGGTAGTAGTATTCCTCTGAAAGGTGACTGTCTCTTTTCTCATTCTTGTAAATTCTTTATGAGAAAGGTCTACACATATCAAGAGTATCTTTGATGAAAATATAAGAGAAGTTTCAGATTTTCACAAAGAATTGTCTCGGACAGACTACATTTTCAAAGTCTCTCAATTGATTAAGCAAAATAAATAATACTGGAACCCACTGTATTTGTTTTTTGATTCCCAAGGAAAGCATTTGACTTCACAAAACAAGATGTGGTCTTAAAGATTCTCCTTCAGTGATGTATCTCCCATGTATACATTAAAGTCATTTAAAAGTCCTTGATAGATGTAGCTATAGAAATAACTTTATTTAGAGATTTTATGACTATCAGTAATAAGTGAAGAATATGTTAGAGAGACAGGTATTTGACAAAAGTGCCACTGTCATGGAGGATATTGTGTGCAGACTGGATGGAAAATGAATTCCCTATAGATGATGAGATCTCCAGATGCTCATGTTTATGGATGACATTGTGCTAATTGCATTGATCCCCTGAAGATAACCTTTTTAATGAGATCCACAGTCATTCAAAAAAGATCAACATAGCAATCCATACAGGAAAAATGAAATGGATGAAGAATGCATATTGTCCAGCCAATGCCATGCAATTGGTGAGCCTACGGAATTAGTCTGTCTGTCTGCCTACCTACCTATCTATCTATCTATCTATCTGTCTGCCTTTCTATCTTGGAGAGGGACTGAAGGTGGAAAATGAGCTGTAATTTTGGAAATTACACAGTACTTTCAGTGATCCCAAGCTGCTTCCCTCCAACAAAACTCACCTATTCTTTTTTAACACCAATCAGTGTTCTCCCTGTGATGCCATATGGTTGTGGATAGTGAAACATCATGATCTCTGTATTATCAAAATTGCAAGGAAACCAAAGAGCAATGGAAAGACACATGACGGGTAAAAGTACACTCTAGCATATTGCCAATAACTTACATGCAAGCAACATAGTAGAATGGAAAAAAACACTTGTCTTTGGAGTCAGAAGAGTAAGGTTCAATTACTGGCTGTACAACTTTCTAACCGTGTGATCCTAAACAAGTCACTTCATTCCTCTAGGTCTTTGCTTTCTCTGTAAAATGAGCAGGTTGGATTATATGAACTCCAAAGTCCCTTTCAGTTCTCAATCTATAATTCTGTGATTCTATAAGTGGCCTAAAAGATATCAACAAGAATGCACGTGATCAGAAAAGGAAGGTGACCACTCAGGTATAAAAACTGAGGGATAACAGATGGGCATCTGAGTGACACACTAGCATTCACAAAACATAAAGAGATTTAGAGGAAGGCTCCAGCATAGTGGGGAGAGCCTCTGTGGAGGGTATTTGGAAAGACATGAATAAGAATGGCCCAGGATGAGAAGGCTTGAAAAGCTCAGGTTATGTACCAGTGCAGTATGTGCCCACACAGATGACATCATAGATCTACAGAAATATGAAAGCATCACCACTGGGTAGCACACCACACCTCACATAACATGTGTTTAATAAATGTTTGTTGAATTCCATTGTGATGGCAGATGGACGTAGAAGAAAAATTACAGAATTCAGAGTCAGAGAAGCTGGGTTGTATTCTGGTATGTAGCAGCTTCCTCTCTCTCTGACCTTGGGGAAATCACTTCCTGCCTCTAAGCCTCAGTTTCCACATTTTAAAAATGAAATGATTGGATCAGAGGGGTCTCTTGAGGCCCTATGGATTGGTGGCCAGAAGGCTTATTTACTACCAAAGGAGACAGGCATGTTTTCTGGGGCAGGGTAGGGTCAGTGGGAAGAGCTGACTTACAGGTCATAATTTTGTTATCTCTAATCTTCCCCTGGATGTCTCTCTCAGCTTCTTTGTGGTCAACACCATCCTTTTTAAGGGGAAAGGGAGGGATGTGTGTGTGGGGGGGAGGTGCGTGTGGAGTGGAGTAGCAAGGGGGATGGTGCTTCCCCAGAAGTGTTTTGCCTCTTTCTACCCACCTCAATACAACCCCATACCACCTTTTCCCTATAAGTCTCCATACGTACCCTATGGGGTTGTTTAGAGCACAGTTGAGTACAAGACTGTGTCTCTGTGACTCAATCTTATCTCTGTTCTGGTCCTTTTCATACCTGTTTGTTTTAGCCTTTCCATTTCTGCTGGTCTTTGTCTCTATTTCTATGTCTGTGTAGATTTCTATCAATCTATCTCTCTTCCAGACTCGCTTGTCCCTGATGCTCATCCATCAGGTCCTGAGCCCCCAGTTTCAGAGATCCTGCTGGGACACTCAACCCAACTGGGGGTAAGAATCGGATTAAGGGATTATGTGTTTCATCTGAAATACATTAGGGATCTCCTGATTCCCCCTCCCCTCACATCCTTCTCTGGCTCCAGAGTTTTCCTGCTTTCTCGCTCACTAACTCTCAATAACCCAGATTAAGAGGGGATGAGGTTGGGGACAGATTGGAGTCTTGGGATGATTTATTGTGGAGGAATTTCTTGGTCCTCGGTCCTCTCCCTGGAATCTGGTTCTTTCCCAGGGAATGGGGAAGGGGAATAGATTCTTCAATGGTATTGGGGCGGGGGGGGGGGCTGCCCCTGAAAGCAGACAAGCCAGGATTCCTAGGGAGGGGGGAATGCTATGGACACACAGGAAGGATTAAAACCCAGAAGGATATTCCCCTACTCACTTCTCCTCTACCAGTTGCTTCTGATATTCCTCATACTCCTCCCGGGTCATGCCTTGAGCTTCAGCCGCCGATTTGTCCCCTTCACCCTTCTCCTCGCCGCCCCCCAGTCCCCCAGCGAGGTTCTTCAGCTGGCCTCCCACCATGGTTTTCACCATGAACGCCATATCTCTCCCCTAACCAGAAGTGGGTGACGGCAGGGGATCTTTAAGGAGAGAGGACTCCGGAGAAAGGGGAGATCCGTTCGACCCTCCAGCCCTTAGAGCTACTTTCTCCTGTTCTTGCTTATCAGGCTCTAGAGAGTTTCAGCACTGCGTCCCTTATGGACAGCTCCCACCCCTGGATAGACTCGAGCCCCCACGCTGAAGTTGGGCGCAGACTGCCACGGAGTTTGGCCAGCAGTGTAGGATTCGGCCCCTCCCTTCAGTCCTCAAACCTATCTCTCTGCTTTCTCCAGTTCTTTAAAGAGGGATGAGGGGGCGTTCACTGGACTGACGCGACCAGACCACGTGTTCTGCTCCCCCGATACTCCCCCCGCTTTCCAAGCTTCGTCAAGGGAGTTAAATGACAGTGGATTAAGGGCTGCCTGTGGAATATCGCACAGGCTAGAGTTGTATGGAAGGGGAGTCTTTGACCTGCGGAAAGAACCCTACATTTGGAGTCATGAGATATGGTTTAGAAGCCTGGGTCAGTTACCTGTGTCACCTGTTGTTGTAGCTCTTGTTCAGTTAGTCGTTTTTCAGTTGTGTCCGACTCTTCCTGACCCCGTTTGGGGTTTTCTTGGGTCAAAGATACCGGAGTGGTTTGCCATTTTCTTCTCCAACACATTTTACAGATGAGGAAACTGAGGCAAATGGGGTTAAGTGTCCAGGATCACACATCGTCTGAGGTCATATTTGAACTGGGATGTCCCCAGCATTTTATCCACTGCACCACCTAACTGTCCTATTTCCCCTTTCAGGGACTCAAATTTCCTCTCCTGTTGAGGGGGATGGTTTAACTAGATGTTCTTCACATCCTGAATTCCTGTGATTGGCCACTGGGAAATATGAGGGGTATCAGAGAAAGGTAAGTGGACCTGAGATATCAGTTCTTTAGGTGAGATTTGCCTAGTCCAAAATTCAACCTAGAAATTAGAATCTAATCCAGCACAGAGTTTACAGACAGCCCAAAGGTCAAAATAATTCCAGAGTCCAGTCTAAAGGCCAGAAGCCAAATCACAGAGATCACAGACCAGACTAAAGTCCAACCTAGAGACTCCAGCCTAGAACGTGTTATTATATAACTTCAACCAGCCCAGAAGTCAAAGGCCATAATCCTTTAAAGCTGAATTCAGATGACAGCTCCACAATACGTTTTACATGATTGCACATCTATAACTTATATCAGATTACTTGCTGCCTTGGGGAAGCGAAAGGGGAGGGAAGGAGAAAAATTTGGAATAATCTTATAAAATCTTATAAAAAGATTTTATAATCTTATAAAAAAAGAATATTGAAGAAGTAACTCTATACAGTTTTTTTTTTAAAAAGACATTTTCTCTATAAACCTTCCTTGGTTCCCTGGACTGATCAATAAGCTTCTCACCCTTCCCCTGACACTGATAGCATTTTGCCTGCAGTTCTCACTTACTTGTCATACTTTAAATTGTATTATAGTTGTATATGTGCCATATGACTGGTAGCTTCATGAATGAAGTCTGCATCTTATACAAACTTTAAAATCTTCCTCCCTATGACTAGAACAATGCTCTGCATACAGTCGATGCTTAATAAAATTGTATTGAATCAAGTGCCTGGAATCCAGCCCACAGTTCAGTCTAGAACCTGTCTCAGTGCTTTATCCAGTCAATTCCAGATATCATTCATTTGGGGATGTGGTTGAGGGGTTGAGCTTACAAATAGAGTCCAGGAGAGAGCCAGAGTTCAGATTTCCTACAAAATCCAGAGTTTACAGCTCAGGTTAGAGCACAAAACCCAGCTCAATCCAGCGCACATTTTATTAACTCTGACCCTCTTTTCTCCCTTTCTCCTTAGCCCCTTAGAAGAGGGCATTGATAGGAAGAAATCTTCTAGGGCAGCAAAGGGAGTAGGAGGCAAGGTTAATGACAGGAAGTATCCAGAAAATCCAGTTGTCATCCCTTCTAGTCACCAGCATGGCTCCCATCAGTCCACTTCTTCACCAACTGCTCCACAAAGGATTATTATTGTTGAGGACTCAGCTTCCTCACTATTATCCCAATGCTGCCCCTCCAACTCTCTAGAACCCTATCAACATCTGGCTATACAGATGATGGCATGGCAGGAAATAGGGATTGGACCATAAGGGATTATAGATAAATAGAGAAAAGAACTTCCTGCCAGGTTCCAAACACTAGAACCAGTCACAGAGAAAAGTGGTTGCTTTTTTCATGTGATTATAGGTTTATAAAAGAACTTAGGCATCCAACTCCCCACCCCACCCCCTCATTTTACAGATGAGGAAATTAAGAACCCAAAGAAGTTAAATGACTTGCCCAAAGTCAGCAAGGAAATAGCAGAGCCAGATTTAAACCCTGGCCCTCTGACGTCAAATCTTGTACTATTATTACTATATTATGCTGTATTTTATTCCAAAGCTTTTATTTCAAAAGTTCTCTCAATCCACCAGATGTTTGTTTAGTATGTTGCTGTTCAGTTGTTTCAGTCATGTCTGACTCTTCATGACTCCAATTAGGGTTTTCTTGGCAAAGATACTGGAGTGGTTTGCCATTTCCTTCTCCAGCTCATCTTACAGATGAGGAAACTGAAGCAAACAGGGTGAAATTACTTGTCCAGTGTCACACAGCTAGTAAGTGTCTGAGGTCTTCCTGACTCCTGGCCCAGTATCTATCTGCTCTGGGTTGTCTGGGGCATAATTATATAAGGAGACAATGAGTTCAACTTCATTAGTTGTCAAGAGGCAGAGGGTTCACAAGGAAATGTGCCTCCAATGACTACATGAAAAATTGTTAGGCAGGCAAGGCACTCAAAACTCTTGCCAAATGTAATGGGCAATGTTGATACCATGCAAGAATGTGAGCCTCTCTTCTATTAACAACTGATCTACTGTTTTCAAGAAATCATGTACTGGAAGAAGGGTTATTCAGGTGCTTCTTGGGAAGTATCAGTTGTGTCAAAACAAAATGCATCAGTACACAAAAACCCCCATAAAGCCCAAAGAGGCATGTCTCCCAAATAACAGTAGGTGAATAATAAAAGGTGATAATAGAAGGCGAATTGATAAGAAGACAATACATTCCTAAGAGAAAACATCCCAGGAGTTAGGACTTAAGGGCTAGTTCAGGCTGTCTATGTGTAATCTGTGTATCAGCTGGGTAACCTTGACTATGGACAAGTCATTTCTCCCTCTGGATCTCAAATATCCCTGATAAAATGGGTGTAATGATTCCTCCCTTTCTGTGTCACAAGGGTATTGGTTGAGGTCAGATGAGATGAAAAAGGTTAGTAAGGCACCAAGACAGTGGGAAAAGTTATGTGACTTTGAGATCTTGCATGTGACCTTATGCATATTGCTCCCCTTACATGAAGAGCTGAATTGTAGTGGAAAGAGTGCTGGATCTGTATTTGTTCAGGTCCCAGCTCTGTCACTATGTGTGCCACCACAGGCAAGTCATTTACTCCCTGGATCACAGTTACTTAACCTGTGAAATGAGAAGATTGGATTAGATGACCCTAAGGTCCTTTCCAGCTCCAAATCTATGATTTTATGTAATAAGATCACATTAATATATTCTTTTGTACATCAGTTTCTTCATCTGCAAAATGGGTTAAAAATCTCTGCCCTGGATACCAGTCAGGGTTTCTTCAATGATCAGATAAGATAAGGAATGTGAAAATATTTTATAAAATAAGCCATATTGCACAGACCAGCTATGCTTGTTGTTTATCATTATTAAACTGGAGAAGACTCAATGAACTTCAGTTCTTTTCCTCAGTTGGTCATTTCTGTTCATTTGGGAGGGTCATGACTTAGGGGGTTTCCTGGGTCCCATCCTTAAGCAGAGTTGTCAATACCTCTATTTCTCCCTCTTTCCAAGGGTCTAGGAGTCAAATGCATGAAATAGACTAGTTTTCTGGAAAGTCATTCTCCCCTACCCATTTTTGCCCTTCTCTCCTACTGTAAGCAGCCTCAGGGTCCCATGTGGCAAGACAGCAACTGAGAGATGGTGACAGCCTTCAGTGATAACCAAACCTCAGCAAGGAAGATGCTACAGGAAGGAAGGGTGGTGGATGGAGGAGACGCAAAGGAAGAAAAAAACCCCACCAGATGCTTTTAATGTAGCAGAGGGTTCATCCTGAATTAGTCTTCCAAGGAAACATGCCCAGGAAGAAAACAGCAAGGAGAGAGAACATATTGAAAGGGAAGGGTAGCGCATACCTAGCCAAATTCGGGACTTTTTGGCCTGTTTGGCTGAGGTAGGATGTTTAGGGATATGTTCTCTGGGTCAGGGAGTCCTGTCTTGGTACTCTCCTAAACAGCTGTTTTGAGCCCTGGACCAGGATGAGGGAATTCTTGGAAAAGCATTCCTTGAGGCTTCTGTCACTCTCCCACCTGTGAACAAGGAGGGAACACAAAAAGAGAGATCACTCTGGCTGGCTGCAGCCTCTGCCTCCTTGAAACCATCATGGACTCAATTGATGGTCTCTGAATTTGCACCCAGTTCTAGATCTCTGAAGCCCTGATCCATCCTACACACCCCATAGGCTCCTCTACTCCAATGAACAATTTCAATCACATACCACCCTCCTGTATGGAACCCATAGCTACTTCCTATTGTCTAACATTCCAATCCAACACCTCACTCACCCTGTGTGTGTTCATCCTTCGTTGCTGCCATCAGAGAAATAATGGTATGATTTGCACTTGACTTTGTTTTGAGTGAGAGAGGGCTGTGCAGGCCACCAGCCTCACTTCTCCTCCGGAGTCATCTGAATCTAGTGACCAGATAGTCATCAGGATGACTGGAGATGACCCAGGATGAGGCAATTGAGGTTAAATGACTTGCCCAAGTTCACACAGCTAGTGAGTGTCAAGTGTCTGAGGTGAGATTTGAATTCATGTCCTCCTGATGCCTGTACTGGTGCTCTATCCACTGCACCACCTAGCTGCCCCTACCCCTACCCTGTAGAATGATATTCAAGACCCTTGCCCAAGCTGATTCAAACTAATACCTCCAACCTTATTTTTCACCCCAACATGCAGCTTACCATTAAGCTGTGGGGGGAGCACACAGGAGCCTCACTCTGCTTGGCACATAAAATGTTTATTTCTGTATCTATGCCTTTGATTATGGGATTTGAGAATAAAATGCCCTGGAATGGCCTCTGCCTTTTCTCTAACCTTTCAAATCCTCCCCATTCTCCAAGTCTCAATTCAAGCCTCACCTTCTACACTGTAGCAGCTATTTCCATACGGCTTTACAACTGACAAAGCTCTTGACTCACAACAATGGTACGAAGTAGGCAGCACAAGTGTTATTAATCCCATTGTTCAGATAAGAAAAATGAGATCCAGAAAGGTGAATCACTTGATACCTGCTGTGTGACTGGTCCTGGAGCCTAGAGGATCTGATCCTAAGTCCAATAGTCTTTTGATAACACCTCAAATCAGACTTGGAACTCCCTAAAAGTAAGATCTGTGTCTTCTTCCTCTTCCTGCCTCTCTCAAACACAAAAACAGGGCTGGGCACACCAGATACTCAGCAAATATTTGTTGACCTGAGCTGAATTTCACTGATCTCAGCTGAGAGCAAGGGTAAGTTTGGAGATGTTGCCATACCCCTCACCCGGCCCTCATGTAATGAATATAGATCAGCATATGTTAGGAATTTGTCCGTACTCTTTCAGTGCTCAATAGTTTAAAATGCCTCAGAAATTGATTGATTTTTTTTTTTTGCCTTCCTGTGCCTTTCTATATTTTCGTCTCTTACAAACTCATCCTTTCCCCAACTTGGGAGGAAACCCATTCTGGATCAACCTGTTAGAAGCTAGGTTCAGAGGATGGTAATTAGGAGAGTAGGAGGACTGAAGACTATGCCACACGAAGACTGCTTTAAGGAACTGGAGATGTTAAATTTGGAGACCAGAAGACTTGGGAGCTTCTTGAGAGGTAGCCCAGTGGAACAGATAAAGAACTGCTTTATAAGGATATACTCTCTAATGGTTAGAGCTGGAGTGTGGTCTTAATTAATGTGAATAATGAATTCCTTGAAGTGGTTGAATGCATGTGAGTTCTCACTATTTGAAGTTATAATATGGAAAATTAAGGGCATTGGTTTCAGCGAAGGGAAGTGTGGCAGTGCTAATTTGAATAATGTGACCATTTCATGGGAATTTCTTATTTGATCTAATTGGGATCTAGATATATCCTAAACTGGAATGGGCTACCTGGGTAGATAGTGAGTTCCCTGTTACTAGAAGTGTTCAAGTGAACGTGTAATAACTGCTTATCTGAGGAGATTTAGGAGGAGATGCCTGCTTCAGTTGAGAGTTGGATCAGAGGTTCTCTAAGGTCTCTTTGTGTTTGGAGAATCTATGATTCTCTAAGGAGACATCCAGATGGCTCAATGGATAGAGCATTGAGTCTAGATACAGGAAGACACGAGTTTAAATCTGCCCATAGAAACTTCCTGGGTAAGTCATTTAACCCCTGTTGCTTTAATCCACTGGAGAAGGAAATGGCAAACCATGCCAGTGTCTTTGCCAAGAAAACCCCACTGAGAGTATTGGCATGCTAGGGTCCACAGGATCATGAAGAGTTGGACATGGTTGAACAACATGGCTCTATGAACCTACGGATTGGTAAGTGACGAGCACCCAAATAGGCAATCATGCTGAGGTCAAAAGAAGGGTATAAGTCCTGCTGTCAGTTCCCCTTGTGGTCTAAACACAGTGTCCTGTACATTTCCCCATTCAATAAACTTCAGTACCTCCCTATTTTCTCTAGGATCAAATATAATTAGCAATCAAATGAGATGTGTGCAAAATGCTTAATGTAGTGTGTGGCACATAGTAGGTGCTTAAGAAATGCTTGCTCCCTCCCCTTCATAGCATGTCTGCCTCCCACCTCTCCAGTCCTCTTAACCTTATTCTGAAATTCAGGGCCATCGGCCTCCCTGCTGTGCCTTACACCCTGTCTCTAGATTCTGGGGCATCTTTACTTTGTTTATCTTTGTCCTCATGTCTACCATACTTTCCTTCTCCATCTGGGTCTCTTGGTTTCCCTGGCTTCCTTCAAGTCCCAGCTAGAATCCATCTTGTACTAGAAACTGGTCTTGATCCCCCTGAATGCTACTGCCTTTCCTCCCAGACTAACCCTCAGTTTATCCTGTATGTAGCTGGTTTGTGCAGAGATGTTTACATGTTGTCTCCTCCATTAAACTGTGAGTTTCTTCACGGCCATTCTTCATATCCCTATAATTGAACCCAGTGCCTGTCACATAGTATTTACTTAATAACTGCCTGTTGACTGTTGGAAAATACATTGAGAATTAGGAGAACTGAGCTCTGTTACTAAGCTGTAGGTGAGCTTGGGCAAGTTGCTGACTGGGCCTCAGTATCCCCATCTATATGATGAATACGAATCCTTTGCCTATCTTCAAAAGGGTTTTTCAAAGATTCAATGAGTTTTGATTTCTTGAAGAAGAGGGTCTGCTGCATGGAAAGAGGGGTCATTGTCACCCACCTGAAGAACAGACAGTAAAAGGCACATCCAGTTTGGATCAGGAGAAAGAGTAGAAAGATGCTGCGGGACAAGCACAGGACTCTTCCTGGCTCAGCATGGGAACAGGAGGACTTGGCTGCATGTTTCTGCAGGGGGAGAATTTGAGAATTCATTCTCAGCTCCTCCCTCAGAGCCCAGAGGTAGGGTAAGGAGGGATTCCTGTTGGAGGGAGATCCACACCCCTATAGCTTAGGAAATCTTAACCTCAAATCTGAGACAAATTCAATCACTTTCCAAAAACCTGGCCTCTAACCAGTAATAACGAGTGACAGAAAGCCTCCTGCCAATCCCCAGTGTCCATGGGAGAAACAAGGCTTCATCTGAGCAGCTGGGAATAGCTTGGGGATATGAAGGATGAGAGAAAGAGTGAGAGAAAAGGCAAGTCAGAGGGGGAAATAGAGAGAAAGACAGCCAGACAGAAAGAATTGGAAAGGGAAAGAGATGTTGAGAGAGAGAGAGAGAGAGACAGAGACAGAGAGGCAGAGACAGAAGAGAGACAAGATGGGAGAGGGGAGCAAGAGGGAGAGGAGAGTAGAGAGGGAGAGGGGAGAAGGAGAAAGAGCACTGAAGGGAGGTAGATAGAGGGAGAGGACATTAAGAGAGAGGGAGACAGTGACATATGGAGATAGAGGATAGAGGAAAAGAAGGGGAGAAGGAGAGATAGAGAGCCAGCCAAAAGAATCTCCAGAGATGAGGCAATAGATGTGTTGTGAGGCAGAGAATCCAAAGAGGTGGAAATAGATCCCCAGACCATGCAGAGAAAAGGTTAAAAGAGATTGAAGGTGAAAGGGAGGAAAAACACTGCATACATTCAGAAATAGGTTAAGACTGAGGAGAAAGAAACACACAGGGCCAATGATGAAGTCAGAAAGGCATACAGATGCACACGAACACAATGGATACAGATAGACAGAGATACACACAGAAACAAATGTATACACAGATGCACGTAGGAAAACAGGAAGAAAGATGACTCGAGACAGGAAAGAGGTGAGAGGTCAGATCCATGCATAAATTAACACTCTCAGAGAATCTGAGTAGGGAAAGTGTGATGGAGAGAATTAGAGAAGGAGGAGGAGGCAACCTAAATTCTACCCCAGCCCCTGTTCTCCACCCCTACCTCACTCTATGACCTCACCGGCAGGTGGTGCAAACTTTCTACATGTCTTTGCAGCAGGGTCAAGGTCTGATGCAGCTCCTGGAAGTGATATTCTGTGCCCACAGGCAGGTAGAAAGCCTTAGCCTTGGAGGTGATGCGGGCAGCAGCAGTCCTATATCCCAGTGGGGACAAGAAAGAAAAGGAGGCAGACCCTGTGGTCATCTTGCTTCCTCCTAACCTTTGTCTCCCAGGTCACCACCCTCCTAACAGAGCCTCCAGAGAGAATGGAACTGGAATGGATAGAGATGTTTCACAAAGACCCCAAAACTTCTGTGGAAGGAAGGAAAAGGCTCAATCCTTATGCCTCAGGTGCTCAACCTTTGCCTCCAGATCTGCTGCTGGTCCTCAGCCCTAGAATCACAGATGGTCTGAGTTGGAAGGGGATCATCTTCTAGTCCAACTTCCTCATTTTATAGAAGATGAATGTGAAGTCCAGAGAAGGCAAATAACTTGCCAACAATCGTTGTTGAATCATTTGTCTGACTCTTCATGACCTCATCTGAGGTTTTCTTGGCAAATACTGGAGTGATTTGTCATTTCCTTCTCCACCTTATTTTACAGATAAGGAAAGTGAGGTAAATAAGGTTAAGCGACCTGCTCAGGGTCACACAGCTAATAAGTGTCTGAGGTGGGATTTGAACTCAGGAAGATGAATCTTCCTGATTTCAAGCCTGGCAGTCTATCCACCACAGCACCACCTAGATGCCAACAGTCACATAGCTAGTTAATGATGGAGGCCTAGTGCTCATTCCATTATTGTACTTAGGATCAGGGCAACATAAATGTAGACCTGGGAGGAGACTTAAGAGGTCATCAGTTCAACCCTCTTGTTTTTCAGATTAGGAAACTGAGACTCAGGGAGATGAAGCAATTGGCTCAAGGTCACAGGGTATTAAGTAGTAGAGCACACAACTGATTCCAAGTTCCCTGACTCTAAATCTTGTGCCTTTTCCTTTTACTACCTTGGACCTGCAAACACTAGTCTTTCATCCACTTGAGTTTCCCCTTCACCAACACATATTGCAACTCCTCTATTATCTGAGACAATCAGTGAACAAAAAAATTTATTGTCCTTATGTCAAGGTGACAACAGGCCTTTTTGAATTTAGCTTGGCTGATCGTCCACAGGCATCTCCAGGATCCCTGGGGGATGCTAAGCGGAGCCAGAGTGCTCAAAGCACCAGGTCTGTAGTCAGGCAGACTCATCTCCCTGAGTTCAAATCAAATCAGACACTCACTAGCTGTATGACCCTGGGCAAGTCATTTAACCCTGTTTGCCTCAGTTTCTTCATCTATAAAATGAGTTAGAGAAAGAATGGCAAACCACACCAGTGTCTTTGCCAAGAAAACCCCAAATGAAGCCAAGAAGAATCAGACATGGCTGAAATGACTCAACAACAACCAGTCTCCCTTCTCAGGACCATGCTCATAGCCACAATAATACGTTAAATGGGCGATGCCTCAGATGTGAATTACATGGGCTTATCCTCTCAAGTGTGAGTGAGGGAAAGGGTTTTGGTCTATTGAAGAATCACCCCAAGGAAAACGAAGCCGTAAAAGCGTAATGACTGAGCTTAGACCCAAAGAAGAGGCGTGAGAAGGCGGGACTGTGGGTGCGAAATACCACAAGTCACATTGAATTTGACTGAGACGTTGGTTAGTTTTTACTGAAACTGATCGTCTTCTTTTTCAACCTTTGTCCTAACTCTAAATGCCTCCCATGCTGCCCTCTGTTCAGTACCTCCCTCACCTTACCTGGGCCAGTGTACCCTTCCCCCAAACCTGAAGACTGCTCATTCCTCTTCCCCCCTCCCTCTCCCTTTACCAGGCTTCCCCTGTGCCATCTGGCACGTACTGCCTACCCACACACTGCCCCCCTCTCCCCTTGCCTGCCACACATAGGCAAGGAGGAGGGAAAGGAGAGCAGTGTCAGGCTGACATTTCCCCTGGAGACCCTCTGGCATCAGCGCCTGACTCAGGGAATCCCTATGTTCTGGTCCTCCATGCCAAGTCTGCACTCTTGTTGGATTTCTCTCTAGATTTGAGGAGGGAAGAGTATCTACTCATGTATCCACAGGGAAATAGTTGGTTCCATGTCTTGGGATGGGAGCATGCTGTGTGTAGGTTATAAATCCCATTGTGCCCGTCAGGGGTCTAAGCTGCCAGAAACCTCAGCCAGCTGAGGGGCCTCAGCAGGCGTCTGGGGAAAGGTGGGGAACAGGAGGATTACCTGGAATCAGGCCAGGACCAGAGGCATCTTGGGGAGGGGAGATGGGATGAAGTATACATGATTGGGCACATATATCACCTGAGAGTCTCTGCTTGGCATATACTTTCCTCACCTTTCATACTGCTGCCATATGAAGAATAAGGGGGAGAGGAGACCCCTCCCCAAAGAGGAGACCCCCCCCCCCCAGAGGAGAGACTGATCCCTTCTCATCTGCAGAGCTGGATCTTATGCAGAATGGGAGCAGCCTGACTGGAGGCAGAAGGGCAGGAGAAGTGTATTACTCTACTCCCTGCCTCAGGACACAGATCCCTTTTGTTACCCATCCCAAGCCCATCCGGGACTTCTATTTGTGTTCCCTAATCAAGCCTGCCCTCTTAGGCAAGGCTCTCAGCTCTGGAGTTTTCTAAGCTTGTCACTGCCTTCCTTCCACCTTCTCCCACTTCCCTCTACTATTCCCAAGGAGACATCATTAGATGTAGTCCTAGATCAGGGGTGCCTGGAGGATCATTGATCCTCCAGCAGAGGCCAACTGGTGCATGGGGCTGGGGCGGGGGATGAGTCAGACCGTTGAAAAACTACCTCTGCAACTGCAACCCTCCTGGGGTGGGGGGAAGGGATTGGTTTACCGCTCTGAGCCTCTTCCACCTCTAACATCCAATCCAACCCTATGAAACCACTTCATTTTTTTCTAAACTTGGTTCCCTTCTCTAAAGTGAAAAGAACTGTCAGACTCATAGTGCATTTGCAGCCAGATCTTACAGGCCTGTGAGGAAGGTTCTTTGTAATGTTGCATTAGCAGTGCTGTGTAACACTCAGCAACTGGTGCAAGTGTAGGCTGCCCATCCAGCTGCATGTTTGACTGTAGTTACTATGAGCTTTTCATCCACTTTATTTTCTCAGTGTGAATGGATGACTAGCCTGATCTCTTTCTTTTCTCTTTCCTCCTTTCTTAATCTCTTTTTTCTTTCTTCCTTTCCTTCCTTCCTTCCTTCCTTCCTTCCTTCCTTCCTTCCTTCCTTCTTTCTTCTCTGAGCAGTCTTCTGGGACTCAGTGGAATGGTAACATTGCCAATGGAGAAGACCATTTGGATAACCTGGCCATCAATGATGCTTTTCATGACACTGGCAGATGCCTTCAGTGGCCACATCCTCTCATTAGATGCCTCACTTGATATCAGTGCTTTGAGGGGTGGATTGTTGAAGATTTATTTCCTGGATCACAGCTATTATAGAAGATTGTTTCATGTTAATGTACTGTGTGTGGTAGAAGCTTCCCCTTGGAAGATCATAGACAAAGCAGGATCTCATATTCTCCATAGCTGTCAGCTGCATGGCTCTGTATATGGGATCTGTTATAGAAACCCACCTGACAAAGCCTGCCCATTCCCTTCTGGTGTTTTCTTCAGTTATGGATTGAACTCAGGCTTTATACAAGCCAGATCCAGGTATATACATGGGGGAAGTAAATAATATTTGGATCAGTTTTGTATTGTTAAGAGTCTACTATTCTTTCTTGTACTTATATTTTCACTGGGTTCTTCTTGAGATAAGATGGCCTGGTCCAAAAGAAGGACAACTCTGAGAGTGGGAGTTTCAGGTAAGGTCACAAGTGGATAGAGGACAATCTGGAGGTAGTACCTTTCCCATTACTCCCTTATAAGGGGGGCCTCAAAGTCCTAGTGAAATTGTAAGCTTTAATATCTTAAATAGCTATTACCTTTAATAGTTTAAGATTACACCAAGACTTTTGGGACATCCTGTATGGTGGGCCTGCATAGACGTTAACTTTGCTTATGCACTTGTCTGACGTGGTAGGAAGGATCAGGCGGTAGCAGTCTGAGTTCAACCCTCTGTTCCAACCTTGCCAGGCTATGTGTCGCTCACTCCTTCCTGCATCTAGGACCCATGCTCCCCATGATGGCCCAAGTGCCCCCCTCTCAGCTGAAGCCTTCCCCTAAGCCAGATGTCCAAAGCATCCCGCTAGGAAGTCAATGGGAAAGAACTTACCCTTAAGCTTCTGAGGTCTCAGTGGCCAAAGTTATGACTTCCAGGGTCTGCCCCTCTGGACACATCACTTTCAATCCTCTCCCTTTTGTCGGTGGCCACCTTCCCTGAGCTCTCTAATTTAGACAGGGTGCTCAGGCAGAGGCAGAAGAAAGATGAAGGGGTCCTAGAGACCTTATATAGGACCTCTTTTCTCTCTTCTCCTCTTCCCACCCCCCACCCCACCTGACCTGTCCTCTCCAGGCAATGTCCTGGGTTCTAAAATTATCCCTTCCTTTCTAGCCTGCATCAAGATTCCCAGTGACCCTCCGCAGAGAAAGGCTCTGATAACCTCATTTACACTGTGGTATTCACAACTGATAACATTCATGTGTGACCTTTCCCAAGGGGATGTGCCCCTTAACCCAAAGGAATGAGGCTCTGCTGTTAGAATGGCAGATGGCAATGATCTCTGATCAGGGAGCCCATGCCTGAAACCCTCAGATCATGCTGTGTAGTCATCAACTTCATCTCTCTCTGCAGAGTATGGGACCACTCCCTTCTGGAGTGGGGAGCCGTGCTTACCTCATCTCCTGCAGGTTCTGAAGCAAAGTCTGTTGTCCTTGGAGGAGAATCCTCACAGCAGCAGAATTCTGCAAGAACCCCAGGGTGGAGAATTCAGAGGAGAGGTCTGAGTGTGAGGGGGGGACTGTTTCCCTGGGGCCACATCCTGGTCAGTCATAACCAACTAAACTCTTGGAGTCTCAAACCACTCTTTCAAAGACTCTGCTCCAAGCTCTCCTTCAGGAAGTGTTCCCCAATCAAACCTGTCTGTTTGATCCCATCACTTGAAAGTTTCCTTAACCAATTAAAGTCTAGCGTAATGGAAAGGCCCTTATACGTGGGGTCAGGAGGTCTGGGTTTGATTCTTAACTCTGCTACTTGCTAAGCGTGTGTAAATCATTTCATCTCTGAGCTCCTCAGTTTCCTCATCTGTGAAATGGGAACAACAATTCTCATTTTAGAGGACTGCTGAGAGGCTCAAGTGAGAATACATGTAAGGGGTATAACGAGGGCAGGTTGTACCTCCCCTATCATTCCAGGGATTCCTTGAGAATGGGGACTACATCTTCCCCTTTCTCTACCTCCCTCCACAGTTGTTATCCTAGGGTCCTGGCTGGTCAGTTTACTCCCTAGGATAATAGCCATTTTTTCTGACATCTAGAGTACAGGTTATATGGGCCTCTCTCTTGCCTTAATTCAGATCGCCTGGAACCTCCAGGCCACTGGTCCACCCATCACACCCAGGGAGCAGGCACAGAACTTGGCATCAATGAGCTCTTCTAAAATTCTTTCCTTACTGTGCAACGTTGGATACCAGACTGCCCCTCTCTGTGCCTCAGTAGCAGGGGGCCTGGAGATCAAACTGCAGCAGACCATGATCCTCATCCCAGGATTGCCCATAGAATTCTCCCACTAATCCCCCTTCCCCCACCAGGAGGAAGACTTTTACAATTTCTTTCCACTCCTGCCCCACCCCAAACCTCATCTCTTCCCTCCTCATTTTTCCTTCCACCAATCACCCCGGTCATAAGCAGCTTTAGCTCAAGGGATTACGAAGCTTAAAGTCGTCTGTCATCCTAGCTGAGCAAAACTTACAATCCACAGCTGTACGCTTGAAGATCAAATCCAGCTGGGCACACCTGAGCAGAGCCTGCCTGGCTATTCCTTTTCCCAGGCTTGGTATACTGGTCTTGACAGTATCCCAAAGATTTGCTATGGGCTTGACACTGGCAGATGAAAGAAGCTGAGCCTGAGAGAATTTTTTGGCATCTGGGCATTAATCAGGTGATATGCCAATCACGTGCAGAGTGGTGTGTGAATTAGCCCCAATTCTAGGCCTGTCGTCAGATGGTAAGCCTGAGCCCAAGTAATGGGCATTTTTAGTCCCTCATAAGCACTAGTGACCACTCCCAGCCCTGGATAAATCCATTCACAAATGCATTTATTTTCATGGTTCTGCAAGAATCTATTTCTTCTTGCTTTTAAGAGCTAGCATTTATACAGCACTATTCATATTTCTCATTTTATCCTCACAACAACCCTGGGAAGTAGGTGCTATCATTATCCCCATTTAATAGTTGAGGAGGGCACTGAAGCAAATAGAGACTTGCCCAGGGTCACACAGTCCAGGGTCACAGTCTGAGGCTGGATTTGATCTCAGGTCTTTCTGATTCCTGGCCTTGTATTTGTGCACTAATGACCCCCCCCCAGCAGTGCTTCTCATTTGATAGTCTCACCCTCCTCCTACTCAGCATGGGATAGTGAATGGGAGATCCCTGACCTTGGAGTCCAGAGGAATGGATTCCAGGACAAGGTCCGTGTGACTGGGGGATGCTGCCTAATCTCTCCAAATCTCTAGGAAGCATCACAGGATTTAGAAGTAGAGGTCATCTCCTTCAGCCCCCTCATTTTTCAGATTTAGTGATTTAGCCCCAAATCACACCCGTATCCATAGCAGAGTAGGGACTCGAACCCAAGTCTTCTGACTTCTACCCAGAGCTCTACCCACCCCACCACCCCTGCATCACATCACCTCATCAGTTTCCTCATTATAAAATAAGGAAACAATTTGTACATGACCCAACTCACAAGACTGGCAAGAGGGAAGGAAGCGTTTCGTAAATTGTAAAATGAGCTATAAACGTGAAGTATTAGTCATCTCTCTGTTCCCTAGAGGATTACTATCATCAACAGTCATTGTTATTATTACAGAGTCCTATAAATTAATCTCTTCCTTTCTCTTCTTTTTTGTCTCCGATGATTCTCTAGGACACTACTCTTGTCTACTTACTCTCGACCCTGCTCTGTGTAGTCACAGGAATATAGTGGTGGGACATACCTGTCTGACTCTCAGATCTTCTTAGAGGTCGCCCCCTGGCTACAAAGAGGGATAAAGACTCTCTGGCATCCTCCCCTCATTCCCCCCACAGAGAAGCTGTGGTGCCTGCTAGAGGCAGTTACTTACCCAGCCTCTTGCCTGGGCACCATCAGCCTCCTTCTCGTCCAGGCGCCCCAAGGACTGCATTTGATTCCTCCACTGACCCACAGTCTGAGTCACCTTCCCCGAGAGGTCCTGTAGCTGCTCCAGGACCTGCCTGTGTCTCTTGAGGGTTAGCTGTAGATCAAGGTACTCTTCCCCTGGGTGGGGAGTGAGTTGGGAACTCAGGAAAGGATTTCTAGGAGTGGGGGTGAGGGAAATCATGTGGCCCGAGTCCGGGGCCGCTTGGACTTCTGGGGATGGACTGACTTACTCATAGTTTCAAATCGAAGGAAGCCAAATTCTCTGATCTCCCCCTGGGGTTCATGGATGCCTCTCCCAGGCAATGTTCCCGGCCCCCTTCCCCCTCAATCCCTTCTCTGGGTCATGGTCAAGTGGATGGGCTTGTCTTAGTTCAAGTTAATGAGGCTGGGAGCAGACACATGAGCAGGGCATGGTGAGGTAAAGGAGGATGGCAGAAAAGAGACTGACATTTCTAAAATGAAATAAACAGAGGCGTTCAGATGATAGAATCAGAGATTTGGAGCTGGAAGGGGTTTTAGAAATCAACTAGCCCACCTGCCTCATTTGACAGTTGAGGAAACTGAGGCTTATAGAGGTAGGTGACTTGGCCAAGGCCACTTAAGTAGTCTTCCACTTAAGTGGAAGAGCTGGGATTTTAACCCAAGCCCTCTCACTCCAAATCCAGCAATCTCTCCATTACACTAACATGTTTTCTCTGGACTGGGGGGTGGGTGGGTGATGTAACTCCTACCCCAGGAGGGGGTGGTCAAGTCTGGCCTTGGAGAAGTTTCCTTCCAATGTTTCAGCTCCTTCTGCAGATCCTGCAGCTGATGCTTGAGCCTGTGTTGCTCAGCTTCAAGAATGACATAGGGGAGAACCTGCAGAGAGAATTGGGTGGGGACAGGATGGAGAGGCAGGACAGAGCCCATTGAGAATAGGCTGGTGTCACCTGGGGGGAAATCATGCATGAGCAGCATCCTTGGTCATAAAGTCCCCAACCATGTTGGAAGGGACAAGGAGAAAGAAGAAACATAGGAGGACCTTTACAGGAGGCCATGTGCAGAGGAGTCTAGGAGGCTGCCCTTCAGTCCCTTTCCCAGGAGTGGGAGGAGAACTGAGCACATAAACACTCATATCTTGTGCCAAGTCGGCCTGAGCTCAGACTAGACTGCTGGGAAGGCTATCCTCTACACGAATCATCCCCATCAGCCTAGTTTCTCTACTCAGCATAAAGGTATATTCCCTAGTTCAGCTGGCAGGCATATCATTTCCTCTATCATGGGCCATCAGAACCTTCAGGTCAAGCTAGCTGGGGACCAGAGGCCAAAAGGAAAGACTAACTGCTCAGCTTGGGCTAGGTTTTAAGAGACCTCATTTTCCCTACTCCTCCAACCATAGCTAAGGAAGGTACCTGATTCATACTCTACCTCTGGAGCTGGCTTGCTCAGGCTGAAGGTCAAGAAAGACAGGACATCATGGTCATCTGGAAGTAGGGGAGACACTGAAGGTCAGAAACTAAGACCCCACTTCCACCGACACTCCCTCCCCTACAGGATCTCCTCATAGTCTCACCATAGGTGACAGAATGCTTTGCCTCATACTTTTCAGAGACAATTATCACCTCTAACAAACTTTCTCTTCTCCTCAGTTAAACATAGATCCCTTCAATATTATACATGTCCCATTCTCTCCTCCTTTGTTTCCAGGAAGTATCCAAGTCATTCATGGTTGAACTCACTCTCTGAATTTCACCTCACCAGCTACCTTGTTCCTATTCAGGTACTCTTCTCTCCTGTCTTCTCCCACTAAAATGGGAGCTCCTTGAGGGTAGTGACTGTCTTGTGTTTGTTAGCACAGTGGCTAGTATATAGTAAACATTTAATAAATGTTATTTATCTGTCATGAGTCAGCCCTTCTTGACAAGGTCATTCCCCTACTTGTGTCCTTGATCCTATTCCCTCCTGGATCTCCTAGGAACTTGTCCCTTTGATGGGTCCCCTCCTCCTAATTTTCAATCTTTCTTTATCTACTGGCTTCTTCCCAGTTGCCTACAAACATCCCCAGATCTCTCCCATCCTTCAAAATCCTTCATGTGACCCTGACATCCTCTCAAGCTATCATCCTCTAGCTCTTCTCCCTTTCATAGCCTACTTGCTAGAAAAAAACCATCTACATTCATTGTCTCCACTTCCCTTGTAGTCTGACTTCTGACTCAACCACTCAACTAAAACTTGTTCCCAAGGTAAGATTGCCAAAATTTTACCAATGACCTCTTAATTGCTAAATCCAATGGTATTTTCTCAGTCCTTACCCTTCTTGACTTCTCTGCCATATCAGACACCAATCTTCACCTGCTGCTTCCTCCTTAATATTCTTTTCTCCCTGACATGACTCTGCCTTGGCTCTCCTGCTACCTGTCTGACTAATCCTTCACAGTCTCTTTTGTTGAATCATCCATGCTCCTATGCATGGGTATATCCCAAGACTCTGTCCTGGACCCTTTGCTCTTTTCTTTCTATACTCTCTCCTCAGCCCCCTTGAGTTCAATTATCTTATGTAGATGACTCCCAAACTAGGATCCAGCCTTTATTTCTACCCTGAGCTCCAATTTTATATCACAGATGCTCTCTGGGCAACTCCAGCCTGTTTCATAGGCATCTCAGACTCAACATATCCAAAATGGAACTCATTATCTTTCTCCCTAAACTCACCTGGCTTCCTAACTTTCCTACTTTTATGGTAGACAAAATCATCCTTCTTATCAATCAATTTAACACCTTGGAGTCATCCTTCACTCTGTCTCTCCCTTACTACTGATAATCAATTTATTACCAAGTCTTGTCTATTCCATCTCCTTATCTCTCACACCTGTTCCCTTCTCTCTTAACAGAGCCACTAGCCTAGGTTTGCCCCTTGTCATCTCTCCCTTGGATTACAGCCAGAGCCTTCTAATTGGTTTCCCTGCCTTTAAACTCTCCTCTCTCCAATCCACACTCCATTAAGCTGCTGAAAGGATATTCTTAAAGAACAAGTTTGACCCTGTTACTCCTCTGTTCAAAAGCTTCAGTATCTCCCAGGATCAAATGTACACTGCTTCCTTTGGTGTTAAAACCCATCACAATGGGACTCCAGCCTGCCTGTCCAGGCTCATGCACATCACTCCACATTCCAGCCCAACTGGCCTATTTCCTCTTCTCTATTCCATCCCCCAACTTTGTGCCTTTGCCTAGACTGTCTGGAAGGCTGAAGAGTTATCTGGGCTCCCTTCCCCTTCTTAGAATATCTAACTCCATTCAAGAATCAGTTCATGTTCAACTTTCTGCACATGGTCTTACTTGGCCTCTCTAGTTATCAGCACACCATTCCTTGCCCTGCCCCATTACATCATATTTCATTTGTATATAATTCCTATTTACTTATCTGTGTCTATATTGAATCTCCCAGGAGAATGAAAGTTTCTTGAAGGTAAGAACTATTTTTCTTTCAGTTGGGAAATAGCACTGGGAAATTATGTTTTGACTTGTTCTGTGATGTCATCAGTGAAGAGAATGTCCTGAGAGGAATTCCTTTTACCAGAGCAGATGGGTCCCTGGTTTGGAATTTGCAGTCTCAGAGAGTTGACCAAGACACTGAGAAGTTATGTTACTTATCCAGGTTCACTCAGTCAGTGTAAGTCAGAATCAGGACCTGAACCTAGGTCTTTCTGACTCTAAGGCTAGCCTTTTATCCACTACACTGCCTCTCACCTATATAACAGGCACTTAATAAATGCTTGTTGAATTAAATTGAACTGAATTCTCAAATCTGGAGCATCTGGAGGACCTTAGCATCTATTGGGAATTCATAATTTCCATTTGTACCCTGCACTGGATCCATTCTATGGAAATGCTAGATATCTCTATAGTTGACAGAGCTATAACTAGCATAGAGTGAATGGAGCTTTGGCCAAGGGTACCAATATGGGGAGGGGGATGGAGGAAGCATCACAAATCCTACCTGGGGAGGTTTGCTTCCATAATTTTCCCTAAGTGCCTTGCCTCCTGGTCCTCTGGAATACTGGAATGTTATCCCCACTAATAGTAGGGGACTCTTTAGGGACCAGTTGTTTCTTATCCTTGCCACTCCATCTGCAGTGGAGACATTCTCTGTCCCACCACCCCTACCACCACCCATTGAACTGTCGTCTAGGCTCAGTTTGTGTAGCATAGCTCTGGTGCTTGCATTTATTAAGAAATCTTAAATGATCAGAGTATCTATATAAGCAACTGCTTCTGGAGGATAGCCTTGAAGATTACATTTTGCTCTACTGAGTCAAATGATTTTCTTTTTGTAATAAAAGAATAGTCAACACAGTAGAATCTTGGCTTTTCTGTCCCTTTCAGTCACTTTGGAATTTGAGTAGTACATTTAAAGAGCCCAGCAGCTCTCTAGTATAAAAAAAATTATCTTTTTTAAAAAATACAAATATTCTTCTGGCAATACTATAGGGTTGTGAATCTTGGGATACTATAACCTCTGAAGATTGTAATTTGTGGATTCTATCCTTCCATACATAGCATGTAAGCTCCTTGGGACAAGGGATTATTTCACTCTTTTTTCTTCATAATCCCAACCCCTACCTAACCCAGTGCCTGGCACAAAGTAGCAAAGTTGCTGATTGGTTGGTTGACTGATTGACATAGAGACTAAGAAGACATACAAGGTAGGCATAAATAGCCTTCAACATAATTTAAAAGATGACTTACATACAAGACATGTTATAAAGGATGTCATGTAAGACACATGATCATCAAAGGTGAGCCAGTTACATAATTGAAGGGAGGGATAGTAAATTGACAGCTCAAGTATTGCAAAGTTATCCATGAAAACATAAAAAAGGACCTAGAGGAAGGCTACCAGAATACTGGGAAGACTTTCTATGAAGGCTCTATTGGAAAACCTGGGTAAGAATCACAAAGAACAAAAAGTCAAGGATGGTTTGAGAGTCACAGGGAGAAACCACGTGAGGCAGTGGAAAGAATCTTGTTTATGGAGTCTGAAGACCTGGATTCAAATCCTGACTCAGACACTTTCTGGCTACGCAACCTTGGGTATGTCATTTACCTCTTCTAGGTCTGTTTACTCATCCATCACATGAAAGGATGGGATTAGCTGGTCTTTCAGCTGTAAATCAAAGAATGCTCACTTCAATGAAGTTAATAGGCTACTTTAAATGTACTGAGGTAGATTTATAAGAATGGACAGAACACACAGGCCAATAGGTCAGATGTCTCAATTTACTGGAGCACATAAAACTTTGAAGACCCACTCATGTATCTATCTTGCTGAGATAACTGGAGCTCCAACCAGGGTGATGTGGAAACTGATGATGATTCAAGGACAGGTCCTCCTTGTACTTGCCATGGGACTGGGTCTGGGCATGCTCAGTTAGAGGCAGCAGGGAAAAACACTGGCCTTGGGTTCAAGAATCAAAAGATAAAGCTCTAGAGAAGGAAGACCCCTTCAAAACCAGCTAGTCCAACCACCTCATTTTACAGAGGGAGACACTGAGCCCCAGAGAGATGAAAGAACTTGCTCATGATCACTGCCCAGCTAGCATGAAGCAGAGGTGAAATACAAATCTCAGTCCTCTTCTTTTAAATCCAGTACTCCTTCCATTGAACAAGAAGGTCTAGTTCTGAATCCTGGTTCTGACACTTAACTGTGTGACCCTGGCTAAGCTGATGACCTTCTCAAAGTTTTACTTTTCTTATCTTAGCATTAGTTCACACATAGTAGGTGCTTAATAAATGCTAGCTGACTCTTAATTAATGTCTTTTGTACTAAGTGCTTCACAGGGTGATTAGGAAGAAATGACTTTATAAATATAAAGGTGTAAAAAGCTGAGTAAAAGATGTAAAAGGTGAGTAAAGATCCTTCTTACCAAAATTCTACTCTATATATCAAGTGGATAGTGTGTTGTATGATAACAGGGACTGGGGATACAGAAGAAAAAGGGGACAATCCCTGCCTGCAAGAAGTTTCCAATCCATTGGGAAGACAGAGCATGTTCACAGGCAGGGTCAAGGTAGTTGGAGGACAGAGAGAGGAGGGGATGTGGAATGGCTTTATGGATGAAGTCACACCAGAGATGGGAGGAAGCTGAGTCTTCTAATAGGTAGAGGTGAGGACAGTGCACTCTAGGCATGTGGCACAGCCCCTGAAAAGGAGATGGAATTCTGGGAAAAGTTAGGAAGTCAGTTTGGCTGGAATTTGGGTTATGCAAAGGGGGTTAACAGGAAATATCTGGAAACTAGATGGCACAGGGCTCTATTTTACCCTAGTAGCAATGGGAAATCACTGAAGATTTCTGAGCAGGGGAGTGACATGGACAGACCTGGACCTTGGGAAAATGATTTTGGCAGCTGTGGGGAGAGGATGGTATGAAAAGAAGAGATTTAGGATGAACAAGAGTCTTAATGAATCCAAAGGGTACAATATAAGGGACAAACAGAGGGAATGGGGAAGGGCTGAGCTAGATAGGAATGATAAAGTGTGGAGTGTTGGCAACATAAGGAGGTTTTCCCCTTGGCAGATGGTGTCTCTGAATTATAGGGATTAGGGCAGGAAGAAGTAAAAGTGTGTTAGCCACAGGATGGGGAAATACCAGTTGATTGGGGCCCCTTCCCCCAACCTCTGGGGTCCTGTGATGAAAGGATGCAGCATAAGCTTGGTCTCTATCCAAACAGCAGCCTGCTTCCCATCTGCCACCAGCAGGGGCCAGAGATTGGGGCCCACCTGTCTGGGCTGCTAAGTGCCGGGTGATCCAGTTACTAGGGGGTCTGACCAAACGCTTATGCGCCTCATGCCCAGATGGTACACCCAGAAGGCACGTAGAGCTAGCCTTTGGCTTCTAATTGGGCCTGGTGTCAAAGGGCCCGAGTTCTATGTAGTATCCTGGAGAGGAGAGGCCTGGTATTGACTTCTCAGTAGTGATGAAGGGCTCACTCATGTTTTCTACTATAATCCGAAGAAGCAGAGTGGAGTGAGTACTGCCACCACATATGCAGAATGTCCCAAGCTAAGGAGCCTTCCAAATGTAGTCCCTGAGGGGGTTCAAGCCTCAGCCTGGTTCAGGGATGGAGAAAAGAGGGATAGAATACCTCCGAGGGTGATAGAATATTGGACTTGAAGTCAGGAAGATCTGACCCTGAAACCTGCCTCACATACTTACTAGCTATGTGACTCTGAACAAGACACTTAACCTCTGTTTGCCTCAGTTTCCTCATCTGTAAAAAAAGGTTAATAATAGTACCTACCTCCCAAGGTTGTTGTTAGAATTAAATGTGGTAATGAATGTAAAGTATAAACATTAAAGTACTGTGTGTGAGTTATTATTAGTGCTGGGGCAGGGGCTTCCATATGACTCCATACAGCAGTCTCCACATAACTGGGCACAGCTGGAGAGAAGGAGTATTGTTTGCTGTTTTCTTACACTGTTATAGTGGACGCTGGAGAAAGCAGGTTTCACCTTCACGTACATCATCTATGGGTGACCTTTGTGAGTGCTTGGTGGACACCTGGGGTGTTGCTGATTTCTAAGAGAGTTCAGTGAGAAGGGGCCCAGAAGGTCCATCCCTCACATGTAAATGACAGAGCCCAGAAAGAGAAGGATGCTCCAGTCTTTGAGAGTTAACAGTCCATAAAATCAGTAAGGGCTTGCTGAAGGATTGATTACTTGCTGGGCTTCCTACGTGTAACTAGGAATATTAGCACTTTGGTCAAGAGATAGGAAGCTCATCCTTAGATGAGGGAAGGGGGAAGTAGAATAACTTCCTACAGAACATCAGTATGAGACTTCTCTTGGAAAGGAATGCACTCCAGTGCATCATCTTGTAGATTCCCATTTTAACTTATTCTCATTGACTTGGTGCTCAGTTCTGTTGCTTCTGGGTTGCGAAGGACTACACTTTCTAAATTTGGTGCCCTAAGGAAAAGCTCCATTTGCCCCACCCAGGTTATATTTCTGGTCCAATAAGGACAGAAGGCACCAGTATTATAACTACCTTCCAGTTTTCTACTCCAAATCCCCATTTGGGGATGCTGGTCCTCTGTCAGAGAAGACAAAACTCAGAGAAATTTTTTTTCAGTTGATATGTCACATCACTGATACCACTAAAACATCCTGGTCTTTTTCACATGAACCCTTCATATGAGCCTTCTAGTCATGTCTCCTTCATTTCTAATTACACAGGTGTTTGTTTTTAATTTCATAGAAATACAGCATTAGAGCCAGAAGGGTTATAATAAAACATTTATCCCAATTTCCTTATTTTACAAATGAGGAAACTGAGATACAGAATGAAGTGACCCTCTAGCTGCTCCTGTGTATGGATGACATTGTATGTATTGCATCAAGTCCTGAAAATTGGATCTCTCCAGTGAGATGCATGGTCACTCAGAAGAGATTGGTCTAACAATCCATACAAGAAAAACCAAATGGATGAAGAATGCCTAGTGCCCAGATTATGACCTGCAGTTGGGTGGGCAGCTCATTGAATTAATCCATTAATACATATCAGATAGCCAGGAATTGAACAAGAGGAAGAGAAAAATGTGTATATTCTTTGGAAAAGCAGGCAGCAATCTCATGCTATACTACGCAAAGCCCTGTGTTTTAAAATGTTTACTCAATCATATCATGGTTCTGTTGCTTCACTCACTATCTTGGTAACTTTCTAAACCATAACACGCCTCCTAACTCCCACTCATCTATTTAAGTTGTCTTGCCTTATTAGAATGTAAATGCACTGAAGGCAGGTTCTTTGTGTTTGTTTTTATATTCCTAGCCTCATCACAAGAGCTTGGCACATAGCAGATATTTAATAAGTGATTTTTCATTTGTTCTTGAACCAGCATAATGACTGAAGAGTCAAAACCATGAGTGTTCCTCTGGGCTAATGGGAAGGCATATGGTAGATGTGAATAGGCTATGCTATGTTACCAGGGCATAAAGAATAGCCCAAGATCCATCATCAAGGATGTGTATGACTGGAAGCAATGGTGAGGTGATCCTGTGATAAAGATAACAGATAATAGAAGGGTGGCCTGAATGCTGTGTTTGTCTTCTTGAGCTATTAGAACCTCTAGCATGCTGACTCTTTCCCCCACAGGAGATTTATGGAAAGCCATGGACAAGGAACACACAGGATGTGATATGCTTCAGAAGACAGAATATCCATAACATGGAGGTCTTAGACCCATTGAAGGATTCAGATGAAAGCAAAGCCATTTATATTCATGCCTGTTAAAACTTGTCCTGATAGATTTAACCTCTTATTCTAGTCTGTTGAGATTCTTTTAGATCTGGCTACTATGTTCCTTTTATTCACCATCTCACTCAGTTTTGTGTCATTAACAGCTTGGAAAAACCTACCAATGTAATCAGAGGCTTATAGATTAGAGCTGAAAGGGATCTTAGAGGCCATCCAGTCCAATTCTTCATTTTTACAGGTAGGGAAACTGAGATCCAGAGAGTTTGAGTGACTTGCCCAAGGTCACAAAGCAATTAAATATCAATGGTGAGATCTGAACCCAAGTCTTCCTCACTGCAAGTCCTGTATCTTATCTGTTATACTATAGTGCTTCTGATGATGATGGAGCTTGGTTGATTCAGCCCTGGGCCTTCTGAGGGGCCATGGCACACCTGGAGGCTGATCTTGAAGGATTTCAAGTAGAAACAGGAGGTGTGGGATCCTAATTTGAGCCAAGGAAGGGAGAATCTGAACAGCATGAGTCAGTAACTGTGCCAAGGAGGAAAGCAACCATAACAGGAATTAGGAATCTATCTGTGTTAGGGAGTCAGTACGTATGAAATCAGAAAGCAAATCAAAATATCAAATACAGTCGAGAATGCAAACTTCTTGAGAACCTTTTTAGTCTTTGTACCTCCAGTGCCTAATACAGTACCTGAAACATAGTAGGTGCTTAATAAATCTCTACTAATTGATTGATTTTACAGGAGCTTACAGTGGAGTTTAGTATGCAACCTTTGGTATTGATGGTGATGGATGGTATTGATGGTATGTCCCAGCATCTTGATGGCTACAACTCCTCATAAATAGGTGCTATTCCTGCTCTTCGGTGTCTATATGCCAGAACAGCTGTTGGTGATGGGGCCAAAAGAGTTCATGTATTTGACAGAAACACTGAACAGGATAGAGTTGAGGAGAGAGTCTGTTAGTACTCCATTAGAGACCATTCTCCAGGTTACCACTCTTCAAACATAGATGTTGAATCACCTTTGAAGTTACAATATACCTCTATCATGTCACATATGACTTTAGAAAGTCACTTACCTCCTTATCTGTAAAGGATAGTTGACTTCTAAATATCTTTCTAGTACTAAGCTTATGAGCCCACGATCCTCTAAAGTGATGGAGTGGTCGTCATGAATGTAAGGGAGGTATGAATTAGATTATCTTTAAAGTTCCTTCCACTTCTAACCTTCTGAGAGTTCACTCTTCCTGTAGAGACTTTCTCCCAAAAATTTTTGCTGAAATTCATATATTATATCTACAGTGTCCTAATTGTTTTTTTTAAAAAAAAAGGAAACGAGGATAGTTTGGCATAGTCTACTTATCCATGTTGATACTTGGAGTAGACTGAGCCTGATTTGGAATCAAGGACCTAGGTTGAAATAATGGCTTTGCCAGGCTTAACTGTATGACCTTGGTCAAATCACTTTCCCTCTCCAAGTCTTTGTTTTTCATTTGTGAAGGATAGAGCTAGGGTAAGGTGACCTGTAAGTGTTTTCCAGTGTTAAGTCCTATGATCACCATTTTACCTAAGTATCCATAAGCCAACTGATTAAAAATCTACCTTTAGAATGTTGCCAGTTATTAATTTCAAACTCACTTGTTTAAATTTGTAGAATCCACTTCCCATTTACCCTTTCTAAAATGGGACCAGTAAAAGATATCTGGTGGTACTATCTCTCCAATTTTCTATGATTCTTTAGAGAAGGCAGACCACAGACCAATGATCCCATCTACAAGTTCTTTCCATATTCTGGGATGTCATTTTTCCAAGTCAGGAGACTTGAACTCAGAGCAATTATATGTTTTCTTACTATCTCCACATCTACTTTGGACTTCAACTTCTTCTTAACCATGTCTGACCTAATATTTCCAGTATGAAGAACATTCTTCTTGATGGAGACATTTTAGGAGTTGAATAGTTCTGCCTTCTCTCTATTGTTTGTTAATATTATATCATCTACCTTTAAGCACTTGGCTTGTTCTTTCCATGTTTGCATTGCTTCATATATAGATTTTCAAAATCAATTTTTTGTTGTCCTTAATGCTATCCACAAATCTTGGCTCATGTTGGACTTGACCCTTTCCAAATTTATTTTTATAAGTAAATGGCATTCTTTTGTACTCTTCCTCAGTTATATGCCCCAGTTTCCATTTTTCTCTGTCTTTTTTAAAACCTTAGCTTATCTGAGAACTCCCTGTGCAGCCACACTTGTTTTTATACATGATATTCTCTATTCTTTCTCATAGAAATTATTCATGACCATATTGTTTATAATTTCATTTTTCAATGTCTCCCCATTTTCCTATAAGAGAAAGCACAATTTATTTACTTGTTATCCAAAGCCCTCCACAATCTGGATCTATCTCTCCTGCCTCTCCTCTGCTCTAACTAGATCAGATTCCCCACTCTCTCAGATTTACCATGCATCTTTCTCTCTAATTGCTTCTGGGAGGCCCTCCCCTCTCTCTTCAATTATCTAAATCTTACTCATCCTTAATAAACAATATCTCGCATTTCTACACTACTTTAAGGTTAGCAAAGTATTTTACATATTATCTTGTTTAATTGTCACAACAACCTTGAGAGGTGGGTGCCATTATCACCCCCCTTTCCTGGATGAGAAAACTGAGGCCAAGAGAGGTTAAGTGACTTGCCAAGGTCATGTAACTAGCTTATGTCCAAGGCAGTAGTTAAATTCAGGTCTTCCTGACTCCAAGTCCAGCATTCTATCAATGTACCACCTTGCTTGCCCCTACATCCTTCAAAGCCCCTACTATTTCCTTTAAAGAGTCATCCTTGACTATGCCAGCTATGACAATGTCTCCCTCCTCTGACATATTCTAGTTCTTAGTTTTATAGATTTCATTTGGTCTTGACCACACCTATTATTAATTACTCTCTGACTATTTATGAATGTAAGTCTTGTCCTGAGACCAGCCAAGGAGAGGGATTCTATCTTCTTCTCCAGTCTCCGTCACAATGGTAGCAAAGACTTGTGGGATGAGACAATGCTGAGTTTCCATCAGGGTCATCTGTGGTATAATCTGTATCATTAGCTCTCTATGACAGTCTTCTTCCAGTGTCTCATCATGGTACAGAGGCAATTCTGGGCTCTTGAAGACAATACAAAGAGAACGCAAGCCTTGGTAGGTCTTCTCACGCTGGAGAGGCTTCAAGTTCAGGCCTGGAAATGAGCTCTGGGTTTGTTTTCTGAGGGCCAGACCAGCTAAGTGCAGAGATCTCCTCAACAAGTGTTGCATTTTTTTTATATGGAAACTCATGAATACTGTCTACTAAGGTATGGAAAGGTCAATCTGCAACCAACAAAGAGGAAGCAACCATTTATTAAGCACCTACTATAAGCCAGGCACTGTGCGTTTAACAAATACCTCCTTTGATTTCCATAACCACCCTGAGAAGTAGGTACTTCTATTATCCTCATTTTTCAACTGAAAGAACTGAGGCAGACAAAGGTTAAGTGACTTATCTAGGGTCACAAAGCTAGTAAGTGTCTGAGACCAGATTTACACTCAGGTCTTCCCAACTCCAGGTCCAGCACTCTATCCACTGAGCTATCTAGCTGACTCTAGGCATCCACCTTGATGAAATCATGGATCCTTGAAACCTTGAAGAAATGGAAACCACGTTTTGAAATAGCCCAGGTTCTTTCTCCTGCAATTTTCTCAGCTCTTAAAGCACCAGAGACAAGCAAAAATACAGAAGCTGGGCATTTTGTAAAGTTGAGTAATACTCTGCTGGGCTTAAAAAGAGTTTCTTTTTAAAAAGTCTTTTTTTCTATGTCAGGGACCCCCCAAAAACACAGTATGAGTATGGGGTCTGGTGTGGTATAAAATGGGGATGACTCCCTCTTTTAAATAGGAGCCCTTCTGCTTTCCTGGGCATCAGTGGGTCAGAACTGGCAGCTTCTGAAGCATCATGGAGTCTAGGAGAGACCAAACAAGAGAAGAGGACAAAGATGGGGAAAGACATCATGCTAAGAGGGGACTCCATGTATATGTCGTGCTGGCAGAGGGATGGAGAAGTGCAGATGATGAGCGGTGCTGGCCCCTGAGAGACTACAAGGCAGCTTTTGCCTCAATGGGGAAAGGAATGGGTGAAGTTACTGACTATCACCAGAGTGACTAAGCAGCTAGGAGTTTAGTTGTATCTTTTTTTGTTTCTAATTCCATTCAGTCAATGTACTATAATCTTGTATGCAAATGTATATTCCTTGGGTAATGCAAGATAATATGGAGATCTTAATGAGAATGAGGGCTGAGACAAATTTGATAAATTCATGAAATATTTTAGGATAATATTTGACATTTTAACTAAGGTGAGGTAGAACTGGGGCAGGTACTAAGAGTCTAGTTGCTGTTTGGAAAGCAAAAATTGGTCATTTCTTGCATGTTGAAGATGCCTGGGTTGAGAGTTTGCTAAGCCCTTTGGAGGCCTGATCTGCTCACCCACCTGTCTTTTTACTCTTTGAACTCATATAAGGCAGGTGACTTTGTAAAGAGTCACCCTTATGGGGAAGACGATAATATACTCCTCCATGATTTCCCTCAACCTCTCCCTCTCAACCAAGGCCCCATTGGGAGCGACCTCTCCCTGCCAGTCCCCCGGGCTCAGCTGTAAGTCCTTACCTGCTATGGTACCAGTGGCTGCTGAGACCCCAAAGAAGCCTCTGGGTGGCAGAAGAAGGGGACCCACTTCAGTGCAGACATCATCTATTGCTCCTTGGGTGGTGAGACCATTGTCAACAGATACCTTTGAGGGGTAGATAAGCAATAGGGATTGTGTTGGAGTTTTCCTCTGTGCTTTTACTAGGACTTGATACCTCACTGATTTGGTAGCAGGTGGGAAACCTCGCTGAGGTTCATGTGCGCATGTATGACTTGGCCAGAGTGCCTATGATCAATATTCAGAAGTGCAAACATGAACACACGGTATCTGGGGTGTATTCAGGCACACAAAAATATTGGCACTTTGTATCTTGTTTTTAAAATTTTGTATTTTAAAAGTAGAGTTTAGTTGTTGATAGCAAAATTGAGTTTAGCTATATTTTTTTGTTTCTTTAGTTTATTTGATAAAAATAATGTCTTGTATGACTGAATATTCAATAAATGTTCTCTTTGAAAAAAAAAAAAACCTCAAATGTGTTGTGCCTAGATATAAGGAAGTAATATAATGCTGGGCTTAGAAGACCTAGCGTGTCCACCCTGTCTCTATCACTGATTTGTAACCTTGGAAAAATTCCTTCATTTGTTTTCTCATCTTGTAGCACATACCCTAACGAAAGAGCTGAGGAACCAAGTGGATAATGTGTATAAATAGTAGCAATAACTTAGCTCTACATGTCTTTAAGGTTTGTCAAGTATCAGATACTTCAGGAATCTGTAATCTGGTTGGTGGTGGACCCTCCCTCCACGGACACAGATTACACTTCCTTCAATAACTAATTCAGTAGATGGTCTTAAAGATTGGCTATGACTGGAAAAAACTGAGGCCATGAGGTCTGGCTCAGCCATTCACACCTGTGTGAATTTAGACAAATCATTCAAGCTCTCTGGGCTCCGACTTACTTATTTTTTTAATGGTTAGTAAGAGGTGTATTAAGGGCTTCTGATTTCTTATCTGTATGAGGGGGCTGGACTAGGTGTCCTTCCAGCTTGACATCTAAGATCTTATAAAACAGGAGATGAGCTGCTCCGAATTTAGCTAAGCTGGTCCTCAAATGACCCCACATACAGGTGATTACTGGGCCATCTCCTGGCTTGGCTGGATCTTCCAGAAGTTTCACTCTGAGACAGAGCCTTTGAGGAGCCTGGTACTGTCATCTCTGTACCAGGGAGGACTCAGGAGAAGCTTATACTCAGAGCCTAAGAAAGTGTGAACTGCATGTAGGATGTGACCACACCCTTACTGCTCAGTTTGCCACAGGCATTAGCTACAGCACACCACACCTGAGTCAGCCAGGATCATACATGCCTCCCTTCCCACCCCCTCCATCTAAGGAGCCAGACAGATTTTAGTTGGTGGAGAAGGGTGGAGAGGCAAAATGACCCAGGGTTACTCACCCGAAGCTTCTCCTCCCAGTAGGTGATTCTAACTCGGAATGGGTATAACTGGTTCCGGAAATCCCGAAGACATGAGCCCAGTACTTGGCCCCCTCCATCCCTGGAAGACATTCACTCATGCACAGGTCTGATCATATATTCCTCTCCTTGAACCTGTTAAGCTGCTCTCGATTGTTTGTCAATTAAATATCAGACTATTTAGCCCGGCATTCAAGGCTCATTTAATCTGACTCCTATCTATCTATGTTCCCACCAAACTGGACTACTCATTGTTCCCTGATCTCCTCTTGCCCTTTCTGTCCATCTACGCAGTCTCTGTATGCCTAGAACATCTTGACCTGTTTGAAATCCTTCCCTTTCTTCTATGCACTCAATCCAGTTCTAACTTGTATCCCACTGATCTGTGTACATGAACATATACTAAGATATGGTGCCCACCCATATGGAGTTTAGGCTATATTTATATTTTCTTAGACCTAGACAGATCCCATGTGAAGGATTTATGAAAAGACATGGATAGTAATAGTCCAGGATGAGAAGGCATAGAGGGGTTGCTATCTGTATAAGTGGAGGAAAAACTCTCACTGATAAAACAGAAGCTCCACCAGGGCATCAAACATCAGAAATGTTTGATTCTCCCACCAGATTGAACTTCAGGAGGACAAGAACCATGTCTTTCTATCTCTCTAGTACTGACACCCTATTCTATATAGTTGTTGTTCATTTAGTTGTGCCTGACTCTTCATAGATCATAACATCAATATTGTCCCTGGGGTTTTCTGGCAAAGGTACTAGAGCTGTTTGCCATTTCCTTCTTCAGTGGATTAAGGCAAACAGGGTTAAGACACTTGCCCAGGGTCACACAGCTAGTAAGTGTCTGAGCCCAGATTTGGACTCAGGTCTTCATGACTCCAAATCCAGACTCTATCCACTAAGTCACCTAGCTACTTCCATTCTATATGAATTAGGAGTTTAATAAATACTTATTGAATTGAATTGACAACTTAAATTTCTTCCTTCCTTCCTTCCTTCCTTCCTTCCTTCCTTCCTCCCTCTCTCCCTCCCTTCCTTCCACAACAATTCAGTAAGCAACCTATCGTTATAGATCACAGACTCAGAACTAGAAAGGACCTCAGCTTATCTAGTCCAATACCCTCATTTCACAGATGAGGAAACTGAGGCACAGAAAGGTTTAGTTACTTGCCCAAAGTCACACAGGCAGTAAGGGTCAGAGGTAGCATTTGAACCCAGAATACTAGTGCCTTAGTACAACAACACTGACAAGGAAGCAAAGGGGCTCAAGCAGTAAGCTTCATCCTGTTCATTTTCAGGGGCTAGGGGGAGAGAAGAGGGCAGACCCTTACCTGAAGTGGTCATATGGAATTTGTCCATCATTTGCCAAAACCTGAATGACAGGGTTATTCTTCTGTAGGAGGAACCAGTGAAGTGGTTAGCCTGAGTCCTCCAATGCTCCTGAGGGGGCTTTGGATGAACTCAGTCAGAGATCCTGTAGAACAACTCACCTGGTCATCATTGTCAAAAGAGTCAAAGAGAATCCCAATGCCGTCCCAGAAAGCAGGCCCACCTAAGGCTGGACCAGTCTGGCCTCTGTCCCGGGTATACCACACTGCCTGTGGGTACCAATAGCCAGTCAGCCATCCCTGGCACATGACAGCCTCTAGTAGCTAGCATTGCGTCAAGGTGGCCTGTTCTGTCCCAGTCAAGTATGTGGAGGGATAGAGTTGGAGTTCAGGACTCCTGAGGGCCTCCACCCTTCCCGGCCAGTTAGCCTATGCCTGACAGCTACTCCTGGTCCTCTTTTCTATAATGTAGCTACTTCTAAAGGGAGATGCAGCTGCCCCTAGCAACTTAGGGAAAACAGAAGCTCTCAGACAAGAGAAGTCCTCCCAGAATGGACATCGTGGCAGGGCAGGGGTGGGCGGGGTGGTTGCTTACCATCCCTTCAGCTCCCAGGCGGCCCAGCCCGGATATATGGAAGGTCACCTCCACCTCCCAGTTGGGAAAGGGGATGGCAGCCTGGGTCCACATGACTCCACTCCTGTTCTTCATGGATGGGGCCAGCCTCACCTCCTCTAGCCCAGGAATGGCATCTGTAGATATTTAGGGATTACTCAGAGACCTGGGCCATTCCATCTTCCTCAGGACAGCTGCCTCCTGTGATCTCTGCATACTGCCTAACAAAGGCACATCATTCATTCATTCATTCACTCAGTAATTCATTACATGAGCCATTCATTCACTATTTATTCATTCCCTTCATTAATTCATATATTCACTCATTAATTCACTTAGTAATTCATATTCTTCATCCACTCATTTATTTATTCACTCATTTCATTTATTATTAGTCAAGGGCTTCCATTGTACACAGCCTTGTGCCAAATGCTACAAGGGAGATAAGAGAATCAAGATTTCAGAGTTGGAAGGGAGAGGAGAGGCCATCCGGTCCAGCTTACACCTGGACAAGCAGCACTTCACCACAACACTCAGACATACATCATCTACCTAGAGTGGGACCCCTGAGGAGAAACAAATCCAATCCCTTCATTTTACAGATAAAGACACTGAGGTCCAAGGAGGTCAATGCCCAAAGTCAATTAAAAAGTGCGCCTGCTTTCTAGAGTTGTGAAATGTAAAACATTAACATATGCAAATACATGTAAATGTGTCACCATATGTAAATATATGCAAATACATCAACATAAGTGTTTTACATTATACAAACCCTCATTATTGTTAGCACTGTTACTAATTAAATCCCTACTATGTGCCAGGTATAGTGCTTCAGGCTGGAGTTACAAAGACAAAAATGAGAGTTTCTGCCTTCAAGGAATATTACCTGTGCCAAGTGGTCCCCCAGGTTTTGTCCAACCACCTGCAATGAAGGAGGCCCCTATTTTCTGAGACAGTCCAGGACATTTATGGATTACTGCAAGGGTGAGGAAGTTTAGCCTTCTGCCAAGTTTACACAAACCTCTGCACAATTCCTTCTCCTTCCCCCAGGACCGCCCTTCAGCAACAAGTAAAATGGGTCACATCTCTCTACCACATGATAGAGCCTTGGATCCTCAAAACCAACTATCATGTCCTCCATGAGTCTTCTCTGCTTCAGTGAATTATCCCCATAGGGCACGAACTCATTCTTAAATGCCCTCTTCTGGACACGCTCCAGCTCCTTAATGTTCCACCTAAAACATGATATCTCCAAACTGAGTGTAATTCTCCAGAGATGATCTGAAGAAACCAAAACATTGCAGTGCTAGTTCCTCCTTATCCTAGGTGTTCTATCTCTCTCTCTCTTTTTTTTAATGTATTTTTTTAATTAAATTTTTTATTTTATTTATTTATAAATGTTCTACAATCACTTCCTTAAAATTAAGATTTTATCCCCCCACACCTTCCCCCCCACCCCCCTCCCTCCCCATGACAGCATACAATTCTGTATAGGTTCAACATATACTTTCCTATTGAGCATATTTTCACTATAGTGATGTTATGTAGTCGCACTGACATAAGTGGAAGAAATCATATAACAAATCAAAACATAATACACTAAAACACACACACACACAAACATGATCTGCTACATTCTGCGAATGACTTCCATATTTCTTTCTCTGAGTGTGGAGGGCATTTTGCCTTAGAAAATCGTCATTGGGATTTTTCTTTTCAGTGTTCTATCTCTCTTAATGAAACTTAAGATTACATTCACTTTCTTGACCTCCATATTGTGTTGTTGACTCAAATTGGCTTGCAGTCCACTAAAACTGCTAGGTATTTTCTCTCTCTCTCTCTCTGATTAACTGGTGTTCATCAACTCCTTCCATATCTTTTACTTGTGCCATTGATTTTTTGGAACCTAAGGGTAAGAATTTACATTTATTAGATTTGATCCAGTGTTATAGCCTGTCAAGATCTTTCTGAATCCTGGTTCCATTGCCCAGTGTGTTAACTACCCTTCCAACCTTTGGGTACTCTACAAATTAGAAATTCATCTATGACTTTATCCAAGTCACCTCCCTCTAATCTCTCCTCCACACAGTCATCAAATTGCTATTTGTAAAACAGAAATCTGACCATGTCTTCCCTATACAAGACTCTTTAGTGACTCCCTACTGTCTCAAGGATGAAATAGAAAATTATTTGCCGGCCATTCAAACTCCTTCACCATCTCCTTCCCACTCACCTTACAGTTAGGGATCTTTCCTTCATACCCTTTATATTCCAGTCAAACTATTAGTATACAACATTTCATTTCTTGCCTCTGTGACTGCTCTGGTGGTTGCTCGCTTCTGGAATGAAGGCCCTCCTCATCTCTACCTTGGAGAATCCCTACTTTCTCCAAAGTCCAGTTCAAGTACCACCTCCTATTCAATGCCTTTCCTGACCCTGTCCCTCCCAAAAATTATTATTGCTTTATCTTACTATTGAAATTACTTTAGATTTGCTCTTCTCTGTACAAGTTTTATCCTCCTGACAGAATATAAGTTCCTTTAGAGTAGGGACTGCTTTGCACCCACTTTTTGTGTAGCGTAGAGACTTGCATAGTTATTGTTCAATTGCTTTCCATCATGTCTGACTCTTCGTTACCCCATTTGGGGTTTTCTTGACAAAGATACTGGAAGTGGTTGACCATTTTCTTCTCCAGCTCATTTTACAGATGAGGAAATGGAGCAAATAGGGTAAAGTGACTTCCCCAGGGTCATACTGCTAGTCAGTGTCTAAGGCCAGATTTGAACTCAGGTCTTCCTGATTCCAGACCTGGCAGTCTATCTACTATGCCACTTGGCTGTCATAGTTACACACAGTAGGTGATTAATAAAATTTTAATTGTTGATATG
The DNA here is from genome assembly GCA_028658325.1 of Potorous gilbertii. Classification (NCBI taxonomy): domain Eukaryota; kingdom Metazoa; phylum Chordata; class Mammalia; order Diprotodontia; family Potoroidae; genus Potorous; species Potorous gilbertii. The sequence continues at coordinate 500,124,969 of CM053769.1, read as the reverse complement.
ATTGATTAAAATGTTAAACTGCGTAAGATTAAGCACAGATTTGTAGGACACTCCACTGGAGACCTCCTTCCAAATTGACATTGAACCTTTAATGACTGTTCTTTGAGTCCAACCATTCAACCAGTTCTAAGTCTATCTAATTATACTGTCACTCAGGTCACAAATTTCCATCTTTTCTTCAAGAAGAACATGAGAGACTTTGGCAAATGTTTTAGTAATAAGCATTACCTGAATCTACCAGTTTAGCAACTATGTCAAAAAAAAAGAAACAAGAGCAATCTAGAATGAACTGCTCTAGCTGAAATGGTGCTTGTGCTTTGTAATCACGGCTTCCTTCTCGAGATGCGTACCATCCATCTCTTTAATAACACATTCTGGGATTTTACTAAGAATCAAAGTCATGCTCTCTGCCAAGCTCCAGTTTGCAGATTACATCTTCTTCCCTTTTTTGAAAATTGTGCCAAAATTTCCCTTCTCACCCTCCATGATCTTTCAGAGATCATTAGTGGTGGCTCAGCCATTCATTGCACTTGCCCATTCATTCAGCACCCCGGGATAGAGTTCACTTGGACCAGGTGACTTCAAGGGCAGCTAAATGCTTCCTTACTAGCTCCTCACTTATCTTGGGTATCAAGGCCTGATCAGCTATTTTTATTCTATTCTCTTCTATCCAAGGGTCATTTTCCCTGGCTGAGAAAACAGGCAAGATAAATCAAATTGAGCAACTTTACCATTTCTCCATCATCAGTCACTGTTATCCCCTATTCTCCGAGCAGTGGGTCTCTCCTTTTTGTTTTTCCTTCCTTCCTCAATAGAGCATGAATAATTCCTATTTGATTACTATTCATCGGTTTCCTTGCCAGTCATAGCTTATTCACATCACCAGTTTTCCTGAGATTATCCTTACATCATCCCATCACACCTCTGAATTTGTCGAGAGTTACCTGGCCTTGCTTTTATTTTGTGGACAAGCCTTAAAAAACCATAAAGTGGTTCGCAAACTTTCTGTGCTTCAATGTTCTCTGCAGGCAACTTCCCTTTTCCTTCCCCATGAGGATGGTTTCTGTATGAATCTTCAGATTCTCATCTGTAAGATCTCATCCCTGCCATAGAAAGGAAGTCAATCTTGCCTTTCTCTGGACCCTTTCAAATCTCTTCCAACATTTAGGGTCCATCCTTTTCCCCCCACCATAGTTTCTAAGATGAAGTAGTTATTTTCTCCTTAAGATTTCCATTTATTTCAGTCCCAGACACCAATTTCTCTGTGTTGGTAACAATCAGATCCAGGATAGAATTTCTTCCCTTGTTGGTTCTGGCACCGTTTGAAGGATGAAATTATCATTAAGGCAAGGCAAGAAAGGATTAACTGCTTTGCTCTTGGCAGAGAGTGCTCCAGCAGATGTCTGGGAAATTGAAGCCCCCCTAAAAGACCCAATTGCAGCTCTTGGGAAAGTCACAACATAATTAGAGAGACAAGACTTACACATGAAATAACGAGGGCAGACCAGGGCTGGGAGGGACCTCAGAGGCCATCTACTTCAGACTCCTTTTACAGATGAGAAAATCTGAGGCTGAGAAAAGGCGAATGGCTTTGTCCAGAGTCACGTAAGGTAGTGGTTCAGGCTTCAAGGTGGTCAAAGCAGAAAGGGCACAGCATTTCTGGGGGTGGGGGACAGTCAAGGGGGACTTCCTGAAAGAGATGACCTTGAAGGGTGGGTAGATTTTTCAGGAAGGGGAGAGGAAGAAAGCCAGTCTAGCTCTGGGGAAATAGCTTGAGCAAAGATTCAGGGCTAAGAGTATGATAGGAATTTATTGCGGTATTCTTCATCAGTTACTGTCACTGTGGTAGACGCTAGGAATGTAGCAGCAACAACTAAACAATCTCTTCCCTCCAGGAGTATACATCCTATTGGGAGGAGAGAATAGGGGCAGATACAAATTATATACAGAGTGAATACAAAGGGATTTTTTTCAGGGGGGAGGGGGTTGGAAGACAAGATTGCTAACAATTGAGAGCATCAGGAAAAGGTCTCCTTGAAGGGGGTGACATGTGCATTGTGATTTGAAGGAAACTAAGACAGAGGCGAAGAGGGAGAACATTCCAGGCATACAAGAGAAAGGCCAGGAGGTAGGAGATTAAATCATATACAGGGCAGTTTCGCTAGAATGTAGTGGAAGAGCAGGAATAATGCAAGCCCGGTCTGAAAATATAGGTTGGAGTCGGATTGTGTAGGGCTTTAAATGTCAAATGGAGATTTATATTTTATCCTAAAGGGAAAAGGAAGCAACTGAAGATTCTTGGGCAGGGAAATATGATCAGAACTTCACTTTAGGAATATTCATTCTGCAGATAGATTGGAGGGACCTAATGGAAGCAGGAGTACCAACTAAGGGGTTACTGTAATAATCCTGGTGAGTGGTGATGGGTATCTGATCGTGAGTGATTGGTGGTATGAGTGGAGAAGAGGAGATGGGGAAGGGAGAGGTGGAGGAGATAGAATCAATAGGATTAGGAAGCTGATGGGCTCCGGGGGAAGTGGGTGAGGGCCAGGGAGGATCACAGAGTGGAGAAGAATAGAAAACTCCGAGGAATGAGGGATCAATGACATGCATTCAGGATATATTGGAGAGATTTAGGGGGAATGAACATGCTGGGTTGGGAGGCAGGACACCTGGATTTCATTTTTTTGGAATAAGCTCCTTAGGACTTCTGGACCACATTTTCTTCTTTTCCCCTGAAGAGGAGGGAATGAGCCCTTGCTGAAAGAGGGAGAAACTAAGGCAGATGGAGATGGGGGATCAGCTTTGGGGTCTCTGAAAGACAGAGATAAGTGCATCACCTGTCACAGCAGCTCCTTCATTTTATAAAGAAAGAAACGAAGGTTCCTAGAGGAGAAATGATTTGCCTAGAGATCCCAAAGTAAATTTAGGGACAGGACCAGGGCTGGAAAATAAGCCTTGACTCCCAGTGAGCTTTCCAGTATAGTCCTTCCCTGAGCTGTTAATTCATGTTTCTTGGATATTAAAAAACCATACCTGCCAAAAAAACCATACCTGCATACCATAAACTCCTGCTTATAGTCACAATTTGACTCCAACCAATGGTGGAGCTTCATCTCACAAGGGTCCCCTTCAAATATTTGACCTCAGAGCCAAACATCTGTCTCCTGTTCTTATCCAGTTGTGTCTCATCTCCATTCCTTTGCAGATGCCCTACCTGCCATATCTGAGGTGTATTTCCTCTCCCTTCTTTCCTCTGAAGCCCAGCTCTGGTGACAGATTCTCTGCAAAGGTGATCCCTCCTCTCCCAGGATTCCTTCTTCTGACTCTGCTTCCCTCTCTCCTCTTCATATAACTCACTCTCTTTTCATAATAATACTAAGATGTTATTTGCTTGTTTTCCAATTGTATATCTGTGTGAGGCTAGATCTCTTCACATACTTTAATCAAAATGACATATTGCAACAAATTGTCTACAGAAACAGGGGTATCTAGCGATATTCCCTTAAGCCAGATGTTAAAGAGATTGGCAAAAAAAAAAAATATGTAAAACAATGCCGTTCTCACTAACGGACAAAAATATGCTATTTATATGAATATATAAGGGCTTTCTTCTTAAATGTTTAAAACAGTATCCATTATAATTTCTAATACAGTAAATATTGATACATATAAAACAAATTAGGAAAATTTTTAAGAATATAAAGGGATTCTGAGACCAAATATTTCAGAACTGCTAGCTGAGTGGACAGAAGACTGGCCTTAAAGCTGGGGAAGACTTGGGTTCCAGGCCGTTCTGACACATTCTGGCAAGTCATTTAACCCCAGAGTTCTAGGCAGGTGCAGAAAAGGTCCTAGCTTCTATTGGTAGAAGGAATATCCTCACCTGAGAATTCTCTATGGTCAGGAAATCACAGGTATGGTCTCTATCCCTATCCTTGGTATCAGAATTATTTCTGTCCTTGTCACCTACCTCCCCCCAACCCATCCCTGAGAGTGAAAGGTCCTCCAATCCAGGGCTGTCTCTCGTCTGACTTTGTATAATCCCCTAGCCAGGGCTATAATGAGGGTAAGGGAAATTGGTTTTATGCCAGGGAATCAAATTTAGAGGCACAGAATTTAAGAGAAGCTGTTAGCCCTTGGGGACTTTCAGCAGCACGGGAACAACAGACCTTAGTGCCTGGTTAGCAAGAAATCATTAAAATGGTAAAATATAAGACAATGGATTGGGGTAAGCTCTTCCCTACAGTATAAGCTCTAACTCTTATTGCTAAAAATATAAATGGTCCTGGGTGATACAGTTCTTTGCCCCCCAATTAACAAGGCCCTCCATGATACTTTCCCTTCCTCTTTTCCCTGGGTTCTATCACTTTCCTCAACATAAAATTCTTGATTTTGGCTTTGTACATAACTTAAGGGGATTCAGGAAAAACAATGCGAAGTCCTTAAGTGCAGAAACTATTTGTTTTTATCTTTGTATCCCCAGTGTCTAATACCGTGCCTGGCACACAGTAGGTGTTTAATAAGTGCTCATTTTTAAATTGAATTTCCTGTTAAAACTTGGATCCTTGTTAAAATACAAATATCATTGTGAGGAGTAACATTTGCAGCAGATCCTAGTTACTTATACATATACATGGCTTTCATACCATTTTTAAAAATTGTTTGCTGCTAAAGAAGAAAAGGCTGGGGGCAGGCTGGCCAGGATCTGGAGACTGGGGTCACCAGTCCATTGGTCCATTCACAATTCTAAAGAGGGCCAGCCCTGGCTGGGAAAGGAGAGGTTACCAGCTGCCAGCCCAACCACAGCCTTCCCTTCTGCTGGTCCCCCTGCCCCCAGCCATGTGCCAACCTGGAAGCTGGCACAAGTCCCAGGTCTCTGTCATTCATCTCCCTCCCTCCCCCAGTCCCTGCTGGCTCTTCCTGGAGATTTTATTAATCCTGTGTTTGCCCTTGGGAAAAACTACTGAGAAAGGAGAGAATGTGGTATGGGGAAGGTTCTGGGCCAATCATTCTGGAGATGGGTAGTACTGGGAGAACCCCTGCGATCCTCGAGGCTCATTTTTTCATGTACTGAGGCCCAGAGAGGAAAGAGTTAAGTGGCACAGGCACATGACTAGAAACTGGGCTGTGTGGCTCCCAATCCAGACCATGATGCCTCTCCCAGAACCTCCCCTGTCCCGTGGGATGGTCATAGGGTTGCCTTGCCCCTCCCCCCAACCTGGGAAGGACCTCCTTCTGAGAGGTCAGAGTCAATCCAAGGGAGGGACAGGTGTGGAAATCTGGTTCCACCGGAGTATCCCCTACACTGGAAAGGAACACAAAAAACCCAAAGACTCTCCTTCAATCTGTTGTGGTCACATTGGTTGGAGGAAGAGGAACAGAGCTTAAGAGGCAGGGTCACAACCTCTCTGGGCCTCAGTTTCTTCATTTGTTAAATGAATGCCTCTCAGGCTCCTTCCCCTCAGGCACCCCTATTTGGGACTCAGTGGGAGCAGGAAGGCAGTAACGACCCACAGAAGGTTCTAAGATCTAATCTTAGCACTGGTGGAGGATGAGGTTCCCTCTGCGGTGTGATTTTAGGGGCTCTGAGGTCTTATTCCAAAATATATTCTAACTCCCCAGTGCCTGAAATTCCCCCATTACAGCTGCCTCCCTTCAAATCAGTATCATCTGCCCCTTTATCTCTTATATTACAAACTCTGCTGAGAAGAGGACTTAGCCCCCCACACCTCGCACCAAAGAGGAGCTTTTGGATCTTGACCCAGTCTGAGGAGCAAGAACTGGGGAGAAGGCTGGAAGGGAGCATCCCCAGGGGAAGAAGGTTGGCAGATACTTCTCCTTGACCTCTGTGCTGAGGAGGAGGAAGACAGGGGGGCTGAAAGGAGAGATGGTAGCTGGAGATAAGTTGAAATGAAATAGCTTTAGCATAGGATAAAGCTGCTGGTTTTCAGACCCCAAGGCCAGAAAGATTGATCTCAGCTGCAAGATTCAGGGTCTTCCTTGCTTGTGGGGAGCCAGGATTGGCAGGAGAGCAGAAGTTTGGGCCCCTCCAGAGTCTGGGGACTTTGGGGAGTTGAGCCCCCAACAAACAACACTGGGGAAGGGCCTGAAGATTAGAGAAGGGGGTAGGGAGGCAGTCACTGGGAGAGGGCAGCTGAGTCTGAAGACAAGGCCGCCCTATAGAATGCCCTCTAACAGGAAGGGCCTGGGATATAACATCCCCAGAAGCCTCTTCTAGGCCATGACTCTATAATCACCTAATCATCAGACCACACAACTCCCAGGTAACAGAACAGAGGAGATTAAGGTAGAGGGGTGGGAGGGGCAGAAGAGATGAGACAGAAAGAAGGAATCAAAGGTGATACAGTACAATAGGAAAAGCCCTGGAATTTGGCTCAAGATAGGTTTAAATCAGACTCTCCTGCATAACAACTATGTGACCTTGGCCAAGTCTCTTAAAACTCTGTGGGTACTGGTTTCTTTATCTAAAAAAGAGCTTCAAATTGCTAAATTACTTAACGGTCTCTAAGACTATGAATAACATTGGGAAATGTCAAATTGAAAAGGTAGAGGCAGGGGAAATTGAGGCTGGAGGAGAGAATAAGAGTGTGATATGGTCAGTTAGGGCTGCAGCTGTGCCCCATTGTGAGTCAGTGGTACAACCAAGACCCCAAAGATGACCTCCAGTCTCTTCCCCACGTCATTATTTACGGGTCAGATCATCTGGCTTTTGTAGGAGTCCAGAGAGTTAAGGTCTGAGCCTTGAACACCAAAGTCTGATCCCAAGTCACTGGTTGGCACTTCCAGGTTAAAAGTAGAGTCTTGGGGTGGTCTTTGCCTGGGAACAGACAACTCAGTCTTTCCTGAGGCCTTCAGAGGCAGAAAGGCACCTACATCCTCAGCTGCCCCTGGGCTTTGTCATGAGAGAGGGGCTGGCACCAAATAGGGGAGGAAGAGAGCCCTCAGAGTCTTTTCCCACCCTCTTTCAGCTTCAGGTCTGGACACCCCCTCCCCGCCAACCCCTTCCATACAATCCCCTAACCTCCATGGTGGTTCCAGAAGGGTATCTCTTGCCCGACGACCGCCAGTCTGGGCCCTTTGAAACTGAACTTGTACTCAAACCTTCGGTGCCAAGGAGGTGCAGCTCTGAACTGGCTGTAAGGGGGCAGCAGGAGGCAGAGGAAGAGGAGAGAAGGGCCAGACTCCATGGGCCCCAAACCAGTGGTACCTGCTCTTGCCCTGAAGTATCTCTAACAGGCTGGCAGACTGGATCCAGCATCCACGTGGAAGAAAGGGAGGGAGGGGCTCCTGGAACTTGGCCAGACCTGGGCAGGAAGAATAGCTGCAGCAGGGCTGAGGGGGAGGCCAGGGAAGGGCAGCCCAAGGGACTGAAGAGGATGTTTGGCACTGCCCAAGGACACGGCCCCTCTCTCCTCACACCAGCTGTTTGTCTATGTTGGGTGGGATCAAGTGTGAGTTTTCCTGGCATTTATGGCTCTCTGCAGCCTGCCTGCCCACCTTGCCAGCCTTCTCTCTCTGCTTCTTGCTGGACATGAAGGCTCAGACCAGGTTACCAACACATTCCTACCTCCCTGGTCACACTATCCAAGTGATCGAGGCCTCACTGAGTCCCTACTCCACATAGGTCCTCATAGGGGATCCTCCCATCCAAACTCAGGAAGCTCACGGCCTCTTTGGGAGAACCAAAAACATATAGGAAGTTAACTATTAAATGAAGCAGTGAGGGAATGTGACTGTGAACCAGGAGTCCTAATAATAATAGCAGCATTTATACAGCACCTACTACGTGTCAGGCACTGTGCTAAGCACATTACAAATACCATCTCATTTGTTTCTCACAACAATCCTGATCCCCACTTTTCCTGATCCCCATTTTACAGTTGAGGAAATTGAGGCAGAGGGTAAGAGACTTGCCTAGGGGCACACAGTTAAGTGTCTGAGGTCAGATTTGAACTCAGGTCTTCCTGACTCCAGGCCCACCTGGGCTCCAGTTGCTGGGTGATCACAAGGAAGTCATTTAGCTCCTGAGCCTTGGTTTTCTTGATCTACAAGTGAGGGTTAACACTCCCTACCATGTACACCTTGGCTGATGAATGAATTGGACCCAAAACTGAGGACAGGAGGCTAGTCTGCCTTTGGGGAGTTCCCCAAGCTTCTCTCAAGAATGAAAATGTCCATTCCTTTAATGCCTATCCTTTCCTGGTGGTATAGCCATGATGCTGGCTTGGGAGAATTGAAAAGGAGTCTCACTCAGAGGATAATGGATAGATAATGAATAGCTCACGAATTCCACTGTCTCCTTGGGATTCCAAAACAATCTGGCAAAGTCCCCAACATGCTGAACGTAAATGCTGTAATGAATGGTGGACATGAACATATTGAAAATTTGGGCAGCTATGAAAATGGGTCTAAATCTGCATTAATGGAGGGAAGACCTGAATTCAAATCCTTAATACCTCTGTGACACCAGGCAAGTCAGGCATTCTCCCTTAGCTGATAGTAATAGCATCTCTCTCACAGGCTGTCATAAGGCTCAAATGTTGTTCAATCATTTTTCAACTGTGTTTGACTCTGTGACCCCATTTGGGGTTTTCTTGGCAAAGATACTAGACATAGTTGGTCAGATCCTTCTTCAGCTCATTTTGCAGATGAGGAAACTGAGGCAAACAGGATTAAGTGACTTGGCCAGAGTCACACAGCTACTAAGTATCTGAGGTCAAATCTGAACTCAGGTCCTCCAAATTTGAACTCCAGGGTCAGCACTTTATCCACTTCACCATCTAACTGCCTCATGTTACCCAGAGAAGTACTAGTAGTGGTAGTAATAAAGTATCTGGATCCAGAGTTGGGCCTGGAGTCAGGAAGACCCCAATTCAAATCCACCCTTAGACATTTAACCAGCAGTGTCAACCTAGGACAAGTTACTTGTCTGGTTCAGTTTCCTCAACTGTAAAGTGGGGGATAATACTAGCACACTAGCTCCCAGGGTTGTTCCAAGGATCAAATGAGATATTCTTAAAGCGATCAGCACAGTGCTTGGCACATAGTTGTTGCTGTGGTTCGTTCGTCCCTCATTCTGGAAGAGCACCAGGGAAGTGATGCCATGACTTTCCAGTGAATTGCATTACAGTGAGGGGGCGTTGCACCAAGTCAGCAGTCTCACTTTCTCCTCCAGAGCCACCTGAGTCCAGTAGCAAGATAATAGATGAGGACAAATGGAGATGGTCCTTTAGCACATTATAGAAGATAAGTAAAGATTGACTTTAATGACCTCTTCAAGGCTGAGGATTAAGTGCCATACAGGATCGGACAGTGAGTGTTGAGTGAGAAGCAACTGATTGCTAAGTCACTGCTCCTCACAATGACCTATTTTATGTCACGGTCCTTGGGAGGCAGGTTTGGAAAGCCTACAGATCTCTTCAGAATCACGTTTTTAAAAGCTATATAGGATCACAAAGGAAACTGAAGGTTGGTGAAAATAAAGATGGTATTTTTTCCCAAGTTTACAGACTCCATGAAATCTATGAATTCCAAATTAAGAACTCTTTTATAGAGGTACAGTAGGTGCTAAGATAGGTGGGCACCCACACCATGGGTGCCTTGGATACCAGGCTGAGCTTGGATTTTATTCAAAGGGAGTGGCCAAAGGGAGCCACAGAAGGTTTGGGAGTATAAAACTGGCTCGGTTAGAGGTAGGTGTTAGAAAAATTGTCCTGGCTACCATACAAAACTGGGAAGATGGGTTCCAAGTCCTACCTTTGACACATATTCATGATATACGAACCTGGGCAAGCCACTTCACCTTTTGGTATTGTGGACAATTAATACAGAAAAGGTGCTGATCTGCACTGGTGGATGGAATGTACTCACCTGGGAATTCCTAATCCTCATATCCTTACCATGGTTACCAAAGTAGTAAAAATAAAGGCAGGCTGACCAGGTGGGAGGCTCCTATAATAGGCTGTGGGAGGGAGAGTGTGCAGTAGGGAGAAGGGAAAGGAAGGATATGAGCTCTCCTTCCTAGCCAGAAACTAGATGACCATATGCTGGAAGCATCTTGAGGGTTGGGCTGGGGATTCCTATTTAGATGCTAAATTGGCCCAGATGTTCAATGGGACAATTCCCAACTGAAGTTTCACAAACTCTGGAGGTCAAAGTGGGGCAGGTTGAATGTGTACAATTAAAATCAACTTTCTTATTAATTTGTTCCGTTGGGAGAACGGTTACTAATTGAACTCAGAACCAAGGCTGCCACTGCATTGGTGGGGGAATTGGACAAGGGAGCCAAATCCCAGAGTATCCATGTGGGTCACATCAAATAATGCTCTTGGACAAATACAAACATCACCATTCCCTGGACGTCACAGAACCGAGTAGATTCTTTCTGCCTTGGGAATAAGCCCTAGAAAGTCTGTGTGGTGGTGAGGAAAAAGGTGGTGGTACTAGGTTTTGGCCCTTAAAAGGGAAAGGGAGATAACTGAGGATTAGGTGTGGTTGATCCCCAAATCTAAGGTATGTATGGGTAAAGGTACAGAACAGTCGTGGGGCCAGTCAAGGCAGCAGAGATGTCCTGGGCTGGTTCCCAAAGGGAGCTGATGTCTTAGGAAAAGCAATGGTCAGGGGATCTATGCCAGCTTTTGGACCCTTCAGAGGACCCTCCCAATCCACAGCACCATCTCTCCTCCACTTTTGCATATCTCATCAGTCTTTAGAACCCAGGTCATGTCACCTCCTCCAGGAAGCCTTTCCTGACTAGTTACTCCAATACCAATGTTCCCACTGGGGGACACAAGTACTCATGTTCCTATAGCTCATGTCCACATTTAAATACAGCATCATGTTTTATGAGCCTTGTCTTCCTACCCAGACTACGAATTCCCCAAGGCCTGGGCCCGTGTCTCCTCCTGCCTGGGCTGGGACTCCTATAGATGTCATTCTCAGAGGGCCTTGTCCTGATGCCTCTTTTCCCCACCCTCAGCCTGTGGGCCATATGTCTCTCCTAGGACTCAGGGTTCCTGACCCCTGCCTCTAGTCATGTACCAGGGAACACAGCCACACCCCCCAACAAGGCCCACAAGAGTAGACTGTTAGCCCTGCTCCTTTGCCCCCTTTCTATACTTTCCAGACTCAAAATAAAGAGGAATTTGAATACCCCTGAACCTCCTTCCTTAATGAGCAAGGTTGGAAGGGTCAGTATAGGGTTGAGGGGCTGGGGACAGGACCAAGGGAGGTAGACAGCAGAAGACACCCATCGCCCCCCCACCAAGCTACAGAGCCAACAGCACGAGAACTTGGGCACCCATCTGCGACTTCTCCATCGTCACAGGCCCAGCTCCCATAAGTGAGAGGTGGGTGGGAGGGAGGTAAGAGCTCGCTGATGGTGACGGACACAAGACATTCATGCAGGTAACAAGAAGGCAGCTGACATCTCCCCAAGAGGCCCCCTCCTGCCACCCGCCCCCAGTACAACGGGACAAGCACAGTCCTGATCATAGAGACAGGGGAATGGACAAGATGGCAGGGAGAGTGGTGTGGGGGGAGTCCTCTCAAGCCTTGGTTGGGTTCGGGAGGGGCCCCCCCTCACGTTGGGGAGGGTGGAGGGAGGCGGACAGGCAGGCCCCCAAGAGAGGACGCACTGAGGCTGGGGGTGTTGGGTGTCCTCATGGAATGATTTATTACAGTTTCATCTCACAGGGTGGGCAGCAATACATGAGATTAAAGCACCGGACAGAAACGCAAAGGCCTCTGGGATTGGCATGCAACATTGAGACAGGGTCAAGCGCAAACACCAGGCCCAAGGCTGGGAGATGGGCAGGGGAGGGGCACGGGCTGCTTCTGACTGGGGCCATGGGAAGAGAACTTGGAGGGAGGGGGCGTTTCTTTTCTTTTCATTCCCTTCCCCCTCTGCCCTTAATACATTAAGAATGAGATTCGTACTTCTTGTAAAATGCCCAACATGGGGTATTTTTTTTTCTCCTCAACTTGAAAATAATAATAGAAAAAAGAAAACCAGAAAAAAAATCATGAAAAAAGAGGAAGAAAGAAAACAAGAAAGAGAGGCAGGCAGAAGCCAGGAGGATAGGGGGAGACAAGGGATAGAGTCTGCCCCTTCAGTGCAGTCCCATTTCAGTGCAGTCCCCCAAATCCCTTTGGTCCCCACTCGGCTGACCCGTGAGAGAGGGGCAGGTCAAGATGGGCCTCCTGTGATGGAGAAGAGGTGGTGAGAGGTGAGTTGGGGGGGGACTGGGAGGGCAGAGCAGGGAAATGGGAGGGGGGAAAGGGAGGAACCTGGACAGGGTTCCTGATGGCTGTTCCCCACCCCCCAGGATTGAAATCACGCCCCCCCCCCCCATCCCAGTCAGTCCTGGCATCGGGGGACAGGGGGAGGCCAGAAAGATGTGCACAGTCTTTCCCAGGAGGGGGCTTCAGTCCGAGCTGGTCCAGTTCTCAACAGCACCTCAGTCTTTGTGTTGAGGATAGGGGAGGTGATTGAAGAGGGTGCCCCCACCCAGCCTGGCATTCACAGGTGCAGCTCATGGGCTTTGATATGCTCTAGCTGTTCCCTAAGCTGCAGGAAGGTGGGCCGGTTGGCAGCATCCAGGTGCCAGCAATTTTTCATGACTTCGTAGACAGCGATTGGGCAGCCATCTGGTGCGTCCATTTTGTAGCCCTTCTCTACTCTCGGGACCACGTCCTTCAGAGGCTGGGGGGAGACCATCCAACACTGGAGTCTTTGGGAGATCCTGACCTCCCTAACCCTCCAGTCCCTGACAACCCTCAGCCCTCTCCAACAACTTACGATTCTCGGATAAGGCACTCGGCCGAAGGAGTAGATTTCCCAGAGGAGTATCCCGAAACTCCACACATCAGACTTGGTGGAGAATTTCTGTTTGAGAGGGAGGAAGGAGCAGAATCTGAAAGCAGGGCTCAGGGCCCGCCTAACTACCATTACCTACCCACATGGGGACTTCGGGGAAGAATAAAGAGAGGAAGTCACAAGGACCTTGGGGTCTACACACTCAAGCCAATATGGCCTCAGAAGATCAAAGATTTGAGTATTTGGAGCTCTAAGAGGTCTTAGAGACCATTTAGTCTAAGGGTGGGGAATCTGCAGCCTCAAGACCACATGTAGCCCTCAAGTGTGGCCCTTTTATGTTGGATTCAAGTACAAGCCCACATATGGCCTTGAGGCCACAGTTCCCCACCCAAGTCCTACACCTGACTAGAGGTCCAGGACAGAACTCCTTTGCTGAAGGCCACAGTTAGTAAGGAGCCTTTAGGATTTCAGTTTAGGTCTCTGGTCTCCAGAGAGGTTCCTCTTTTCACTACACTTCACTCCAAAGGGGCAGCAGGCTGAGAGGAGTAGGGATGGCTTCCTACCTTTTCTCTCAGGGCCTCGGGGGCCGTCCACTTGACGGGTAGTTTTCCAGTGTCCTGGGTACAGGAGGCCTCTTTGGTGAGGCCAAAATCGCTGACCTTGGCGATGTTGTCTTCAGACACCAACACATTCCGGGCAGCTAAGTCCCGGTGCACAAAGTTGTTGGCTTCTAGGTATTCCATTGCCTCACAGACATCTCTGGGAGGGAAGGGTCAGGAGGTCAAGGGCTGATGCCAGCCTGCACCAGCTGCCTGTCTGAGCATCTAACCTCCTGACCAACCTCACTCCCATCAACTCCCTCACCTTTGAACAGATTGTCTCCCAAGCCTGGAAATCCCCCAAATCCTCCCCAACCTGTCTTGGAATCTCAGGCTTAGCTCAGATGCCGTCTCCCCATCTCATCAAAATGCTTCCATATAGACTTTGCGTTTAGTTGTTTGTGGACTTGTTATAAACCCCACTGTACCCCACCCCACCCCAGTGGAACAGCTGCCCCTGAAGACAGAGATTGTTTCATTTCTGCTTTTCTATCCCACAAGCCTAGTGTGTGAGATAAGTAAGCACCTAATAATAATAAGCAAACAAGATTGTTGGTTTTATATCTTCACCACAACCCTAGTAGATGGATCTGATCTGAGGTGAGTCTTATCATTATCTGTTTTTTTCAAATTAGGATATTGAGGCAGGGTGAGGCTAACTGCGTTGCCTAGGGTCATCACAGCTAGGAAATGTTTGAGTTAGGAGTCAAACTTAGGTCTTTTTAAGGGGCCCTGGAACCAGGAAGGACCCAAGTTTAAATCCAGTCTTAGATACTTACTGGCTGTGTGACCCTGGGCAAGTCACTTAACCTCAAACTGCCTCCTCCTCTCCCTAACAATCTTGTGTCTTTTTGACCCTTTGCAACAGACCCTCTGCCCCACTCAGATAGGAAGATCCCTGAGGGGAAGGCTATGTTCCTCCTGTAAAGGAAAGGCTATGACTTTTCTCCTGAGCCTCCCCTAACAGTGCCCAGTCCTAGGTTCCACCTACAGGAGGACTGAAGGTCTCCCTCATCTTTCCTTAAGAAAGGACACTCCCTGGAGGTGAAAGTCTGCCCTTTCCCAGACCCCTCCTCCTCAGAGTTGGTGGTACTCACAGGGAAAATTTGAGGAGACAATCTCCACCCAGCACGGACCTGCCCCTTGAGCGCAGATAATCCACCAGGCTGCCCTGGGACAGGGAGATAAATCCAGGAAGAATCATCAATTACAAGTTGGGATGGCCTGCAGAGCTCGTTGAGCTCCTTTTACAGAGGCCTCAGGTCCTCAGCCTCCTTCAGAAGGGGTATCTTGCCCAAGATCCCAGAGAGGGGAAGTCAAAGAGTAGGATCTGAACCCAGATCCTAACTCAGGACACTGTACTACCATGCCTCTTTCTCAGAGACTATCAGTCTCCTCTTTCCCTCCAACACTGCCCTGGCTCATTGATTCCCATCAATGGTGTTGGAGCAATTCTTTTTCTTTTTTTGTTGGAGCAATTCTGAGGTACTGTGGGAAGGGAGAGGGGATGGAAAGTGTCCTCCCCTCCCCCCCAAAGGGGAGGTGGGGAGGGCAAGGAAAGGGGGTACAGTGTGGAGGAGGGGGGGCGGGCTGCTCACCTTGGCCATGTATTCCGTGACAATATAAAGGCCTCCCTTCTCCTCCACAATCACCCCTAGGAGCTGCACCAGGTTACTATGCCGGAGTTGCCTGGGGTGAGGGTGAAGGAAATCATCCGGGCTGCTCAGACACTGGCTCCCAAGTCTTCCCCACCCTCCATCCATGTGAGTTCCCTCCCCAGCCTCAGACTCCCTTCTCCACTCACGTCATGACCGAAGCTTCTGCCAGGAAGGCCTGAGCGGTGGCATCATTCTTAATGCACTTAACGGCAACTTTGTTCCCCCGGTAGTCCCCAAGCATCACATCTAGGGGGTGACAGGTAGGGGTTGAGGGTTGAGACCCCTGGGGTCCCCAGTCTGCCCTCCCTAACCCCTCTGGATCCCAGCTTGGCACCACCACTCACCCCCAAACTCGCCCTTGCCAATGGTTTGAAGCAGCTTGAGGTCTTTCATGTTGAGGGCCCAGCCACCTGTCCGAGGAGGGAAGCTAAGTGTTAGGGAGAGGGGGACAGGGGAGGGGCAGGGGGACCCAGTGAGCCTAGCAAGAGCTAAGAGCAATGAGTTTTCCCATTGTGTGGGAAAAGGCAGTGGGGGGTCTGGGGATGGAGGTGACTGTCAGACGTCATGGATGGAGAAGAAGGAATGGTGTTTGGGGGAGCTGGCACTCACTTCGGGAGAACTCATCTTGGGCTGCGACAGTCCCCTCCATGACCTTTGGTTTGATGAGGCGGGTGCAGAGCCCGTCAGCATCGGTGGTGTAGTGCTGAAGAGAGAAGGGGTGGAAGAACATCATACAGGGGCTCCCCTTGGCATCCCAGGCCTACACTCACCTGCTCAGCTCCTACCTGCTCTCTTCAAACTGCCTACCAACTATCACATAATACTTTATAGTTCGGTATCCAAGGCTCTCCACAGGCTGATACCATCTGACCTCTTAGGCCCATATGGTCCAAGTGCCTTCAGTTTTACTGATGAAGAACTGAGGCCCATGCAAGTTAAGCAACTCGCCAAGGGTTGAATATTCACCAAGTGTCTGAGGCAGGATTCAAACCCAAGTCCCAGTGCTATACTAGCCAGAAAGTCGCTACACCATTTTGGAGTCCCAATTTTCTCATCTGTAAAATGCCTTTACATTGCAGGGTCAGAGGGAATAAAGAAAAACTCTTTGTTCCACACAGATCACAGATTCAGAGCTGGAAAGAATCCCAGAAGTCTTTTTGTCCAGTCCCTTGTTTTACTGTTAAATAAAGTCATGACTTGCCTAAGCAAAGGAGCATCTGAGATGGGATTTAAACCCAGGTCCTTGGAGTCCAGAGCCAGTGTTCATTATATTGTACCACAAACACTCTGATAACTGCTAGCATTTATTCAGTGCTTTATAAAAATGATCTTGTCCAATACAAAATGGAGAATTCTGATTATATTAAATGAATTTCAATTTAATTAATTAAATTTAATTTTGCACAGACAAAACCAATGCAGCCAAGAATAAGGAAAGCAGAAAGCTAGGAAAAAAATTTGTTTTATGGCAAATGTCTCTGATAAAGGCCTCATTTCTCAAATACACAGAGAGTCAAGTTTCTAAGAATACAAGTCATTCCCCAATTGAAAAATAGTCAAAGGGTATGAACAGGCAATTTTTAGACAAAGGAAGCAAAGCTATCTCTAGTCATATGAAAAATGATCTTATCCTCAAAACAACCCTAGGAGATAGGTGCTGTTGCCATCTCCATTTTACAGGTGAGGAATATGAGGCAGACAGAAATTAAATGACTGGCCCACAATCACACAGCCAAATCTGAATTCAGGTCTTCCTGACTCCAAGGCCAGCACTCTGTCACTGTGGCACCACTTAGCTTATCAACTCATAAGCAGCAAGCAAATGATTGCTAACTGTCCTGTGAATTTGTTGGGGGAACCAGAGGGATTTACGAAAGCAATCTGGAAGCAGAATGTGGTCATCTGTAAGGATCTGGGGCCTGGGGTCAGGACGGTCTGAGCCCCAGCTCCAACTTGTAAGCACTAGGTCAAAAGTGTCAAACTCAGAGAAAAACTCAAAATGTCCTTGGGAAAATAAATAAAAATACAACACAGCACAGATAATGTTAATTCATGGTTTTCTAAATCAATATAGTCTGTAGGGATCCATTCCTTTTTGAGTCTGAAATCACTCTGCCAGGCTATGGTATAGAGAAAAATGGAAAAAACTGCGTAACAAAGATAATGATGATAAAGACGACAGCTGGCTAGAAAGTACTTTGTGTATGTTAACTCACTGGGTCCTCACAACTCTAAAAAGTACAGCTCTGACTCTCCAGCAAGACTCAAAAGGTCCCCATCTCTCATGGACCACCTAGCCAACTTCCATCCTACAACTACTGCCTTCAGTATGTCCCGGGGAATCTGACCAACGCACTGGATTGGACCTGGCATCCACAGACCAAACTGTGGTACACAACTACCCAGACACAACCCTAACTGGGAAGAAACTGACAAATTAGGGTTTAAGAGACTTTCCCCTACTAAACACCAAAACCGCTAAGCTGCAAATAATGAAAAGCTTTTAAAAATACAGGGAGCATGCTGAGGAGATCCAAATCCAGGGAGGGCATCTTGTCTGCTGCTAGAGCTGCATCAAATGCTCTCCTAGTGAGCCCCAAGGAGGCACTTTCTTCCTAGTATTTTTGTCCAACCACAAAAAGCAGCTATTTCATTCACTGGCCCATCAAGACCGCAATGTGTCCCAACACCACCTCTACAGGAATTCCAATGGTGAGGACAATCAATGATAACAGTCATTGCTAGTGTTGGTCACTGTTCTCTGTTCCTAGAAAGGCAGCCCTCCTGGTCCATCTGTTGGAGAAGCAGCTGGACCTGGGTTCAAACCTGTCCCTTAAACTGACTAGTGATGACTCCAGTCAAGTGAAGTCTCAGTTTCCTCATCTATCAGATGAGGAGGATGCCTTCAGCACTTACCTCGAAGGGTGGAGACACCCTACCATAATAATGTTTATTTTCTTCCCCAACTCCCTGCCTACCCCCACCCCCACTGGGAATAGCTTTGTCCCACTCAGACCACAAAAACACCTGCTTTGTATTACTGAGGCAACACTGCACACTACAGGGAGTGTGAGTGTGTGTCTGTGTGTGTGTGACAGAGAGAGACAAAGAGAGGGAGAGAAAGAGAGAACAGTCTGCGAGCAGCAGGAAGGAAGGGGTTGGAGGGCCTAATTCAATCACTGTCTCTCTCCCAGGGCTTGGCACACTGCTTTACATACAGAAGGTGCTTAATACTCCTTGGGGAAGTTAGGAGTTGGGGGATGAAAGTTTGAGGTGCGCTTCCACGATTGGCCACAAGAGGGCAGACTAGGACCAGGCTGGTTTTGCCCTCACTCCTTTTGAGAAGTCAAGCTCAAACTGGTCTGAACTTTTTTTGGGGGTGGGGAGGGGTAGGATGAGGAAGCAAAGGTGAAGGGAATTGAGAAGATAGATACTGAAGATGGTTGGTCTTGATTCTCAGCACTTCCTACCCTGTATCATCATTTCCCTCACTGTCAAAGAGGGGCTGAAGGTCCCTGAATGTCTAGGGGGCTCCCTTCCTTCTTGCCAGGGGACAGTGCCCCTGGTGGGAGGCACATCAGCCATGGAGGGGGTTGAGCTGGGTAGCTTGAGCTGTGCTCCCCCATGAGTCCCCTCCCCCACTGTGGGTAATGGAATAAGTTATTCTGTGGGGGCGAGCTGGGGAGCAGGGCTTCCTGCCTCTGCCGGAAACACTCTAGTTCCTATCAGGCAGACACAGTCACAGGCTTGGGGCTGAGGGGGTGATGTGGGGGGGAGGGGAAGGGAAAAGGGGCAGTAAAGATCCCAAACTGACTGGGTTGTAGCAGCCCACAGTGGCTTCTGGGCAGGAATGGAGAAAAGCAGGAGAAGGGGTTTTCTATGGACAAGGGATGCTGAGGAAGGTGCCTTCCACTTCAGGGTCTGTTCTGGACCTGTTTACATAGCTGTTACAAGATTATTAACACACACAGTGCTTTATTTTGGCTTACACATCCTTGCTGAACTCCACAAAAACACTGCAAAGTATGAAGTACAGTTATTCCCATTTTACAGATGGGAAAACTGAGGTCCAGAGAGTCAATCAACCAATAAACATTTACTAAGCACCTACTGTGTGCCAGACACTGTGTTAAGTGCCAGGACTACAAAAAGAAGCAGAAGGCCCTCCCTGCCCTCAGGAGCTCATGATCTAAGGAGAAGCACCCAAGTCACCCTCATTGGAAAGCAAGTCCTCAGATTTCAAATTTAGTGTTCACAAGGGCCCTGGTAGTAGAGGTGAGGTGCCATACCACATCCAAGGGGATGGGGCAAGGGTCACATGTCACTTGACTTTCTGAAGGGACCATGTTTTCACATGTGTCCATGTATATGCATGTAAACCTCTGATGATGTCATGTGTAACTGTACACTGAAGTCAGGAGACCCAGCTCAGCCACTGAGCCATGTGACCAAGGTGGGACCTTGGGGTGAGCGGTTTCCTCTCGAGCCTATCTCTCCCCATGTAAAAGGTGGCAGCTGGCCTTCCACCTGCAGAAGAGCCACAGTCTTTTCTGCCCTCTAGCACTCGGTAAACTCATAGGATTTCCCATACAGAAAGTGTGTCTTGGGTGGAGAGGCTTGTGGCCAGGGAGAGGGTCAGGGCTGGCTCACCCACAGACCCAACCAGCACAATCTGGGTTGGCCAATCAGCAGCTGAGCCTTGTCTATGTGCAGGAGATGGGGGCCGTTTGGGGGAGAGGACTGGGGATCTGCCTCTGCTAAAATTTTATTTTTTATTCTGAACATAAACACCCCCTAAGAGTTTCCATATACAAAGCAAAACAGAAAGAGGACTGTATATGAAACTGTGCTTTAAAAAAAAAGTCTGTAATAAATTTCACCTATTATTTTCAAAACTGCCCTGTTTGTCTGGTTTTCTTTTTGAATTCCCTTCTGCTCTCTTGTGCATTTAAAAAGGGGTTCCAATGGCCCTCTTTCGACCTGCATGTGCCAAATAGGGCAGCCTAATGGCCCCAAATCTGAATTTCGTCCTAAGTTGCATTAAGAAAACCAGTCCACACAACAAGGGAGTGAGGGGTGCCCATCCTCCTGTCCTCACTCCAGGCAGAGAACATCCACAGGACTTTGTCCCCTACTGGTGTTCAATCTGTGGAGTGCCACTGAGAAGTAGCACCCAGAGGGGAGCTGAGAGGCTGAGGGGGGGACCGAGCACTATGGAAGAGGAAGAATTAGGGACATTTTGGCCTCAGAGGAGACTCAATGATCACTGCTTTGAAAAAGAATTCTGAAGGGCAGGAGGAGGGTTACTATTAGCTGCAAAGATACTCTCAACAAAAAGCACAATATCTCATGTGATCCTCACAACATTCTTGGGAAACAGGGGTTGTTACGATCCCTATTTTAAAGGTGAGGAAACGAGGCAGAGAGAGATGAAATGTCTGAGGCAGGATTCGAACTCATCTTCCTGTTCCATCCACCACACCACCAGCTACTTCTAACTAGATTTGTTTTGTCTGACGGCTGATAAAGGAGAGGCAGACTATGACATTATTGGAGCCGGAATGAAACTTAGAGATTATCGAATCCAACCCCACTTGTTTTATGGATGAGGAAACTGAGATAAGCATAGGTGAAGTGACCTGTCCAGGGTCATTCAACTAGGAAGTGCCAGAGGGAGGATTTGAACCTAGGTGTTCTGATTCCAAATCCCACTGCCCTTTTTGATCCCCACCTCTCCCACTAGAGTAGGAGGTTCCCAATCTCTGGACCACAATTTTCTGGAGGAGGGCTATGGAGTTATCACAAAGGTCCCAGGGTCTGAGACTCCCAGAGATTGCCTCTTAAAGGAACAAAAACATTTTCCATGGACTCAATGTCTCATACACAGACCCATTACTTTCAAATGAGCACAGATGCTGTTGTGCTTCATGAAATACAAATTTGAGTGTTCCTGAATTATGGATTTTCCATATTATACAATCCTGCATTTTCCAGCATCGATGGCTGTTAAGTGCACAGCTCCTATACTCTGGCAGTTGGAGGCTGAGACATTCGAGAGTTATGAGGGCGGTTGTACTCATAGCCAACAAGGGTGAGAAACCCAGCCCTAAATCTGGGGTCTTAACCAAGGGTTCTACAAAGAGATTTCAAGGACCTGTGGACTTTAAAAAATCCTGATAATTGTATTTCAATGTAATCGGCTTCTTCTATATTCTATTTTGTGCATTTAAAACTATAAATGTGAGGAGGGGTCCTTGCCAGGCTGCCCCAGAGGGCTGTGATGCCAAGAAGGGCAAGAATATCTAAGTGTAGCTTCTGGTCTTACAAAGGGAAAGAGGATGGAAGAGCGTTATCTCCCCATCATTCACATCACATCACCAGGTCAAATCCCATCCGTGAAGCCAAGTCCTCAACCCACACTGGGCACTTACCTCCACCAGCTGCATGAGATTCTCAAAGTAGACTTCCTCATCGATGCTGAGCTTGCTGGCAGAATAGATAATCCGGTAGTGTTCCACCTTGCCCTCGCAGCTCACGCAGAGCGTATAGTCCCCAGGGTAGTTGGTGCTCTCTCGGACCAGGAATAGGCCTGTCTCTGGGGGGTAGAGCAGCCTCTCTGCTTGCTCCCGAGTGATCTTCCCATGGAACCACCTAGGGGAGGGGATGCACCTGGGGTGTCAGGGCTGGAGGTCTAACCCTGGCTTGGGAGTAATCTTGAGGTAGGGCCCCTGGGAGGGTTCCTAGGGAGGTATGGGGGTCAGACCTTACTTGTCCCATCTTTCCTCTATTATGTTCAGTCCCCTGTGAAGGAGGCCCCAATCTCAGCCAGCCCCCTTGCCAAAATCCAGCATGTAAAAAGACAAAACCGAGGGGCAGCAGAGTTGGTTTTGGGCAAACCACCTGACCTCTGCTGCATCTCAGCATCTTTGTCTATCAAGATGGAACTGATAAGACACCTAATCTTACAGTGCTGATGAGGGGCTTTGTAAACTCCAAAATGCCATAAAAAAAGGAACTGATGCCTAAGGTTTGTGAGCTGTTTTTATTTTTTCATGTATATCATTTCCCTGCTTAACGATCAATAGTTCCTTACTATCTAAAGGAGAGAGTTCAAAATCCCAAGTCATCTGTGACCACTCACAGCCTGACTCCAAAATGTCAATTTAAGGAGAGGCAGGAAGGCTACCATGGACAGAGAGCAAGTCTTGCAGGTGGGAGAGTCTAGGTTCAAGTCCTACACAGCTCTGATACTGGGCAAATTAACCTCTTTGTAGTCTAGGCATCTCTCGAAGATTGTTAATGATAAAGAAGGTGGTAATTTGCACCAGTTGGTGGCATTTCCTCACCTACAAGTTTATCTCATGCAGGCCAGGCAGGGCTCCTTCTCCCTCCCTATGCACACATCAGACTTCTTCCTATCTCAAGTCACTTCTGATAGCGCACTCCCCTTCCTCTCTGCCTCTCCCTCAAGCCCCATCTGTGTCGGGGGATCCTGCCCCCCGACCTCTATAACCCATATGAATCCCTCCTTTCTTGACTTCCTGGACCCCTGGACACCAGGTCCAGTGATAGGATTCTGCATAGCTTCATAACAAGGATAGTTTATTAAGCAAGTTCTTTGCTAGGCAGCGATGTCACAAAGACGTAAGTCCTGCCCTCAAAATGGAAAATTGAGAGAAGCCATCATTGTTCAAGAGTCAAGCAAAAAAAAGTTCATCCAAGTAATTTGGGAATGGGATGGAGGAGCACCAGTAACTGTGGGGATTGGGAAGGGCCTGGATGGGGACAAGGGACACTGGGGGCTGAAGGGTCTAGGCAAAGTCTATGCACGGGTCATGTCTACACCTGTCCCTACAGTAATCATTTGTCAAAATGCACCTGGGGTGTGGGCCTCTGTGTTCCCAACCAGTCTCCACAATCTGGCTGTGTGACCTCCGACAGATTCCAGTCCCTCTCTGAACCTGCCTCCTCAGCTGCAAAATCAAGATAAACCTGTACCTACAAGCTCACAAGCAAGTGACGAGGTGAGGTCTGTGTAAACTGAAAAGCATTCTAGAAATATGTTATAACTGCTGCTGTTGTTATTGACAGGGAATGACCTGAGGGTTCATTCTAGAAGGGAACTCCCAGGGGAGGAAAGGCTCTTTACAAAGGAGGTCACCAGCACCTGCTCCTGGGGCACTTGCCCCGGTGGGCAGGGTCAGAAGCCAGGTCCTCCAGACGCCTGAGGCCAGCTCTCGATGCACTATAATAGAGACTGAGCTGCCTCTCTCTTATTGTTATTACGGATCATTAATTAATATTACTGATGATAACAACAATTGTTCTGTCTCCCTGGATGGACCTGGAGCTCCCAGGAGCCCAGAAGAGACCAGGGGCTGTGTCTCTTCCTCCTCCTGCCTCCCTGGTAAGTGCCTGACCCCAGAGCCAGGCCCACCCAAGAAGATGCTAAATCCAACATACAACCATGCCTTCCACTCCCCCAATATGTGTTCTGTTGGCCCCCAAACTGCCTCTTAAACCTCTGCTGCCATCTACTTCCTTCTACCTCCTGCTCACCCCAGTCCATCCATGCCCTCTCTTCAAATGCTTAAAGTCCCATCTCTAAAAGATCCCCTTCTAGAGCTTTCCATAACCCCCTGTCCCTCCCCAAACATATACATAAACAATGACCTGCCCTTTGGGCCTCCCAGAGAACACTCTGGCCCACAACTCCCAAGTACCTTTATCTTACAATACTGTGCATCACAGTTATCTGTCCAGGCTCTTTCCCTCTACTAAGGCATGAAGAGACTACAATTGCGTTAAGCTTCAAACCATCCTCGGCACAGTGCTCTCTGCACCCAGTAGGTGCTTAATCACAGTCTGATACCCTGCATTCAGAGGTATCTGGACATGGAAGCCAGACTGGGAATGGGCAATGGGAAAGGGCAGGATGAGGCAGAGCAGCAGCGGACTCCTCCCTTCCTGATGATACCCGGCCTGGCTACTCACGGCATGAGGCTTAGCTTGGTGCCCGCTTTCACTCCTTCCCGCTTCTGCACATAGTTGGCTGGGATGATGCCTTCTCGGCCAACCTTGTTTTTGGCTTTGTACCAATTGGGGTCCTAGGGAGGAAAAGAAGGTGCATAGGTGAGTGGGGAACCAGCTGCCAGTGCTCCCCCATCCTCCTGGTGAGAAAGAGTACAAGGCTGGGAGGGGAGGGGGCCTACGTGATGACAGGTGACTTTAAGAGCCACTACTGGGATGGATTGAGGTACAAAGTATTGGGCAGGATGCAGAAGCCCCTGCTCTCCCCAGGGAAGGACTCCTGTCATGCTGGAGACCAAGCACTGGGAAAGAGAAAGGACAAGGAGGCAAGAGGAAGAAAGGAGGGAAAGGAGTCCACTGTTGCTGGGCAACCGTTACCTTGGTGACAGCAACTATGGTGAGCACATCTCCTTTGCTGAAGGGCAGGTCTTGCTCGGCTGTGCCGTGGAAGTTGTACTTGGCAATACATTCTGTACCGGATGGCCAGACGGCCTATCAGACAGAAGGACGAGAGGGGGTCAGCACCCAGCCCAGCCTCCACCAAGTCTCACATGTTATCTCTTCTTCAGGCTAGAGAAGGAAGAGCCTGGGCCCTAGTCATTAATCCTGGATTCTAGTCCCAGCTCTGTCCCTAAAGCTGTGTGACCTTGGGTAGACTGTTTAATCTTGCTGGGTCTCAATTTCCCTTCTCTGGAAATTAAGTAGGAAAAGGGCTAGATAACTTCTGAGGTCCTTTCGATCCTGAAATCCTACCCTCACAACTGCCAGCTCCCATGTCCAGAAGGCTTCCTGGCTCTCATGGGAATTTCTCCCAATGAAATTAAGAAGCCAGAATTAGGGGACAGGCAGAAAGGGGGCCAGGACTAAAGAGAGCTATCCCATCCCTGCCATCTCCTTCCTGGGAAAGCTCCAAAGGGGAAAGAGAGCCTTAGAATCTCAGTGCTGAAGGTCTAGCCCAAATGGTACCTGAAGACACTCCTACAGCATCCCTGGTCTGGGGGCAGGATGCAGCATTTATTCAGCTTTGGAGACCTCCAAATATCAAAGGGCATTAGTTAAAGGGACCCCAGGGATGCCCTAGCCCAAGCAACCTATTTTACAGATGAGAAACTCAGGCCCTAGAAGCCAGGCAAGAACTTGCTCCAGATCCTACAGTGAAGAGAAGCCTGAGTTTGGATACAAAGCTGGGTTCCTGACTCTAGATTCAGGGCTCCTGATGCCACTCCATCATGCCTCCCCCCAGACAGGCACAGAGCACCCACCGCCCCCTCCGCTCCTTCCATGCTTTCCCTTCCTTGGTCCCTGTGTCTCGTCCATACCTGGACTGCTGACATCTTCTCTAGAGTTCTGACGTGCGACTCTCACAAGAAGGATCCGTCACTTGGTACCATTAGAGCTAGAAAGAAGGTAGAAGAGGCAGAGTGAGGAGGTGGGCCTGAAGCATCATCCTCCTCCTCCTTTGGCTTTACCCAGAAGCAAAGCAGGTAGCCACCTGTCTGTCAGGAGGAATGCTGGGACCCAGGGTCCTCCAAATTTCTCCTCCAATAGGATGACTGAGAACACTTATCCAGAGGGCCAGTCCTTTTTTACTTAGGGTGAGAGGAAGGGGACTTTAGGCTTGGGACGAACATGGCTTTGGGGGAGTGAGTCTCAATGAAGGCTCCCTGGTTGACCTCAGAGTCTTTCCTGATGAGGGGAGAGGGGAGTGAGGAACAGGATCAGAGAGCAAGCTTTGGCTCCAGAGGCCCAGAGGTTAAAGGGTGTGAAAAAGGAGAGAACAAGATACTGCAGACAGTGGAGACACTGGAGCTGCCCTTGGGCCAGCTGGGATAGTAACACTGATAGGAACATTAATCCATCTCCCCAGGTGAAGATTTGCTTCTAGGCCTCATTAAAACATGTGCAGGCTGGGCAAAGTCCACCTAACTTGGGCATTCTCAGCCCAAGGGCCTAAAAGCCATGCTTATCTGTCCTAGCATTCTGCACCCATTTCAGGGTCATGCTGGTGGGATGCATCTGCCAAGAGTGGTGCCCTCCGCCCTTCTCACTTCATCAAACATGGCCTAATGGACACCCTTCACCTCTACCAAAAGGGACCTTGCCCTTCACATTTTCTACATTCCTACCACTCCCTGCCCCTTACTGGCCTAGGTGAGGGTGGCATCTGATGCTGGCTTATGTGACTTTGAGCACGAGCACATAGTAATAACTCATTTCAGCAGCAATATGATACAGTGGATAGAGTACCAGGTCTAGTATCAGAAAGACCTGACTGGGCAAATCACCTCTGTTTGCCTCAGTTCCTCCTCTGTAAAATGAACCAGAGAAGGAAATGGCAAGCCACTCTAGTGTCTCTGCCAAGAAAACCCCAAAAGGGTTTTTGAAGACACAACTAACACATGAACTTTAGTTTGCGTCTTCTGTAAAATGGGTAGGTAACTTGATTTCTCTGGGGCTCAGTTTCCTCATTTATAAATGAAGGGGTTGGACTAACAAGCCTTGGAAGGTGTCTTCTAGTTTTAGATCTACAGTCTGATGACCTTGAAAGGCCAAAAAGAAGGATCATTAGGACTCAGCAACTGACCGGTTGTGGGGGTGAGGGAAAACACTTCCAATCTGGTGAGCAAGGATGAGCTAACTGGAGTTGGGCAAAGACAAAGAGGTGGTGAGCAGGGCAGTTCCACCAGACTGCCACCACATCCTGAGCTGACTAGATTCTCTGGGGAAATTCATCCATCTTCAAAAGAAACAACTCAGAAAAACTTCAAAACACTGATCAATACCTTGTTCAGCTGTGACTAATATGATGTCTGGCACACAGTAAGGACTTAATAAATGTGGTGGACCGTCAGTGAAATAAATATACTTTCCATCTCCTCTTGGAGAGGTGGACTACGGGTCCAGAATGAGGCAGACTGATATCACACACAGCCTTTGTTTTGCTTAAAGGTGGTACTTTATTCCAAGGGAAGGATCTAGGAAGGAAAACCTACCACTCCACCAAAGAGGAGAGAGAAAGAACTGCTGAGGTTAGTTAGGATCCCGGAGTCAAGTGGGACTCCCAGGATGGATTTCTGTTCCCCAGCAAAGCAAAAGCGGAACAGAGAATCTGTGGTCAAGCCCTTGGGCAGCTTAGTCTCACTCAGGTCAGGCCAGGGAAAGTCCCTGAAGCCACCCCCTGCTGGCAGGTGAAGGAATCTTATGGGCTGCATCAAACAGCCTCCTGCAGCCCAAGGTGGGGTGGGGGTGGGGGGCGTTACTAAGGTAGACCAAGGGAGGGCTCCTCTGTCCAGGCTATGCTTCAGAGGGTCAGGGACCACAAGAATACTATTAAGGATGGGTTTGTGATTTCCCAGGCATTGGGATTACAGGTGAGGATACTCCTCCCAATGATGCTCACCACTCTCTCTGTCACTGAAGTCTTTATTCACCTAGACAGTTAAAGGTTGCACAGACCTACTCCAAACAGTGTGGGTTAGAGGCAGGGCTAGAACTCAGGTCTTCCTGGCTCTAAGTTGACTCTTTCAGTTACTCCTCCCAGGCTCCCTCAAGAACACTATTACTCTTATTAAACTAACTCACCAGCAAAATGCTTGTCTATTCATATAGTGGAGAGAGAGCATAGGATCAGGCATGAATTCTGTTGTTACTTATTGTTTGGATAACAGGCAAAAATATTTCTCTGTGCCTCAGTTTCTCCAAGTCACTCTAGATATGTTCTGGTACATCTCCTGTACCCAAGGCATATCCAGAGCATTCACATGTCACCTGGCCCCTGCTGGTCAAACCCAAATAGCCAGCCAGCTTCTCCTTGAAAACCTAGCTCACTACCACCAAAGACTACTTTTGGACTGCTCAAATTGTTCAGAATTACATCCTGTGCCCTTTGGGGTTGCCAAGGGGCGCCATAGTGCACAGTGGCTCGGCCTGGAGCCTGGACGACTCATTTTGGAGAGTTCAAATCTGGCCTCAGACACTTACTAGCTGCATGACCCTGGGCAAGTCACTCAACCCTCAGTCTTCTTATCTGTAAAATGAGCTGGAAAAGGAAATGGCAAACTCCATCATCTTTGCCAAGCAAACTCCAGAATGACTGAACAACCACCCAGGGATCTTATCTGCCTCTTTGCCATTCACAAGAACAAGTCTGAACCCTCTTCCAAAGAACAGGCTGTCAGACACTTGAACCCTTATCCCATCCACAGCGAGTTCTGTTCTTTGGACAAAATATCGCCAGTTCCTTCAACTGCTCCATATTAGACCTACCGACCAAACTGGCCTCCATTTTCTGTACCCCTTCCAGGGTAGTAAGGTAGTACCTCAGGAGGCAGCCTGTTCTGTTCCGGGATGACTTTGTCAGGAGTCTTCACCCTGTCACCTCTCTCTTAGCCCCCAGTTTTACCTTGGGGTCCACTGCCCTTCCCCTGGATCTAATCCTTCCTTCAGTAACAGACCTTCCAATATTTGGCTATTTCTACTCCCTGCACCATTCATTCCTTAAGCTGATCCTCTCATGGTGAATGCTCTCCAGCACCCTCCTCTCTGGGGGTCTCTAAAATTCAGTGCCCTCAACTGACAGCATGGTCTGGACAGGAAGCTAGCCTCCTTCACTCAGCAGATAATAGGACTCTTTAATCAGCCTCTCCTTGCTGCATTGTACCATCACAGTGCTGAGTCATATCCAACTTGCGGCCCACTAAAAACCCCAGATCTTTTTCCACATGACCTGTTATCTAATCGCGCCTCTCCCAATTCTTTATATGCGCAGTTGACATCCGTCAGCTCTCTCAACTAGACAGTGGGTGGCAGGCTCTTCAAGGGCAGAGATAATATCTCACATAGCTTGTGTGTGCCCAGCAGCACCCTGCATGTTAAAGGCACTCAATCCACTTTCACCAAATCAGTGGAGTAGGCATTTATACTTAAACCCATCTGACAAAGGCAGCTCAGTGGTGCTGTGAATAGAGCTCCACGCCTGAAGTCAAGACCTGAATTCAAATTTGACCCCCAGACACTTACTAGTTGTGTGACCCTAGGCAAGTCACTCAACCCTCAGTTTCCTTATCTGTAAAATGAGCTGGAGAAGAAAATGGCAAACTACTCCAGTATATTTGTCAAGAAAACTCCAAAAAGGGGTCATTGTCATGACTCAACAACCTCCATGTGAGAGATGGGCAAACTGAGGTCCAGTTTAAGTGGTTCATTCAAGGTCACAGAGTTGGTCAATGGCTGCTGAAAGGAATGGGCCTCACATCAGTCCTCGGTTGATTGCAGAGCATCAGGAGAGGGAGGTAGGGTATTGTGGCAAAAAGCAGGAGCTCCCCATTCAACTTCAGCTGTCACATCCCCGAACTATGAAACCCCTAAGGCAGATCACTTTACTACTTTTCCATCTGCAAAATGGGGATGTTTCCCACCATCAGTCATCTACTGCCCATGTTTACAGTGAGTCCTCAGTGTACTGGAGTACAGGGGAGGGGGCCCAGAATGCCCTCCACTCACAGGCAAAGGAGAAGGGTGGCCCCCCCAGTGCTGCTCCAATCAGCCCTACCTGCTGAGCAAATACTGAGGCAAATACTCCCTGTCTTGACTGTCTCTCACCAGCAGCTGCAGCTTCCTCCCCTCTCCTCCTGACTCAGGCCCCTAAGAATTTGGCTCTGCAAAGCTGAGTCCCCTCAATCATCCACAAATCAAGAGTCCCAATCTGCCAAAGAAGGAAAATCTTGGAAAGAAACAAGCACTTCCAGGACACCTCCCTGCCCTCAGGGGACTCCCAGGGTGGTTGAGAAGACCTAGAACAGTAGTGAAAAGAACACTGGATTTGCTGATGGGGACAGCCTAGGGTTCGAGTCCCTGGCTCTGCCCTTCATCAGATAAGGGACGTGGGAGGTGTGTCTTTTATCCTCTCTGTAAAATGGAGAAGATATTTGTACTCCCTAATCTATGGGGTTACTGGGACACTCCACTCACAACCCCTCCCCCCAACCCCTGTTCAGCCCCTCATCTCCTCTCCTCTCTTGGACTATAGCAACAACCTCTAACTGTGTCCCCCCTCCCCCCATCTCAGCTATCTAAATGGCAACCCACCATCAATCAAACTTCCTCTGCTCAGCAGCCAAGGTGATTTTTACATCTTGGGAGGTCTGGCCATGTTAGCCCTGCCCTCGTGGTCCCCCATTACTCCAAGATCAAATATAATATCCTCTCTGGAAGTAAAGCACTTCAAAGTGTATCCCTTCCACACCCTCTACAATCAGCTACACCAGTCATTCCTCCAACTCCCTCTTGGGCCTTCCCAATGATTGTTGCCTATACCTGTAATGCTCTGGCTTCCTTCATGGCTCAGCTCAAATCTTACCTTCAGGAGGTCTTTCCAAGTCCAGTCTTGCCCCCTCCAAATCCCCAGTTGCTATCAATCAATCAGTATTTATTAAGCACTTACTGTATGTAGCCAGGCACCAGGATTAAGTGCAAAGGACACAAAAAGAGGCAAGACAGTCCCTGCCCTCAAGGAGCTTAAAATCTAATGGGGCAGACAACATTAAACAGATATAAAGCAAGCTAGATACAGGGCAAATAAATAACAGAGGGCAGGCTCAAGAATTAAGAGAGGGTAGAGAAGGCTTCCCAAAAGATGGGATTTTAGTTGGCAGCTAGGTGGCTCATCTTCCAGAGTTCAAATGTGGCCTCAAACATTTATTAACTGTGTGACCCTGAGCAAGTCATCTAACCCTGTCTGGCTCAGTTTCCCCACTTAAAAAATGAGTTGGAGAAGGAAATGGCCAACCACTGCAGTATCTCTGCCAAGGAAAACCCTAATAGGGTCACAAAGCATTGGACAGGATTGAATAACAACTATACCTTCTCTGAGCTTCCCTTCCTTTGACATATATGGACAGCCCATATGTTGCTAGTTCTTTTCAAGTTGTTCCCCCTTCCCCCATTAGAATGTGAATTCCTTGGGAGTAGGTACTGTTTCTACCTTTCCTTGTAGCCTCATGGCTTACTACACTGACTAGCACATAGTGAGTCCTAAAGAGATGCTTGTTGACTGACTGAGAATTATCAAGGGTTATAGGAAAGGAAGTGATGGTCACACCACCACTATCTCTCACGACACTCTCAGTCTCAGTCTCGTGGCCTGGCCTCCAGGGATGGGGCCCCACTCATTCGAGGGAAGTATCCCAGGTTGCCCCTCCTCCTTCTCCTGATGTTTGAGCAGGCCAGCCTCAGACAGGGAGAGGTAACAGGGAGCTCCACCAGAAAGCCCAGGACTGGAGAAGCCATATGGGCAGAGCTCCCAGCAATACCTTCTCCTCCTCCTCCAGCACCTCCATGCTGAATGTACCCTTCTTCGGTTGAACTGCTATATTTAACTCCTGGAAGCAGCTGTCACATCCCCTTGGGACCAATGGGAGGGGATGTGGGATGGGGTGAGTCCTGAAACTACAATTCCCAGCAAGCCCTGGGGGCTGCTCCCTGAGGAGAGGGTGGGGGTGGAGGCAGCCCCTGACTCAGAGAAGGGGCCTCTGTGTGTGTTGAGGTCCAGGGGAACAAGTCGGGCATTGTGCCGTCTGCTCTGAGGTCAGTGGCTACGGCATCAAGCAGCCCTTTCTTAGAAAGTATGGGCTCCTAGGGGATAAAGAGGGGATGGCTAAAAGCAAAGAGTGGGTACAGAGGATTGGAGGGGTATGGTCCCAGCTACCCAGAGTGTCCACAGAAGAGGGGCCAGTCAGGGACCCCAGAAAACAAGGTAGATCTTGAACAGAAGGGGGGACACAAGGTCTCTAGCCCAGTTCCCTACCCCCTACGCCCCCACCCCCCAAGCTCAGCCCTGTCTGGTGGGGCGTGGGAGCCACTGGGCGGCTGTTTACACGAGTCTAAAAATACCAGCTGAAAAGGGAAGCGAACAGAAGGGGGTTGGGTGGGTACTTTGTAAATTCAGGCAGAGGCACCTCAAAGCAGGAACTGGTAGGAATTAGATCCTAATGGAGTCCCAGAAATAGTTATGGAATACCTCAGCATGAAGCTGGGGTGGGCAGAGGGAGTATAATCCAACTTCACCTGGGAGTCTCCAAATGGGCCAATGCTTGTATGTGGGTATAGCCCCATCCTCAAGAGGCCCACCCATCCCACCACACTATTAAGATTGTCTCACAACCAGTCTGGCAACAGGAGAGGAGGTTTAAACTGTGATCTTTCACTGTGAATCCTGACCCTACTCCCAGCCCCTTATGGTAGACACTGCTACCATTCCACCGGGCATGAAAGCAGCTAGGGTCAGTTTTCTACCCATCCACATGACTCCCCAGGGTGAATTTTCTCCCCAATGGAAATATCAGCTTCCTGAGAGCAGGGAAGGGTCTCCTGTTCATTAACTCGTAGTCAAGTACTCACTGAACACTAAGGTGAGCCAAGCCACATGTTCGGCTAGTCTGGAAGAACAGGCCATCCTTGCCTGGAGAACTCAGGGACATCGAGAAGTATTGTGGATGCAGCACTGAGTCTGAAGTTCACCCCTATGTGACCCTGGCCAAGTCACTTACCCCAGCGACCTCAGTGTCCTCATCTGTAAAATGAGGATAAGTAGCACCTACCTACCAAGGTTGGTGATAACATCTGTAAAGTACTTTGCAAACCTTACACTGCCATATAAATACAAGCTGTTATGACTGCTATCACTGTCGTTCAGAGCTCAGATATCGAAGACAATCCCACCTCAGAGGTAAGGCTGTGAGGTGCCAGTCACTTCTTTCTCTGAGCCTCAGTTTCCTCTAAAAAATGAAGTTAAACTTGATGACATTTCTAGTCTCTTCTAAATCTGATAGTAAGTTGAAAAGCCTGTTTTTCAGATCTCTTCTAGTTCTAAGGAAGGAGCTCTTAATTTGGAGTGTGTGAAGTTGTCTTCTTAAACTGCAGTTTATAGTAACATATAAACTCTCTGACAATAGAGTACAATAATTAATATAACTGTAATATCATATTTGGTTTTCTTTGTAAACTGATGTATTTTATGCATTTAAAACCATGATTCTGAGAAGAGGCCCCACAGACTTGGGCAGAAGGGGTCTTGTCAAAGGGGTCTGAGACCCCAAGGTGGGAAGAGCTCCTGTTCTGAGGCCACTCTGAGCCCTTAAACAATACTGCTGGGATCTGTCATGCAGAGCACTATGTATACAAAGGATGCTAGGATGGGTTCTAAGAGGCACAGCACTGATCCCCTTCCCCCAAAGGTAAAGAGCAGTATGGGGATGAGGAAGTCAGAGAAGACTCCCAGGAGGAGGTGAGGCAGGAGCAAGCCCATGAAGGACAGGCAGAAACAGGGACAGGGAAGGCATCCTTGGAAGAGGGAAAGCCAGGAACAAGGGGACCACTGTGGGAGCCATGTGTCCATCCTGGTCCTCATAGGCAACCCTTAGCTCAAGGCCCCGCCACACTCAAGGACCTAGAGGGCCACATGGGGTTTCGAGGCTGAAGGTCTCCCACTCCTGCTGCTGTAGACTGTGAGGAGGGAAGGCTTTAATCAGCAGGGATAATAAGGCAGGTGGGCTCCCAGCACACCTGGCCCAGACCTAGGTTGGGCTGGGCTAGCCAGGCCAGGTGAGCATACAAGGAGGTGCTAAAAAGCTGAACGGCATCTTGGAAACAGTAGCACGGAGGCCTCAGGGCAGGGCGTGCCAACGACTCCGAATGGTTCAGCTAGTTCAACAGCAATCAAATAATACAATAATGAGAGATGACTGGCCGGGCATTTATTTATACGAGCCACTTTTTCCGAGGTAGTTAAATGAACCTCCCAGCTCTGGCTACCTGAGAAGAAAAAGCAAGTTGTTCTGCCTTCTGGTTTCCAGCCCCAGGAGACCAGTCAAATGAAGAAGTCCTGGGGTCCGAGACCCTCCCCTGCTCTCAGGAAGCTGATATCCAGAAGAGAGCTTGGAAGCCTCCCCACCTCATTTCACAACCCTTTGAGATGACCTCCAAACTAGCCAGTAAACACTGTTTTAGCAGATAAATTGGAGGCTTCTCTAGGAAGGTGCTGTTTGGCCCCTCTGACTTAGCTGAGGAAACTGCACCCCCTTAGGTGACCTGCCCAAACAAGGTCCTCCCGGTGGAAAGTGAGAAATTCAACCTATCCAATGGAGATCTTTTTTAAAAAGAAATTATATATCTGGATATGCTGAAAAAGGACACCAATGATAAACTTTATTCACTCTTAATAACCTTAAGGCTGGTTTGGGATCTTGGGGAGTGATAGGGTGGGGAATGGTCAAAATTGGTATCGATTCTACCAATCTGATATCAATACAGGGTCTTTTTATTGGGTTCTCGAGTTCTTCACAAATATTCCTTAAAGGCTCAGTAAACATTAAGCACCTACTAAGGTCAGGACACTTGAGCCCTGGGGATACAAAGGGAAAGGTCCCAGAAGAGCTGAACAAGAGTGAAGAGCTGGTTGGGAGAGAGGAGGCCAAGAGTAACTAAGATACAAAGGGAAAGGTGACTGCATCACAAATAATACCACTTGCCTTTTATAAAGACGGGGGTAAATGTGCAAAGTTCTTTATAAACGATATCTCACCACATTAGGAGGAAAATGCTACAAATAAAATCATTCCCATTTTACAGAAGAGGAGCCTGAGGCTCAGAGAATTTCCAGGATAACACAGCACGTATATTTTAACTGAGTCCTCACAGTAATGCCTGAGAGGTGGGGGTGGGGCTAATTTTATGATCTACCCCTTTGCTAGAAGTGGGAGCTAGACTAGTCTGGGAGTCGAAGTCATTTGGTCAAGTTCATAAATTAGTTACTGAATAGGGACTAAAACCCAGGGGGCTCTTTACCCTCAGGCCAGGCTCTATACCCTAATTATACTAATGGGAGGTTTGTCGCTGGCCACCCCCGATTCCTCCATTTTACAGGTAGGCAAACAGAGGCCAAGTAATCTTCTGGGGGGTGGGGGAATCCCAGGCTAGCTTCCCTTAGGCTTTTTCTTAAATCCTGGCAGCTAGGAAAAAACCGTTTTCAACCAGACATAAAGGCATTTCTTTGCATTAAAAATAAAATATCAAGGTCCTAATTGTATGCATGCACTAGCCTCAGTCCATTCCTGCCCAGAACTTGGGACCATAGGCCCTCCCTCGATCCCTCCCTTCCTTCCTCCTTTCCCCCATTGGGGCTAAGCTGCAGCGTGCACAGCTCGGCCCTACCGGCCCAGAAAGGTATTTAACTACTGCTTCATTGCCTAATTACCGAGGAGGCCGGGCCCTTGGGGAGGAGTGCCCCGCTCCACCCGGGCCTGAGAGAGTAGGGGAGCCGGAGCTCGGCTCCACACAGTGAGAGGCGTGACCCAGCCCAGTTGGGTACCCTGCACTAAAATACGAAATCCCGGGGGTGGGGGGCCTGGGAGAGAAAGTAGAAGGGTTGAAGTGGAGGCCAGTAGAAGACGGGAGGACTGCACTCTCTCTTCCCCACCCACACACCCTTTACCTGAACTAGTGATCCTAGGCGCTGTGAGCCCTTGAGTCCAGGTTTGGGCATAAGTGCATTTGCATATCCATTTGCCTACATTTTCATAAACCTTACTAATCCTAGAATCTGGGAATGACTGGACTGGCACGGGACCCCCTCAGAGGTCTACTAATCTAACCAGCTCTTCTGTTCTCCTCCTCCGCCCATCCCTAAGGGGCAGAATGAGCCTCCATTCTACTTGTGCCCAGGTTTGGGACTGGCAGAAAGGGCATTGGCCTGGGAGTCAAAAAACCTGGGCGGTATGTAGTCCCCTGTTCTATGTAAGGGACCTACCAGGTCATTCTACTCCAATCCTACAGGACTTTGAACTGTCTTACCCCCTCCCCACCATCCCATACCAGGAAGGCACTTTTTCCCTGTAGAATTCCTAGATTCCTTCAAAGCTCAAGTCAAACTTACCCCCTACACGAAGCCTTTTCCTGATTAGTCCAGCTTCGATCCCCTCCCCCAACTCCCCCTTGCAGAATCTTGTAAATACTGAAGTATATACATGTTGTCTCTGCCTGGCCTTTTTGTCTTAGTCTCCAGCACCTAACACATAATCGCTTGCTGCCCCAAGGAGGAAATCACTTGGCCAAGGTGTGAGACATCTGAATTGTCTTCCAGTCTCATCATTCAGGCTGCAAAGGGACCAGAGGCCAGAGCCTATCTGTCTGGCACCCTTTCTTGGCATGACAGGGCATTGCCTCCTATCACAAAGAACCAAGAGTTGATTTATTCTGGCTAAAGTTAAGTCCCTGCCTAAAGCATGCTCTCACTAAGGTGGCCTGATCTGCCTCCTCATCTCTATTTTCCCTGGCTTCCTTAAGCCAGCTTCAAGCTCACCTTCTATAGGAGCCCTTTCCTGGTTCCCCTTCCCCTTTCCCACTACTTTCCAAATACTCTCTATACATCTTGGATATGCCCAGATAAGTGCCCGCTGTCTCTCCCTAATTGAGGATGTATGATTCTTAAAGGGAGGGACTGTTGTTTTTCTCCCTTTCTTTGAATTTTTGGCCTAACACAGTGCCTGGCACCCTTGAGTGCTTAATAAAGGTTTGTTTATATTGGATAGACTGTTGACTTTCTTTCCCCACATCCCTTTAAGCTCAGGGAAAGCAAGTTATTATACACCTGAGTCAAGATTTCCAAGTTAAAAATACTGTGCAACATATTTTAAACTTATCCATTTTTTGCTAGCTCGAGCTCCTGGGCAGAACCCAGCAGAAATCCCTAGTAGAATAAAAATTCCTTGAGGGTGGAATTTTTGTTGACACTGTACAGTATACACAGTAGGTACTTAAATCCTGTTGGGCTGGAATGAATAACTAGCCTAGTGAGGAGAGCACAGAATATGGACGTTTGGAACTGGATACCTGTCCCACAGAGATCTTAAACTCAACACATCCTAAACTCAATTCATTCTATTTCCTCCCCAAATCCTCCCCTCTTCTTAACTTGTCAAATTACTGTGGAGGTGACCATCACTATCCCAGTCACCAAGGCTCATAAGCCAGGTGTCATCCTTGACATCTCACTCTCATCTCTTTATCCATCCAATCAGTTGCCAAGGTCTATCATTTCCATCTCCATAATATCTCTCCTAACCACCAGCCTCTCTCCTCTGCCACTACCCTGGTGCAGGTCCTTATTTTACCTCCTGCCTGGACTATGGCAATAGTCTCCTGGTGGGGTTCTGCCTGCCTCAAGTCTCTCCCCACTCCATTCCATCCTCCACTCAGCTATCAAAGGGATCTTTTTATAGTGCAACTCTGATCATGCCATCGTTCATTCAATAAACTCCAGTGATTCTTTATTATCTCTGAGATCAAACAGAAAATCCTGTATGACTTCTGAAGCCTTTCACAACCTGGCGCCTTCCTTCTCTGTCTTTACACCTTTCTCTGCTTTGTGATCCAGGGACACTAACTCCACTTGGGGATATCTTCTTGGCTGTCCCCCATACCCAGAATGCTCTCCTTCATCTGTGTCTCCTGCCTTCCTTCCAGTTTCACTCCAAAAGTCTTTCCCAGTCCTCCTCTCAGTGGTTAACCTAAATTAACCTGAGATTATCCCCAATTTATACTTTCTAGATCTTGTTTGTACAGTTGTTTGCATGTTTTCTACTCTATTAGACTGTGAATTCCTTGAGAGTGGGGACTAGTTTTTGCTTTCCCAGTGTTTAGTATTGTGGGCCTTAAGAAATACTTGACACAGTCCCTCCTTGTAATCCTACACTCACCTCTAAGTAACTGTGACTCAAAGCAAATCACTCAGTTTCCCAATCTGCAAAGGAAGTGGTAAGACTAGAAATGATATCCCTTCTAACTCAGAGATTCTCTGATTTATATAAAGTTTATTCAGTCTTCAAAAGCAGACCTCAAGGGCTACCTCTTCCAGGAATTCTTGGAAGTTGACAGGTCCCTCTCCCTTCTGGGAGAAGGAGGCATTTCCACTGATAGCTCTCTATTTTCTGTGTGAATCCCCAACTCTGCCGAATTACCCGGAGCAGCATCTAGACTTTTCTTCTATTTCCCTCTCCAAATCTATCTCCACCCCCTCTAGGGCCTAACTGGGCCACATGTAGAGTGCATACAACAATGGCACAACACAGCACCTCAGCTGGTCAGCAGGACCTAGGGGAAATCCGGGGGGATTCGATGAACTGTCTCTGAAATGGGGAGGGCATGGAGTGGAAGGGAGAGGCCCCAGGCAGAATTCCCCAAACCTTACCCAGAGGTTAAGAGGTCTAAGATGTCAAGTTCAGAGACTTGGTTTCTTAAGGGAGGGATGGAAAGGAGCAAGCTGTGGCCACTTCCCTTCCTCCCTCCTCCAGTTTTCTGGGCTGGAACTGGTGGGGAGGTCTTAGAGGAGGGATCTTTTGTTCACTCATTCTAACAGGAGCAGAGTATTTAAGAGCCTAAAAATCAGCTTCCGTCCCCACCCCCAGGACTTTGGGCCTTAAAAGCAGGAAGGGAAAATGCAGAAGGGGAGGGAGAAAGAGGTCAGGGGAGGATGAGGGGACCCAGGGCAGCCTGGCAGCAGTGGCCTGCCCCCAATACACACTGACAGCCAGGGATTGTCCTGGGGACCCTGCACTCAACGAGGGAGGTCACTACCACAGTCGGGTAGAGCCTGCTTTCCTACAGGAAAAGACTGCTCTTGTTCCAAGGTAGGGCCATGCTCTCCTCCACCTTTGATCCTGCCCAGCAGGGTTATACCTAGAGGTTCCCAGGTATAATCTAGGAAGAGGGGGGATGTTACCCAAGTCCAATGTCTTCATTTGACACATAGGAAAACAGAATTCCAGAAAGAGAGGAATGACTTGTTCAAAGTGACACAGGTAAGTTAGCAGGGGTTTCTCCTCCAGGCTCAGAGCTTCCACAGGATACTTCAGCCATAAGAGCACAATTGTAGAGGTCAGAGGGACCTCAGGGACCATGCAGCCTAACTCTGCAATGTTTCAGTGGAGGGACCTGAAGCCTAAATAAGTTAAATCATTTGTCTAAGGTCTAACAGTTAGTGAGCATCAGAGATGGCACTCGCAACCAAATTGTCTGATTTCAGAATCACCCCCACCCCTACCCCAAACTAATGCTGCAGTTCTTAAGTTAGGGCCTGTGAACTTAAAACAAAAAAACAAAACAACATACTGGGTTTAAACTGTGACTCTGCCATTAAGCGACTATGTGCCCACGAGGCACTTCCTTTCTCTAGGCCTCAGTTTGCTCACCTGTGCAATGGGGAGAGCACCTGCCTTGTCTACCACACTGGGTTGCTTGGGAAAATCAAATGGGCCAGTGAATGGGAAAGAAGTCTGAAGACACTCAAACTGGCAGAATGGTTGTGGTCTGGGCACCCCTTGGAGGTTCTCTTGCTCCCCCTCCACACAGATACTAGGTGCCCCAGTTGGAGGCTCCACTTCTCCCCTTGGGCCCAAGCACATTCACATGTGCTCTCACTCTTCCTTCCCCAGTACTTTATTTTTAGGCCCAAATTTGACTTTAATCGTTACTTAGCGGATTCTATTTCCAGCCCACGGAGGGCAGCCCAAGGCAGGCAGGCAGTGATCTGTGGGGTGGAGGATGGGATGGGGGAGTCAGCTAGCTCACACACTACCCCAAAGGGGGCTAGGAAATCCCCACAGAAAGGAGGCAGATGTGAAGAAAACTGGAGGATCCCCACTGGGAAGAGGGGCATTATAATCACAGGACTGTACAGCTGAAAGGGAACTCAGAAATCACCCCCACTCCACAAATGGGCAAACTGGGGCCCGGGGACAGGAAATGACTTGTTCAAAGTCACACAGTTAGTTAAGGCACAATGCCCTTTGACTCATCTAGTTCCAGGACACACTGGATTTTGACCTCATCCAACCACCCACCCACCTCTTATCCCTGTCCAAAAAAAAAAAAAGCTGATTACTGAATTAGAGCCTCAGAGGTTCCCCTTACCCTGACCTAGGTAAGGTAGTTCACCCCAGCTTTGTCTAGAGCATTCCAAGAGAAGGAAGATGGGACCTGAAAGAATATCCTGAGGGAATGTGCTTTGGTCTAAGTTCTAGAGACCAAGATTTAAGGCTATATAGCCTCAGAGTTATAGCTCCCCAAACTGATCCAGCACATCAATAGTTTCTTTCTAGAGAGTCATGAAGAAAGATCCTGGATTTAGACAGAACCATTAGACACTTAGAAGTCATCAAGCCTGTGGCCACGGGGTAAATAAATACCAGAGGTGAGATTTGAACCAGGTCTTGAAGACTCCCAAATCCAGAACTCATGCATTGGGCCCTAATGTGTCCATCTAAAGCAGGTCCTTGGGAGCCCCAAGTGCTCTCGGGGCTGCTGAGATTTCTGTGGGAACTTGTACCCAGTAGCCCACCTCACCCTTGTGCCTCAGGGACTGGCCCTTACTCCCTGGTGTACTGGCAAGAAGGAGATATTGGCTGCTGCACTCCAGCTCTGAAAAGGGCAGAAGAGAAGGTGACTCTCGATGCAGCAAGGCATGTTTAGGGTAGACCTAAAGATGACCCGGCTGATGGATTGAACAGCGCAGCCAAGGTCTAGGCAAGGCTGGACAATTTCATCTCCATGGTTACTGTCTACTGGAGGGCCCCAGGCTGTCACATGTAGCTTAACTGATAACAACCAACTCTATACTCCACAGACATGAAAAATGTGCTTATAAAAAATCAGATTAAAAGTTCCTTTCATTGAGTCTATGCCCATGTTTTCTGCCCCCAGTGGCTGTCTACCCTGCCCATCTCCACAGTTGGCTCTCAAAGCAGATAATGGAGCACAGGACAAGGGGGATTATGTTCCCTCCCTTGAGGAGAAGGGGGACAGGTACCTACTAGGGATAGCTGAAGCAGACAGGCCCTGCCTGGAGGCCACAGTAAATGGTTTTTCTGTTCTTTCCAACTCTTTGCTCTGATTTGGGGATCTATGTGGTCTAGACTAGAAAATCTCAAAATCACAGTTGCCACCACAACCCCCTCCCCATAAAGAGAAAGAGAAACAGTAAGGGAAGATAGGAACCAAAGCTCCAGTCAGAATGTCTGAGTCCCATTCTTGAGCCTCTGATGCTCATCTTGTTCCATAAAGCCCCCGGGATCTCTGCTACTTAGGAAAAGGCTGGGCTCAGCCCAAGAAGCAACAGGACAGTAGGAAGGAGATAGCTGGGAACAAAGAAAAATCTCCTTTCTGCTCTGAGGAGGACAGGAAGAAGGATGGTTTAAGTCAAGACCAGGACCAGCCCCTCTCACCCACCCCTAGTCAACACAAAGACAAGGCACACATCAGAAGTGAAGAGGGTCAGAAGGGATCCCAGCTCTGATACTTGCCATTTCATCCAGCAGGTGATTGAACCTTTCTGGGGCCAAGCTAGAAAAGAAGGAATGGGGGGGGGGAGGGGGAGAAATCACCTCTAAACCTTCCTTACTTAACCAGGTTGTGATGAGGGGAAGTGAGTCACCTACTTTAGATTTCTCTCCTTCTCTGGAGGGGGTCTCATGTCAAGACCCAGCTAAACTCAAATGACCCACCATCAGCAGGGGATGCAGCACTGAACCATCCAGTGTCTAGACCAGTTTCCCTTGTGACCCATTGCACTGGCAAAGCAACCAGTTGGAGGGGTGTCCTCCCACCAGCCCACGGAGGGCACAATTTAGATCTTTATCCTTCAGCAGCTCGTAAGAAATATCCTACAGTGGTCCAGAGTCCAGTTCATGTCTCCCTGGGTTATTTCTTTGGGGATCTGTTTCAGCCTCAAGAGCCCTGCTCTTATCCCTTTGGGCGGAGGAATCTTCCTGTGCCTTTCAGTAGCTAATGAGAAGTAGGTACTCCCTCCCTCTCCCCACCCCAGCCCCAGTACTCACACCCAGACTGAGACCTCCTGAGCCTTGACAAAGCTGATGGGGATTTCCCAAGAGGCTAAGCAAGCATCCCCTGGGGAGCCCTGGGGATGGTCCTGACCGGATGTAAAAGGCTCCAGCTGCTTCCAGCCCACCAGAGCTCCACCCTGGTATCAGCTCCTTGTCTTTATTTCAGATCTCCCATCTTATTTGGTAGACTGGTATGGGGAAGGAGAAGGATGAAACCTTCTCTGTCCCTCTCCCAAGGCTGGGACCCGTATTTTAAGCCAGTTTTCCACAAGATCTCAGTGTGACAACTTTAGGGGACAGAGAGAATGGCAGAATCAGAAGGACTGAGTTCCATTAGGACCATCAGCTAGAAGAAGAAGATGGCCTGGGATGTGGGGGGTCTGAGGCAAATTTATGGAATGCAGTCACAGTAGAGGTTGATATCCTAGACTGATCTCAGAGGCTCCCACACAGGTCCCAGAGGATGGGGATGGGATGGAGATGAGAACATAGACCATGAGGGAAATTGGAAACATTCCCACCTTTAGGTCCCTCAGTTTAGGAGCCTCCTTCCCAAGTCCCACAAAGCTGATGATGGCCACTGAGAAAAGGAGGGGTAGGAACACAGTTTTATGGAGGCTTCCAGCCATTATTTTCAAAGTTGAGGAAGGGGAGGGGAGTCATACGGAATACTCACAAGAACTGGGAGTGAGGGATTTAAATGACTTTGAGCTTGGATATTGGACTCTCCCCAACTCTCCTTTGAGGGAGAAAGTGTGGCTGGAACCAGATCGTGGGAATCAGCCTCCAAGGAAGGCAAAGGCTGACCCTTGGCTCTGTGCTAAAGGAGCCGAGTCCGGACACCTCTAAACTATGCCTCAATAATGTTTCTTCTTCTTGTGACACACACCAGAGAGGAGGTCAAAAGCTTTTAAGAGACAGGCGCCCCACATCCCTTTCTCCCCCACTACCCCAATTCTCTCCTTAGAGACAGTTTCCTTGCCAAGGAAATTTCCAAGTGTTTCTCTGACTCTGCTATCAGATACTGCTCTAAGAGCCTGGAATTCAGGTACTCTAAGGTGGTCATGGCAATGGTACAAGGTAGTATACCCCTGGGGGCAGAAGCTACCTTAGTGACCAATCAGGCGTGAAGATGACATTCAACTAGAAAGTTAGGATCTCCCCCTGTTCCCTGCCAAGTTTCCTTGCTCCCTTTACCATCCCAAATCAAAGAGAAAGGAGGAAGATGAAATGTGGGGCTTCTGAACATTGGAGTCCCTAGTTAGCCACATCATCCTTCCTGTTCAGCTAGTTACCTTCTGTAACATGAAAAATTCTTACCCAGCACAACCAGGCCTATGGGTAACTCATATGGGCAAAGGTTTCTCCAAGGAAAGCCAAGGACATCAAGTTACCTCAGTAGTTACCACCCCCCTCCAAAAAAAAAAAAAAGCTCTAATCACTCCCCACTCCCCACGTTAAATTTTAATGGTGGCTGACAGGATGGTTGCTTTGAAGATAGAAAGACAAGGTCTGAGTCCCCCAAGCAGTTGAGACTTCAGAGCCCAGGACTCCAACAAGAGGAAGCAAGCTTGGGGAGGAATGCCCCAGGGCCAGTATCTCACTCTGAGCCATAAACCTGCCAGCTGGATACTTTCTCCAAACCTATCTTTTCCCAATGCCTAGATCTGCAGCCCAGCTGAGCACATGTTAAGCCTCTCAGGGCCTGGCTCAGCCTGTCTTAGTTACTGCCTGCTCAAGGAACAGTTTTGGTTTCTTTTAGTTGCTCCACCTCTCGGAGCATCAGGAAGTAATTTAATGTGTGACTATGGCCAAGTCACTTCTGGGCCTCGGTTTCCTCATCTGTAAAATGAGGAACATGGACTAGGCTACCTCTAAATAAATTTGTTTCCAGTTTTAAATTATGTGACCCTAACTTTGGGCAAACCCCTTTTCTTTTCCATGCCTCACTTTGCCCCAAAGTAAAATAAAGAGGTTGGTCTAAATGTTCTCTAGGTCCCTTTTGCCTTAATTCAATGACTCCAGTCCTGGATGTCTAACACAGGCCTAGGTGTCCAGCTAGAAGTGGGACGGGGAAAGGGAGATGCAATTCACATGTGCAGGACCAGCTCCCTCTAGGTGGTACAGGGGGCTTTGTTTCCAAGGCTGCTCTCCCTGGCT
Source organism: Potorous gilbertii (assembly GCA_028658325.1). NCBI lineage: Eukaryota > Metazoa > Chordata > Mammalia > Diprotodontia > Potoroidae > Potorous > Potorous gilbertii. Next base: position 500,080,790 of record CM053769.1, on the reverse strand, counting down.
ACCCAAGGATGCAGTCAGTGGGGATGTCGGGTTAGAAGGAGCAGCCCCAGTCAGAGAGGATATTTCAACCTCTTCAGTGGGGGTCAAATCGAGGAAAACAATCCTCTGAAGTCCTGTCCTGGGTACAAGTAGCCCAAAGTCGGGTGTCTGAGCCTGAGTCCTAAGGTATGGGTTGGGGAACAAGGAGCATTGTGCACAGGCCGGCGTGAGCAGCCCTGTCGTCAGGCTTCAGGCTCCGTCAGCAGGTTACACGGTTACAGGGTAGAGGGTGGGAATGGGGATGGGCGGGGGGAGAATGGAAGGAGGAGAAGACAGAGCTTGGGGAAGTGCTGGCAAACCCCCAGAGACGATGAAATGGCTTCTCTTTCCACACACCCCCACCTTGGTCCAGTCTGACCCCACCCCATGCTGGAAGCTTAATTCCTCCTCCATCAGCCACATGCCCGTCCTGCACAGTCCCACTAAGGAAGGCTGGCATTATCCTGGATCCCCGCCCCATCCCTGCCCCTCCAAAGCCGGGACTGAGGCTCCGAGCTCCGAGCTGGAGGGAGATAAAGGGTTGATGAGGATTTAGTCAGAGCCTCTTAAGGAGTGGGCTTTCTCCAGTCCCCAGGCAGACCTCACTCGAACCCCCCCGGTAGGCCCCGGGGCGGTGAGGACCCACCAACTTGGCACTGGGCTCGCCTGCCCCACGGGCCCGGGGCCCATCTCGGAGGACGGCTTATTGCCCGGGTCTACACCGTGACAGCAACTCCCGGGAGAATTCAAACCCGTCGGAGCTCGGGTGGGGGAGGGGAGCGGCCGCGGGGAGGGCGGGAGCCGGCCAAGGACCAGTAGGTTCCGGGGCTGGCGATCTCCACCCAGCTCGGGCCGCCGCGGCCAGGGCCCCGAACGCCGGGCACTCACCTCTCTCCGAGCGCTTCGGTCCGATCCACTTAGCCGCCGGCGACATCAGTGGGCTGCGGGACAGTCCATGTGGCCGGGGGCTGGGTGGAGGCGGGGGGGGGCGCCCTGGTGGGAGGGGTCCGAAGGAGCGCGGGGAAGGGGGAGGAGAGAAGGAGCGGGAAGAGGGCAGGAGGGAGGGCGAGGGGCTGGGCCGGGGAGCACCGCGCGGCCCGGGCCGGGGAGGGAGGAGGAAACAATGTAGCCTCCGCCGCCCCGGGAGAGTTCCGCTTCCGAACGCCGCCGCCGCCGCCGAGCCTTGAGGTGGGGACGTAGCGCGGGCCGCCCGGGCAGCCCCTACACGCGACGTTCGGCTCAGGAGCGGGGCGGCCCCCGGCGTCCCAGCGCCCCGCCCCGGCACCGGCGGCCCGGGCTGGAAGCGGGCTGGACGGAGGAACGGACCCGACGGCTCCCAGCCGGACTGGAGGGCCGGCGGCGGCTGCCCCCACCCCGGGAGCGCGGAGGGAGGGGCGGGGCGGGGCGGGGATGGGGGGGGAGAAGGCTGGCGGCGCGCGCGCGCGTCCTCTGCTGCGGGGGCCGCCCCCTCCCCAGGCCCTCTCCGGCTCAGCTGGAAGGAAGCTCGCAGGCCTGGCCGGAGGAAGCGGAGCCCGGATCCATCCGCCTGCAGCAGCGCGCCTGCGCCAAATGGGCTGGACCCGCTCGTGGGCCGGGCGCGAGCGGGGAGGCTGCGCCACCTACCGGAGGCCACGGGCATCGCGTGGGGGTGTGTCCAGGTCCCGGCGTCCCGAGCCCTTGGCCGCCGACCCATTGGCAGCCAGACGCCTGAAGTCGGGGCCGCTCGTCTGGGCAGGTGGGCGCGGAGTTGGAGGCCCGAGACAGTGACCCGCTCGCCGCCCTTCGCCTGCAAAGTGGTGAGTGGGCACCGTTGGGCACAGTCCAGACGGCTACCTCAGAACTCCGGGCCGGCTGGGGGCGGGGTGGGGCAGGGAGCTCTTCGTCACTTTGTGATCAGTGCGAGCGCACGGCCTGACAGCACCCAGGACAGGACTGGAAGAGTCCGAGGATCAAGGTTTAGAGGTCAAGTGTACATGGTCAGAGCCCTTGCTGGTGCAACCGTGTGTGTGTGTGTGTGTGTGTGTGTGTGTGCGTGTGTGCGTGTGAGAGTGAGTGTGTGTGTATGTGTGAGAGTGAGTGTGTGTGTATGTGTGTGTGTATGTGTGTGTGCTGTGTGCCAGCACCGTGCTAAGCCTGGCAGAGTAAAGGAAGGCGAAAGACAGCTCCTTCTCTCAAGGAACTCACAGGCTTCACTGCCAAACTAAGCGGTCTGTGGTGGGTGATCCGGTGGAAGGGGCACCAGCTTTGTGTCCCAACCAGGAGCAGTGAGGAGTTGTTAGAAAGAAGAGAAGCTTCTCCCCAACGATTAGAGCAATCCAGAAGCAAAATGGGCAGCCTTGGGAAGAGGGGCAGTTGATTTCCCCTCACTGAGGGGTGTCTTCAAGCAGAGGCTGGCTGACCATTTGTCCAGTATGTCCTAGAAAGGATTCTCCTTCAGGGGTGAATTTCTCTAGATGACTCCCAAATCTCCACACCCTAAGATTCTCTGGTTCACTTGGGGAAAAGGAGAGTCACACACTTGTAACAGTCTGGACAGGAAAAGTTGGCCATAATCATGGAAGGGATTGTGCTGAGATTGAGGGTCCTTAAGAGAGGCTTCTTGCTGAAGGTAGGACTTTAATTGAGACTTGAAGGAAGCCAGGGTAGGAACAAAGAACTAGATACCCTGGATCCCTGGAAAGGGCAGAGTGAAATAAAGGAATAGCCTTCATTGGTCAGGTTGACAGGAACGGTAGAGTATGTTTGGAGGAGGATTCCTTTACCTCAATGTAAATAAACTTCAGGGTTCTTGGAGGGATGGGTTCCCTGGCCTTTAATAAGCTGTAGGGTCACCAGACTTTATGGAGATAAAAGGGGTCTTCTCCTTTCTCCCCCATAGTCTGGGGGAAGGTAGCCCAGGGGTTAAGAGTGGAAAAAGTTTAAGAAGCCCTGATTTAGAAGACTTTTCCCTGCCTGCTCTTAAGAAGACATCTTGGTACAGCTAGGTGACCCAGTGGATAGAGCACTGGAGGACTCAAACTTACTAGCTGTGTGACCCTGGACAAGTCACTTAACCCCAATTGGCTCAAAAAAAGTTTTAAAATAATGATAACTTAGAGACTCCAGGAGTCAAGATGGACATCAGCCTTGCCCTTCAAACTGTTGTCATAGTAACCATCCTTTTGTGTAGATTTGAGGAGTTACTCCTTTTTTCTAAAACCTTTGGTTCCTTGTCCCCACAGTCTCCTTCTGTTTCCATCCTACCTTTCTAGCCTGATTTTCTCAATATTCTCCTTCACACATTCTCCTTTCTCAACAAACTGATGATTAGCCCTGATTTTGGTCCTGCAGTTTCCTGATTTAGTGCAGGTTAATTGGAACCTCCCTGCCTCTTTCCTCAAGGCTCAGCTCAGGGGCTTTCTCTGCCAGGAGGCCCTTCTGTATTTCCCCTCAACTAAAGATGATCTCAAACTTCAGATTTTCCTAAAGCACTTGGTCTGAATTTTGCCTTTGTCTCACTCACTTTCTGTTGTTGTTTTTTTTTTGGCAGGGTTCAGGTTGGGAGGCAACTGGGGTTAAGTGACTTGCCCAGAGTCACACAGCTAATAAGTGTCAAGTGTCTGAAGCTGGATTTGAACTTGGGTCCTCCTGACTCAACTACCCACTGGGCCACCTAGTTGCCCTGTGCCATTCACATTCTGTCTTTGTGTTATTCTCCTCTACCTAGCTGGTATGTTTCATAGATTACAAACTCCGAATTTCTTGGGATCATTTTTCATCTTTATTTTGCCAGCACTGAGCACAGTGCTTTGTACTACTCGGTGAACAAGTCTTTATTAAGGGCACCCTATGTGCCTGGCACTGTGTTAGGGTGTTGGGGATAGAAAGACAAAGGATGAAACCATCCCTTCCTTCAAGGACCTTCCACATTCTAATTGGAGAGAAAACAAGTGTGTGTTTATACATATAAAAATCTGTATCTACCTGTATATATAGGATAAATATGAAGATAATAAATGAAACCAAAGTTAAATAACCATAAAGGTCTTAAAAAACCCAACAGCAATCCCAATGACAGATAGTGAGTCTTCTGGCACTTCCTTAGTATTCCCAGCAACGTCCCAGAATAGGCTGTACATCAGGGCTTCTTAGACTTTTCCCACAATCAACCCCTTCAGCATTTCTTACACTGTGGAATGAGAATTAGAACCAGGATACAATCCTAGAGCTACAGTTCTAAAGACCCTTAGAAGCACAACTCCTTTACTTACAGTTGGGGAAACTGAGGCTGAGAGATTATGACTTCCCTCAAATTACCCAGGTAGTAAGGAAACCTCAGTACCTCACTGAGCCTCAGAGGTCTTTTAATCCTGCATTTTGGAGATGAGGAGTTCCCAGATGAATTGCTCAAAGTCAAGCAGCTCTCTAGTAGCTTGGTTATCAGCAGCTGAACTGAAATTTCCATCTTTAAGGTAGAAGTGAAGCAGGAAACTGGACCCCAGGCAACCCTTGCCTTTCCTCAGCAAAGGATTCTGAGCAACAGGGGGAAAGAATATTCACCAAAGCCACCTGTCTCCTGGATTCCTTACTGGTTAGCTGGGTTAGCACTGAGGCCCTGGGGTTGATGGGGAAGACCTAGTCTAAGAGAGACTACCAGTTGATATTGGGGGAGGGGAAGGGGAAAAGAAAAGGGTGGAGAGAGGGGGGAAAGGAAAGGAAAAGGGAGGGAGGGGGAGAGAAATGGAGGGAGAAGAGAAGAGAGAGAAACACTCTAATACTGGGTGAAAGGAATAGATATGGAAGATGATAGACAGATGTCCTTCAAGAGTACTGAATTCTCATAGAAGAATTATAACTAATGGTTTCTCCCATTAGCTATAATTCTTTTATGCAACATGACTAATGTGAAAATGCGTTTAATGGGAATGTATGTGTAGCGTCCATATATGATTGATTGTATGCTGTCTTGGGGAGGGAGGGGGAGAAAATTTTAAATTTATGGAAGTGCATGTTGAAAACTGAAAACAAATAAATTAATAAATTTTTGGGGGGAAAAAGAGTCCTGAATTCTCCCCTCCCCTGGGCTCCAAACAAAACTAACCTTGGCCAATCCTAGCTCATATTCCCTGGCTCGCTGTCCCTGTCCCTCTTCTACAAAGTAGCCACTGGGTACCTGAGCTGATGCTAATTTTCCAGAAAATAATAATGAGTCAGAGCAGAGTTAGAGGACAGTTTTCAACACAGTGTGACCCTGGGTGAGTCACTTTACCTTTCTGTGCCTCAGTTTCCCTTTCTGGAAATTGAAGGTAATGCTTCTGCTTGCCTCCTCATGGTGTTGCTATAAAGGAATTACCATATAAATGTTGGCTATATGAATGTGAATTTTTTTATCCTCATGTCTTGTTATAATGGAAGTGCATTTTTCATTTCTTTTTAATTTTTTTTTTCTATTTGGGGACTAGTTCATTCTTTACATTTGTATTCCCAGGGCCAAGCACATAGGAAGTCCTTAATAAAGCTTTGCTGACTGATTTCAAATGTATGTGGTGCATCACACTTTATTTTTCTATTTTTTTATTAAAAACTTTTAATGAACAAAAGTCTACCCCTCCCTGCCAGAAAACCAAGGCAAAACTTTTGGTCACAAATGTGCATAATCAAGCAAAATAAATTCCTACTTTGTCCAAAAAATAGATGTCTCAGTTTGCAACCAGAATCCATTACCCACCCTCATCCCCTCCAAAGGTGGTAGCCTGCTTGGTTGGTCTTATGAAACATGGTTGATCATTGTGTTGTTCATAGTTTTTAGGGCTTTCCTGATTGTTGCTCACTGTAACTGTGTCTCAGTTCATACAAGTCTTTTTTGTACTTTCCAGATTTATTAAGTGCCTACTAATCATCAGGCACTGTGCTAAGCATTGGAGAGAAAAAGAAAGGTAAAAGACAGTGTCTGCTCTCAAGGACAGATTGGAGATTTTTAAGGCCCTGGATTAAAGGGAGAGGAGAAGTCTGGAAAGTTTCCTGTAGAAAGTGGGATTTTTATCTAGTACTTGAAAGAAGCTAGGAGACATAGATTGTTGGGAGATGGAATGTCTTGTTCTGGACCAATAAGGAGGCCAGCGTTGCTGGATCTCAGAGAGAGAAAGAGAGAGAGGGAGAGAATGAATATGAGTGTGTGTGATGACAAAAACATATTGCAGGGGTTGGGGAGAGAGCTGGTGAATTTTATATTTAATCCTCAAGGTGATAGGGAGCCAGTGGAGTTTCTTGAGTGAGGAGTGGTAGTAGTGACTTGATCACTGACAGCTGAGTAGAGGGTGGACTGGAGTAGGGAGAGACAAAATGCTTTTATTGGTCCTGCTGGATCCTCACAGAACCCACCTGACAGTTGAGGGATTTGAGATCCAGAGAGGTCCAGATTTGCCTGAGGTTGTACAGCAAATCCATGATAGATACAGGGCTACAATCCAGGTCATTTAACTCCTGGTGTTAGGACTTCTGCTGGGGTGGAGGATGATGTCCCTAAGTCAATGGAGACTAGGCAAAGAAGACTCCTTATTGATGTGGTAAAGGGTCTTTCAATTCAACCAACATTTTCATATTAAGGGCCTGCTGTGTGCCAGGCTCCAGGCTTGGTACCTGACCTGGGATGCCTAGGTACTTCTAGCAGACTTAGTTTGGGGAGGTGATATACAGTTGGTACACAGATAAGAAAAGAACTGAAGTGATATTGTGGAGCAGAGGTAGGGGTGGTCTGGGAAAGCTTTGTGGAGCAGGTGCCCCCAGAGCTGAGCCTTGAAGGCTTCTAAGAAGTGGGCCAGCCTGGAGGCTTGGTGAGACAGCCTGGCCTAAGGCCCAGAGAAAAGAGTTGGGGAACAGCTGTTAGGCCAGTTGGACTGGCCTGGAGACTTCCAGAAGAGGAGCTTTGTGAATAGACCTGAGCAGGCCAGCAGGCAGTGGCAGGATTGTGGAGAACTTTCAGTGCCAGCATCTAGAGTTCTAGCCTGGGAATAGGAGAAGCTTGTCAAGGCAGGGAGAATTTTTCTTTATGAACCTCTTTACTTGGTTTTGATCTCCATAGAGGCACAATGAACTCTAGAGTGTATTTGGATAACGTGTGTCTGGATGAGGGGGACAGGAAGGTTTACTGAGAGTCAAGAGGGTTTAAAAGGTTGCCTATAAATAATGGGGTCCTTGGAAGAGTCTTGAGAGGACAGACCCATGGCTTTGAGAGATGATTTATTTGGTGTGGGTGGCAAATAGGGGTACCTGGTTAGAGGGCTACTCTACAATATTTCCAGTTTGTTTTGGGGAAAGATATATAGGAGGCCAGGCCTAGAATCCAGTTTTTAATAAGCAATTTGGTCAGGAGCTCTTAAACCTTTTAACTTCATGGACACTCTTGGCAGTCTCAAACCCATGAACCCCTTCTCTGAATAATATATATTTAAAAAATTCATCCTAGAAGGAAATGTTTGATTTTAGTTAGAAAATTAAGATGTAACTTTTTTATTCCTCTTACCCAGTATCACATCTCCCAGGTTAAATGAACCTAGGTAGAGGTGCATCGATGATTGATGTTTTGGATTTGAGGCTAGGCTCACTTCAACGGTTGGAAGAGTGAAGAACCCTTCTTGGCCTCCTGACCTTGGCCAAGTTACTTCCCCTCTCTGGGCTTCAACTTCCTCCTCTGGTCAGTGAGGGGCATGAACTGGTAGAGGATCCCCAAGGTCCCCTCATCTCTTATGTTGTGTTTGGTGAGGGATCAGAGGTCTTGAGAAAAGAGGAAGAATGGGAAAACAGTGGAAAGGGAGGAGAAGGAAGAGAGACCTGAAGGAACTTCTGCATTTAGTTATACCAGTGAAATGCAAAATCTGTGCCAGTTTGGATGAATTGAGCTGTGCTTCCCAACTGGGGCACCCTTGACAATAGGATTGTGGCAGGCCCCCGCCCTCTGGGCCTCCTCCCCCATTCCCTTCTACCCCCCCCCTTCCCCAGGGGGCCAGAGCTGACAGTTTAAAGAAGTCGGTGTGAAGTGGTTTGGAACTCTGACTGTATGTCGGCCCCCAGGGGCAGAAAACAGGAAGCCGAGATAAAAGATTGATTTGCAGCTAGTCCCCATCTACTTCCTGCAGAGCAGGTGCTCAGGGCTGAGCTAGACATGGGAGGAAACTAGCCGGGCCCAACTCTACCCTTATATAGCATTGTTCCCTGTTATAATGTGGCTCCCTCTCTCCCCGCCTTGTCTCTCCTTCTCCTCCTCTTTCCCCATGAGCTCTTTGAGGGCACTCCCAGGAGATGTCCAACAGGTGGATGGACCAACCAAGGCCAGGGAGGGCCAAGCCCTAGGTAGTGTCATTTAGGACTGTTCTCCACTGTCACCATCACCTGTCCTATTCTGTTGACACCACCATGAGCGTTTTTCTTTTGTCCATCATTCTGCCATTATCACCTGCCAGTCCTAACTGCTGTTATCTGTCTTTATCAACACTGTAAGGTCAAGGTCTTCAGACCTTCCAAGTTGTGATGGGGGAAAGGTGTTAAGACAATGGCAGGACTATGCTTTTTGTCCGTGGCAGAGAACCAAATTATTTCCCAAACCATGTTTCAGTTCCCACTTATGTGCCTTTGCACAAGCAGTGTCCTCCCTCTGGAATGCTGTTCCTCCTCCACACTGCCTCATAGACTCCCTAGCTTCCCAAAAAGCACATTATGTGCTTCCTCCTACCAGACCTTTCCTAATATTCCCTGTTGTTGGCACCCTGCCCTTATTATTTTCTATTTATTCTACAATGTATACTTGTAACATATTGTTTCTCTTCCCCTTCAAGAATGCAAGCTTCTCTTTGTTATCCTAGCACCCAGCACAAGGACCTGGCTCATCCCAGGCTCTCAGTAATGCCTACCCAATGAAGCCTTGTTGAAGCCTTCCTGATCAAGACTTCATTTCCTAGGAGGGTGATTGATGGACACAGGAGATACTCGTTACTGGGAAGAGGAAAACCCGAAAATGGGAACAGGACCAAGCCCAGGTTCCGAGCAATTCTAGGTGGATCCAGCCAGTCCAAAGGCAGAGGTCGACTTCTGCACATACTGCCGGCAGCCAAAATATGGTGGAGTCTGTCGGGATCGCCCACTGGTGTGGGGAGGCCAGCAAGCACTGGGGTTCCGGCTGCTAGGATATGACCATCACATGAGGAAAATGTCTGAGAACCTTGAAGCGCTCTACAAATTTAAACTGTTTTTAATTATTATTGATAATATATGCTACTTATTTGAGATTATTATAAGTATTTTTATGGATAGAGGAGGCGCTCTCCAGAATATATTGGGGAAGAGGGAAGGGTATACTAATTTGGATAATTGCTGAGAACATTTCTCTTTTTCTTGGTTTGTTTCATTTTCTGTTCCAACTAAATACTTGTGCTGATTCTGTACTGTTGTTTGTCTAGAGTTCTGTTATTATAGTAATAACTGAATTTCAAGGCTGTGGTTCAGAGGTTTTTTTATTTCCCTTGATTATTCAATTCAGAGGGCTGAACCCATTGGCTAAACCCCACCTTCCCCAGTACTCACAGATAGACCCTAATCCCCACCGTTATAGGCTCATAAACTACTAAATCTCAAAAGATCAGGGTGTATCCCAAGCCATGGAATCCTAGATTTCGAGCCAAGAGAATTCTCGGAGGACAAATCTTGTCCCCTCCTTTGAGAGATGAGAAAACTGAGGCCCAGAGAGAAACAAAAGAGAACTTGAAAACCCGGAAAGAAACTGACCAGAATATGCCCAGTGGAAACATGAAGCCAAGTCCATGAGGACCTAAATTCTGCATGGCCCAAGGCTGCTATTAAAAGGAGAGACTTTCTTAGAGGTCAAGGGGTCATTTAAGGACCAATCCTGGGCAATGCTGTTTTCCTCAGCAGGTTATCATTCTGTGACTTGTTTCTCAAGCCCAAGCTGATAAGAGAACCAGGCTCTAGAAGAGGCATTTGAAGAAATCCCTGAGGGACAGATGCCTTTTGAGGAGAGTTGTTTGGGGGGATGAATGCAGCTGCTTCCAGGGTCTGTACCTGTAAGGGTTGTGGGGCTGTCAGGGACCTTAGTGATGTTCCCATAATGGGATGAGCCAAGAAGGATGGGGCACTCCTGGCAACAGGTCTTGCACATGGGAGGTGTTCGATAAATTATTATTCAAATAACCCCTACAGGGCCAGACCAATGCAGAGTGTCCGCTGAACTCCCCAGATCAGAATCAAAGGGTCCGGTGCCACACCTAGATTAAAGCCTCTCCAGGTTTGGCCTTCACAGATATGAGATGGGGTGCAGCGCCACCTGGTGTCCTAAGTAGAGGTGAGCAACTGGACAGTTTACTGCTCAAGCAGGCAGCAGGGGTTCCTCCCTCTCCCCCCAGATCTTCTCTCTGCAGCCTTGTTCGCTTGGGGACATAGAGTTTGCCTGGATTAACAAACTGGACATATTGAAATCCTTGGTAGGTACAACCCTTGGTCAGTTTCCCCTGAGATCAAGAAATAGAATTTGCTTGTCCCCAGATATCTTCCTCATCCCTGGTACCTGACATTTCTCTTCTGAGCTTTTGAGGAACCTGCTCCAGGTTCCTCTCTTGCACCAAAAAGTCCCTGGGGAGAGGGAGCATGCTGACCTTTTTTTCTCAGGAGATTCGAGGGACTCTCTAGAAGAGGCATTAAGGGGTGTTTAGTTCAGTGTCTGGTGCTTAATTTATTCACTGAAATAGCGACAGCATAGAATAGGGCATTACAAGCTAGCTGTGTGACCTTGGGTGAATCCCAGTGTCTTCTATGAAAAGCTATGAAGTGCTGCTAAGGCCTTATGAAATTCCAAACCTTCCATGTCTCCTGGACTGTTAGTTTTCTTTGCACTCTACTGATCTCTCCCCTCTATGAGCTACAGCAGTTACCAATCTGAACCACACAAACTAGATCTGATTCTGTCAGTTTCATACAGTTTTGTGTGTATGCATGTGTGTGTAAATGAGTGAACTCCCAAACCAGAATGTGAACCTTCAGCATAGGTTCAGAAAAGAAATAGATTCACACATTTATGGCCTTTCTAAGGTTGAGGATACAGCTCGCAAATGACTTTAAAGGTCCCTAGTTTCACATTCCACTGAGGGTTTGAACCGTTAGAGATAAATTTATGAGAAAATACCCGCTCTGCCCCGATTACACACAAACACACACACACACACACACACACACACACACACGCAGCAGGAACCCAAAATCCTAGGAGATAGGCAATAAAAACACTCTCAGTTGCTTCATTTGTAAAAATGGAAGTCACGATGATTCTTGGCACTACCTACTATATGAAACTATAAGGAGAAAGCACTTTGTTAATCTTTAATGCGCGGTCAAAATGTGAACAATTGTTGGTCCCATTTTACAGAGAGGTTAAGATGGGGTGGGAAACCTGTGACTTCAAGGTCACATGTGACCTTCTAGGTCCTCAGATGTGAACCTTAGACTGTGTCCAAGTTTTACAGAACTAATCCTTTTGTTAAAGGGATTTGTTCTGTGAAGTTTGGATTCAATCAAAAAGCCACACCTGAGGACCTACAGGGCCACATGTGGCCTCGAGGCTGTTAAGAGCTTTGCCCAGGGTCTCATAGCTAGTATATTTCAGAGCAGGGGCTTCAGTTAAGATCTTCTCATTCCTAGTCCAGTGTCCTTTCCATCATGCCAGCCTGGTGCCAATTGATTGGAAAGGCCCAGATGCTTTGATTCCAGGCTAACTTGCCCTCATTCTCTCCTTTGATCCAGTAGAGTTTGGGGATGGTTGGGTCTGGAGTCTCTTTATTGGTATTTGCTTTATATTTGTCTTGTTTGTGAACAGAGCAACCAGAAGGAAATCAGTTGTGGTTGGTTGGTTTTTCCCCCAACCTGAACTAGCACATTTGTGGGGTGTGGGTGAAGGTGGAAAGCTGAGGCAGTGGGAAGGAACGTGCAGAGCTTGGGAGGATTGGAGAAAATGTGGCTTCCAAAGCCAATACCCATGTGGTGAGTGCATGTATGTTCTCTCCTGACTGGCCCATCATGGTTATATCCTCAGACAATGATCCCCTCTCTTTGTGAGCCATGGGCTGGGAAAAGAAAGGGGTCCTTGCTGCCAATACCCTAAACTGGTTCCTCTCCTCACCCCAACAGTGGCATACCTTCTGGCCAGTCTCACCCTAGGACAGGTGCATGGATATCAAACAGCTCAGCTTATTTGTAGGAGGGGGCTGGGCCTCTGATGTTTGGGAATAGAAAAGACAGGAAGAGCTATCTTCAGGCCTTACATTTCTGGGCCAGAAAGGAAAACCTGACACCCCAGGGGCCTTAGAGCAGTAGGTCTTTCACTCAATGCAAAAGACTAAGTCCATTGGCTAATCTCTCATTTCCCCCAGTCCCTGCCCCTAGAGGGTCATAAGCCACTATGTCTCAGACAATTGGGGAGTATCCCCTAGTCATCCATTGGATCATGGATTTAGAGCCCAGAGAGATCTCAGAGCTTGTCAAGTCCAACTTCCTCCTTTGACAGATAAAGAAATTGAGGCCCAAAGAAAATGTGTCTTGCCTATGGTCACAGGCCACATAGGAAGTAGGTGGCAGAAGCTGGTTTCGAATCTAGGCCCTCTGATTCTAAATCCAGTCCAACCCAAACTTGAGCAGTAATTCCCCAGAATATCTCTCTGACATCATGAACCTCCTCTAGCCCCGCTCAAGCATCTTCGAACTCTGCCCCGCTCCAGTCTACCTACAAATTATAAATACCCTCAGATGTTACTAATCCTTAAAAGCCTTCTGTCTCTCACACAGTTACTTTCTCCTCTCCACTTTCTGAAAAACTTTCTCCACTAAATGTTTCCACTTCTTCATCTTCCCCTCATCTCAATCCCTTGCAATCTCTTGCTTCTGCTCCCACCCACTGAATATGCTCTCCAAGATCAGCAAGGACTTTCTAAATGACAAACTCAGCATCCTTTTTTCCATTCACATCCATAACCTCAATGTAGCCTTTGTGGCTATGATCACACATAGATACTTCCCCCTTCTGGCTCTGCTACCCCCATCATCACCCTGTGCAGGATCTTCACTCACTCCCTGGCTTTGCCAATCCCCAGCTCTGGCTTCAATCTCTGTTCCTCTGGGCTCCAGACTCACCTCACCAACTGAGTCACAATATATCTGAAATGTCTCCCCCATCCCAACCTCCTCTTCCTGACTTGACTCTGTCTGGGCTCCCACCATTCATTCTATCTCTTGTTCAAAACCTTTGGGTTCTTCTGGAATCTCTCCCTCACGTCTAGACAGTTGGTTAAAAGTGAATTCCACCTATCTATCCCCATTGCCACCTTCCTAATTCAAGAGTTTACCACCTGCTCTGATTACGACTGTAGCCTCCTCACAGGGTTTCTGTCTGCACTCTCACCTCCTGTATCAGTAAGCACCCTGACATACACAGCGGGGCCTGCTATCACAAGTTCTTTGATCTGCTTCTCTAAAAGGAAAGGCAACTTTTGAGGGGTTAGCAATCATTTTAATCAAGCACATGTATCATTCAGTTCAGGTGAAGAAGTCAGCACCCTGAACTTTAGAGAAAATACAGAGAAATCAAAGATCAACAGACATTGCTTCCTCTGTCTGGTCATAATCAATACATACGAAACAATTCAACCGACAGGTCCAACTGTCTGACCATAGTTACCAGAGAGGGAAGCCCTGACATTTGGGTTTTTCAAAGGGGGAGGGGAGTTTGATTAGCAGCTTCCCCAGACTCTTATCTGGCACATAAACCTTCTTTCAAAAACTAAGCCTTGAAGTAAAACCTCACCCTCTGACCCAGTGCCTCTGTAGAAAAAAACGAAAGGTATGTGGGACCCTCCTACAAAACAACTTCTCTAATCAAGCTTCCCTCTACGGTCAGGTCCAACAATGAGTGGGAAAGATCCTCTTTAATCACATTATTCAGAGGCATTATACTTCTTGGTATAAACAAAAACAGCAAAAAGATCCCACTTTGCCCTCACACCTCTCTTCAAACGACCTTTCATAGAGCTCCCAGAATCCTCTTCTCAAAAGTCATCAGTGCTGGAATTTTTTTTTTGCCCGGAATTCAAAACCCACCACAAGATGATGTCATCTTACATTTTCACTTTTATACCTCCTACTGCTTTCTACAAACTAGCCAAACCAGACTAGTTTTTATATCATACCTTGCTTTCCCACCTCTGTGCCTTTGCTCAGCCTGTACCCCATGAACTTCTTCCCCCTCTTTTCCTGTATTGAATTACTGCCTATTTTTTAAAGTCCTACACGAATACAAATGCCATCTCCAATTCCACTAGTCAGTACTAACTCTTCTGATCTTATACTGTGCTTTATTTTACAATTTTCTAACTTATACTGTGCTTTGTTTTACAATTGTCACATAATATTATACAATTTTGTCTATAAGTATATATCTTCCCCAAGTAGAGTGTTAAGTATATACCATCAAACTCAGAGGATGGCTCTGAAGGCAGGGACTTGCAATTTTGTCCCTTTAGGACAGGGCTTGACACAAAATAGAGGCTTAATATTTGTAGATTGAATCAGCATTGTTTAGCTTTACGGAACTGCTCTCTCTCTCTCTCTCTCTCTCTCTCTCTTCCCCGTCTTCCCTCCCTCTCTCCTCTCTTCCTCCTCTCTCTGTGTGTCTCTCTGTCTCTGTCTCCCTTCCCCCACTCCCTTCATTCTAAGGAGTGGCTCATTGGGTAGGAGAAGGGGGAGAAACATGAGGAAATAAAGATGATGGAAAAACAGGATATCAGTAAAATATTTTGAAAATAATGCCTGACTGCATGGTCATCTAGTCTCCAGTGATTGGAGGACTCACTTACCACCCAAAGCTGCCCAGCCTTACTTTTCAAAACTCCAATTGTTGAGAAGTTTTTTCTCATGGTAACTGGAAACTTCCATCTCTGTAAAACCACCAGTTACTCTGCCTTCCAGAGCCAGCCCCCTCTAAGCCCATACCATCTAATCCTTCTTCCACATGTCAGCCCTTAGTGTTCTCTTTTTGGTTCTTTTAATAATTTCTGGAATGCTATGATTGTTCTCTCATACTATGGCCCTTTCCTGACACCAACTTCTCTAGACTCTGCAGTTTGTCAATATCCTCTCAAATAACAATAACCAGCATTTATATAGCATTTTAAAGTTTGCAAAGTACTGTATGTTATCTCATTTGATCCTCACAGAAACCTTGTGAGTTGAAATTAGTACCTCCACTTTACAAATGGGGAAACTGAGGTAGTTGAAATTGGTATTCCCACTTTATAGATGGGGAAACTGAGGTAGAAAGAGAGGAAGTGACTCGGCTAGGGTCCTACAGGTAGTAAGTATCTGAGGCAGGATGTGAATCCAGATCTTCATGACTTCCGAGCCCAGCATCCATTCATCTTTAGTTGTCCTATGGCTAGAGGTGGAGCCAGTGCTCCCAATGTTAATCCTGACCTCCATCTTCGCTTTTGTTGGTTTGTTTTTGTTTTTGGGGGCCCCATAGGGAGATATGGAGCTGTGCCTGGTGAGGGAGAAACTCAGATTTGGCCCTGGCCTCTTGGGGAGATACTGAAGCTCCTCCCAACATTGTCCCAAGGCAAATACAACGTTATCCTTCCTGTCCCTGATCTGATTTAGTGAGAGGGTGGGAGGAGAGGAGAGTTGGGAGGAGTGGACCAAGGAGGTCTAATACATTGTGTCACTTAAAACCGCACTAAGACTTTGGGGATATGCTGTACATAAACCACCCTGGAGGGTGTGAACTGCAGCAAGATCAGAAGCTTGAGTCAATAGGCTACCCGATACCCTCCCCCTCCTCCTTGCAAAACCTTCCCACTTCCTTCCAGCTTAACTTCCCACCACCAGTTTCTACCCCTCCACACACGAATTCCTTTGCTAATCCCACATTTGATTCACACCTTTCAATTTGGCTGAATTAAACAAACATTTCTGAAGCACCTACTATGTGCCAGGTTTAGGAAACAGACAAAAAGAAGTAATTCCAGCTTAAGTGACCGTGCTCATATGGCGAGTATCTGCTTTCATCCTCCTGACCCCCTCCCACTTGGTTAATCACACACCCCTTTGTTCACCGAAGTCCTGATTCACACCTCCCTGCTCCCCATCTCTATTCAGAACTCCTTTGCTGACACACACCACCGCTCTCCTGAGATCCCCTTTCACACGTGGATGCATTTATGCACATGAACTTTTGGGATCCTAGAGTGACTGGAACAAAGTGACCAGGGAGACTGCCTGTCTTCCTACTTGTCTCTGATCTTTCTTTTCTGACAGCCTTCGTAGCTCATCCCAAACTATCTTTCACCACTCCCCACCCTACACCCCACAGTGTCTTTAACTATTGAAAGGGCTTCCCCAAAGTCCAAGCAGTAGTTCTGTTTAGTAGAGAGCAGGATTTTATCTTCTGCATGACCCCAGCCCTCCACCCCTCCATACCCTATATCCTTCTGCCTCACTGACAGTACCATTCCACTCCCAACCTTACCGCCTTTGGCTAGGGTCCATTCTGGTCACCTAATCTTTTTATTTCTTGACTTGAGCAGGACCTTAAATGAAATGTCCCTCTAGACAGAGTACCAGCTCTTTGAGGACCAAGGGATTGTCTTTTAGCTTGCCCCCAGGCAAGAGGCATAGGTCTGGAGGACATGACCACTAAATTTGATGGGGACACACTTCAGACATTCCCACTTTCTGCCTATGAAATGTAATACGTGTCAGAAAAGCATTCATGACACAAAGGGATGAGAACTCCCTTGGAGGGTTTTTTCTCCTCTCTTGTGGTTCTTATATAATTGTCTGATGCCTCCTAGCATACTGAGAACAACTCCCTACCTAAAAGCAGGCAATTCACGCACAATATTACAAAGGAAATAAAAAAGAATTGCTAAAACACCACCTATTGGTCACAAAGAGGAATGTAAATCCTCAGCTTCACTTAAGGCCATGAAAACCAGCCATCCCCGTGGCTGAGCCCCTTTCCCAAAAGTCTTGTCTTGGTTGGGTTGCTCCCTGGATGACCTCTGCCATTTGATGGAAGACATTTGGAAGGATGACATTTCTCTCCTCTCTGTCTCCTTTCTGTCTTTCCTCATCACATCATTTAATTCTTTGGGCCAGATCAGACCAAGTCATGGATTCCTCTTATTGTTCAATACCATCTCCTTGACATTCATCTTTTTTGTCAATTTCAGGCAAAGGATCACAGGATATTTCCTTTTCTCACCTACATGTTTCATTGGCCCTCAGTTTGAAACTTCACCCATAGACATGACTTGAGGCAGATAGGATCTGTTTTCTTAGGGAAATGGAAATGGAAACAGGATCCCAAAACGCTGGATCTTAGGCCATAGCTAACTTGGTTTCTGTTTCTCTTGCCTCCTTCTTTCAGAATGATTCATTGGTCCTGGCCCTTTGGTCTTAGAGCTTTCAACTTTCTTTACTTTGAAAGTCCCCACATTGAACAATGAAACCCAACTTAAGTTGTTGAACCTACTGATTTTGCTGGGTCTCTGAGTTTGCTTAGCTCCTTGGGTTCAGAAATTTGTTGCTCTGGATTTTGCATCCCCATGGATCCTTTTATGAAACCTCCTCTAGCTCAGCTTCTTTTGTTTTCATGATTTTTTTCTCCTTTAAATCCCATAGAGGACATTGCTTACCTCTCTTTTATTTAGTTTAATTTAATTAAAATTTTAATTTAATTTAAATCAACAAGCATTTATTAAATGTCTGCTACATGCCAGGCATTGCACAGGCATTGGGGAAACAAAGGCAAAAAGAAATACAGTCCTTTCCCTCTTATCTTGCCTCAATTCAGGCTTCTGTCTCACTTCCCAGCCATCTCCAAACCATGCTACCTCCATTCTGGTTGCCATCCTCTCTCTTTCTCCCCACCTCCTTTCTACTGGAACCTTGGATTCTATTCTTGGGAACCATTCTGGCCTTGGTCATGTAAGTTTCTTCCTTATCTTGACTGGATTCAGACCTCTACCTCTCTTTTTTTTGTTTCGTACACCATCAGAATTATCCCCAGTATCCCTCTCCCCCTCCCGGAGAACCATCCTATATACCAAATACTATTTTTAAGAGGAAAAAAATCTGCACAGCTGGTCAATACACTGAAAAAGTCTGAAAATCTATTCAGTGTGTAAGACCTGTGGACCTTTCATCTCCGTGAGAGGTGGATTGGGGGTGTCCTCTCATATCTCTACATTTGAGTCATGCTTGCTTGATCTTTGTAACTTTGTTGCATTTGCTTTTGCCTTTTTGCAAAGAGTTGTTCCTTTGGTTTACATTGTTGCAGTTATTGCTGTATATTTCTTAGCTTCCTTTATTCTGCATCAGTTCATAGAAATCTTTCCATGCTTCCTGTATTTATCACATGCATCATTTCTTATGGCACAGGAGTATTCCATTACATTCACGTACCACATTTTGTTTAGCCATTCCCCAATCAATGGGCATCTACTTTGTTTCCAATTCTTAGATTTCACAAAAAGTGTGATTATAAAATAGGTTGGCATATGTAGGTCCGCGTCTCTTTCCAGGCATCTTTACACTGTGATCCACCCACCCTCTTTTTAGCTCATCTTTATGGGTTGTGTTCCTTCATTAAAATATAAGCACTTTGAAGGTAGATACTGCCTTGCTTGTTTTGTATTTGTGTCTCCAGAACTTGGCATAGTGCCTGGCATGTAGTAAGCCTTAATAAATACTCTGTCCCTACCCTCAAGGAACTTACCTATCTTGCACTAACCTCCACCACAGCAACAAATCTGTGGTTTCATCACTGTAGGTATCCTTCTGATGATGCAAACTGTAACCCATCTGTCTTCCCATCAGATATGACTCTCATCCCACAAATCTGCCACTGAGGGTCTACCTAACATCCTGGAGATCTTCTTATACAAATTCTGAGAAAATATAAGAAAGTAATTAAATGAGATATGCATAAAAAAGAAAACTTCTTAATCTCTTTCCTAGACTCTAAATTTCCCAAAATACTCTCTGTAGCTATAGTTCTGTAGGTCCAGCCTGAACCATACTCATTTGCCCTAGACAAATGCTTTCAGAACACTTCCTGGAGTTATGTTTAGAAATTTTATCAACTGGATGAACTCACTGACCAGTTCTATAATCTCTCATTTCTTCTCAGTCAATCAGGAAGCTTCTGATTGGCTCAACCTCAGTTTTTCAGTATCTTATCTATAGAACCACAAAGCTGCTATGCTCTCCAGGACTTCAGAATCACACAACTAGAGCTGGAAGGGACCTTAGAAGTTATCTCCAGGGGTTTTTAACCTGGAGCCTGTGAACATGGGATTTTGTTTTGTTTTGTGTATACATTTTGATAGCTACATTCAATATAATTGGTTTCCTTTGTGATCATATGTGTTTTATCTATTTAAAAATACAATTCTGAAAAGGGGTCCATATGTTTTCCCCAACTGCCCAAGGAATCATGGCACAAGTAAAGGTTAGGAAGCCCTGATCTTGCCCAATCCCCCCATTTTTACAGTTGAGGGAACTCATGCTCATGGAGGGGAAGTGATTTGTCCAAAAGCACACCCAGTTCCTCTGACTTCCAATCCATTACATCATTCTTCCTCTGTTTTGAGCAATGTCAGCTTGCCTAGAATTGGGGTGTCTTCTCAGGGGAACTAATGTGAAGGGCCATGCTCAGTTATACCCAGAGGTTTTACTCTGTAATTAGAAAAATTAGCAAACACCAACCCACAAATGCAACAGTCACTTTCTGGTCACTCTGGCCGGGGAGAGGCATTCTCAGAACAGTGGAGAACACCTAGGCTTAAGTCTGAGCCTGATTCAGCATCCATCCTGGGAGTGTATTCTCCAGATCTCTAAGCAGGAAGGTTAGATATTTTTTTCAGAAAAGAAGCCTGGAGCTTGAGTGTGATCCCATACGGTCAAGAGGCAAAAAGAAATGAGTCAAGGTCTAAATGACTCAGAGCTCCCCTATTCTCTTCCTCTTAGCCCCTGAGTCCCCCATGAGGGCAGAAGTCTTGGGCCTCACAGTCTTGTGTGCTGGGTCTATGCCACACTGTATTATGACTGCATTGCTATTGTATCAGGCATTATTAAAGTTATTATTACAATGCCATAGTTTTCATACACCATTTTCTTAGTAGATTATTAATACAAACTAGCTAGTTTCTCCATCAAGATCCTCTTCTGATACTTCATTTTAGCACAGAGAACCTGAGGTCCTGGAATGCTATGCTGGAAGAGGACAGGCCCTGACATACAGAGAAACTGAGTCACAGAAAAATGGAAATTACAGAGAACATTCTTAGAGGAGCTGTGAAAGATATATAACACACATTCAGTTCTTTCTTTAGGGGTATTATTCCTACCCCAGTCTAGAGCGGGTCCCTCCCTGGTCCCTCCAATCTCCATCATTCTTTCTTCCCAAAACCACCTGGACTTCTTTGAGAGCTTCTCTGTAGGACCAGAGGGACAGCAGGTGGTCTCATCTCATTGGGATTGCTCCAGAGCAAGACAGAGTCTGGACATAGAAGCATAAGAGCTCAGTCATGTAACTCAAGGCAATGATGATGATGATGGTAGTTAGCATTTATATGTCATTTAAACGTTTGTGTAGTGCTTTGTTTGTGCACTAGGTGGCCTGGATAGAGCAACAGCCCTGGAGTCAAGAGAACCTGAGTTCAACTATGATCTCAGACAGTAACAGTGTGACTCTGGGTGAGTCACTTAACCCTATTTGCCTCAGTTTCCTCATCTGTAAAATAAGTAGGAGTAGGAAATGGCAAACCACCCTGATATCTTTGCCAAGAAAACCCTCATATCGGATCATAAAAAGTCAGACATGATGGAAACCAATTGAACAATGATTATATGTGTTAACTCATTTGATCCTCACAACCCTGTAAAGTAGATGTTATTGTTATCCCAACTTTCTAGATAAAGAAACTGAGGCTGAGCCTGTAGACTGCTATTGGTGCTCCTGCCTCAGATCTCTCCCCACTCTAGTCCATTATCCATTTGCCAAATTCATCTTCTTAAAGTGCAGATCTTTTTATGTCCTCCCCCTCTTCAAAACACTTCAGCGGCACCTATTATTTCTGGGATCAAATAGGAAAGCTTCTGTTTGACATTTCATAACCTTGCCCCTCCTACCTTTCCACCCCACCCCTTCCATTACTCCTAGCTCCAGTAACAAAAGCTTCTAGCTGTTCCCTAAATTAGACATCCCAAGACTGTTCTCACCATCTGCCATGCCTCAAACAGCCTCCCAGCCCTCTGGGCTTCCTTTAAACCGCAACTGAAATCCCTCAAACTACAAGAAGCCTTTTCAGAATCCCCTTCCCCAATACTGGTGCCTTCTGTCTTTTCATTCTCTTCCTTCTCTCCTATATATGTTGTGTTTATACGTGGTTATTTGCACGTTGTCTCCCCCATTAGACTGGGAGTTACTGGAGAGCTGGGGATGTCTTTTGTCTTTCTTTGTATCCTTGTGTTTAGCACCATGCCTGGCACCTAGCAGGTGCTTCGTAACTGACTAATTGAAGTGACTCACACAGCTAGTAAGTACCTGAGACTGAATTTGAACTGACTCCCACATTCTACCCATTGAGCCCCATAGCTTCCTCTAGGCCAATTACTTTGTCTTCTTGAGCCTCAGTTTACATTAGTAAAATAAGAGGGCTGGAGTGCTAATTTCTAAGCTTCCTCTGGTCTCTCAACCCTGTGAAGCTCTGACCTCTCCAAGTGACTGAAAGAAGCTGGGAGTCTGTTGTTAGTCACAAGAGGGCAGCACATGCCTGGTTCATCTCCACGCCGAACCCATAACTCAAGGCCTTCCTCATCTTTTCCCCAGGCTGGCAGAACAGGCAGGGATGGTTTATAAATCTGTCACTGAGGACCACTCCATTTTCTCACAGAGGCTCTTTACCAGAAGGTTGGGCACTGGATGATGACACCCGTCAGCCTGAATCCCAATGAAATATCTACTGATCTACTGAGGTGTGGGGAGGTCACAGTCTCAGGTGTGGGTAGGGAACCAGGTATTGTCCCCCCAGTAGCCAATCAGTTAACATGTGTTGATTAAACTCCTACTTTAGCACTAGCTACAGTGCTCCCAGCTGTGCCTAGGGAAACCATATATACAATATGTAAATATATACACACATATGCAGTACATATAGGTACATACACCTGTATGCTTACACATGTATGTACACATACATACACATATAATTATATATTATATTCATAAATACACATATATTTATATATTATATTTATACATACTTATATATTTACAAACCGAAGGAGACAGGTAACTCAGTGGATAGAAAATGGAACTTGGAGTCAGGAAAGATCCAAGTTCAAATTCTGTTTGAAAAACAATAAGCAGGCCTGTTTAATTGGACCTTGGAGTGTGTGTAAAAAAGGAATTCATGTGTAACAAGCCTCAGAGAGGTAGGTTGGAACCAGATTGTGAAAGGCCTTAAATGCCAAAAAGTAGAATTGTATTTTTGTCTTGGAGGCACTAGGGAGTCATTTAAGGTTTTCAAGCAGGGAAGTGACTTGATCAGAATGGTGCTTTAGGAATATCCCCGTAGCAGTTATATCCCACTAGGCAGGGATGGAGCACCAGGAATCAGACCTCTGGCACCAGCTCCTCTTTTTCTTTCCCTAAAGGTGTCCTCACAGATATAGCTCCACATGTTCTAGATCCTGCTGCCCAAGCACAGGAATGTGCTCTGGACAGGGGCACAGTGTTGGCCCACCCTGGGTAAAGTCTGTCTCTGTGGTCTATGCCTTCCTGTTCTATGCCTCCTACCCCTTCTCTCACAGAATTTCAGTGCTGAATCTAGGGTCATAGATCCTGAAGGCACCTTAGACTTTCTGGAGTCCAAACCCTTCATCTGACAGACAGGGAAGCAGAGGCCCAGGGAATGACTTGGCCAAAAGCCCCCAGGTCTAAGTGGAAGAGACACTTGGATCTGTCCCAAGGCCTCTCACCTCAGAGCCTGGGGTTCTTTCTGGAATGTGACACTGCCCCCTCAATTTGAGCAGAATGTCCCCAACAAGTCATTATTCAGCCTTCAGTGGAGACTGCTGTTGTCCTCTCCCTACCATGCCCAAGCACTCCTCACCTTTCTGTTTTCCCAGAATTTCCCTACTTACTCCTGAGTCAGGGGGAAAATGACTGATTCAAACACTAGCTTTGCATTTAACTCACCAAGTCTCTTTCCCTCACTGAACCTTTGTTTCCCTATCTGTCAAATGGGCGAGTGGGATGGGGACTGGACCAGATGGTCTGGATGGTAGCTGCAGCTCTAACATTCTCTGAGTGTGTAATCAGCTCCTTTCCCCTGAGAGGGACTGAAGATGCTCCCCTTCTCAGGGACCTTCAGGTTCCAGGTAAAGAAGAGGCCAAAAGGAGGAAGCTTTTGTGTGACAGTCTGATGATCTTGACACCCTCACATCGCACCAGGGTTGGTAGCTGCTTACTTGGCTATGCCTTTAAACCCAGGACTCCTTTTCTCATATGTTCTTTTCTGGGAAACTGAGGCATGGGAGCTAGGTACAAGGTGCTTTGGAGAATCCTCTCCAAAAAGAGAGGTCTCTGATCAACACCACTCCCTGCCTCATGGAAGGAGAGAGAGCCCTTATGGATGTGAAGAGAGGTCAATTCTGAAGTGTGTATAAGCACCTCTTCTTTCTGGGACTCTATTTCTCCATTTGTACGATGGAGGAGGGTCCCTTCCAGACTTGACTTGATTCTGCCTGGGGTTAGAGCATGTAAGTGGGTTAGATTTTCTGGGCATGTTGGCATGCATTTCCCATGCAGGAAATCCCACATGTTCAGATGTGTAGAAGAAGGATAGTCTGTCTTTTTTTTTTTTTAATTTTTGGATATGACCAAGCAGAAATTTTATTATGATTGAGTATAAAAAGATTTTCTCCATCACTTTATTTTATTTATTTATAAATGTTCTACAATCACTTCCTTAAAATTAAGATTTTATCCCCCCCACCCCTTCCTCCCGCTACCCCCCTCCCTCCCCATGACAACACACAATTCTGTATAGGTTCTACATAAACTTTCCTATTGAGCACATTTTCACTATAGTGATGCTATG
>CM053769.1:500031796-500056078 GCA_028658325.1 Potorous gilbertii | reverse complement strand
ACAAACATTCTCTGGTACATTCTGCGAATGACTTCCATATTTCTTTCTCTGAGTGTGGAAGGCATTTTGCCTTAGAAAATCGTCATTGGGATTGACAGTCTGTCTTTAAGCCATGGGGGTACACAGCAAAGAGCCTGGCATCTGAAGCTCCACCTGGCTTCAAATCCTAGCTCTGCTCTCTACGTAATGCTGGAAATCCCCTACCTAATGTGAGCCACAGCTTCCTCACTGATAACATGAGAGGTCTGCACTTGGTGATCCCTAAATTCCAATACTATGATCCTCATCATCTGGAACATGGGAAGCATGTATGAGCCTCTCTCCCCTCCCCATTCTCCAGCCCCAAGAAGTGATTCCTAAGCCCCACTGAGAAAGACTCCACTCAGGGCTGGCCTTGGGAGCAGTAAGTGGGTCACATCCAGACCCAGTCAGGCTGATTCCACCACTCTCTGATATGCCTTCTTCTTGCTCAGAACCTGATACTTTCTTTCCTCCTTCCCTCCTTCCCAATTGGATCTTGCTTTCAGAAGAGGCTCCAAGATCAGTCATTGACCCCCGCCAGAACCTCAGCTCTTAGATGCCCTCTCCCAGAGATAGGTGGCCCCTCAGCATCCTCCATCTGCATCGTCATTTGTTCTCCATCCCAGAAATGAAAGAATCTATTCCACCTTTGCCCTAAGAGGACCTGGACTTCACCTCTGAGAGGTGGGCAGGGCAGTTTCCTGGAGGGCCCCAGAAAAGCACACCCTGAAGGTGGTCCCACCTGCCCTACCTCCAGATACTCAGGGCTCCCGAGTTCTTCCTAATAAACTCCTAGCATCCTGAGAATACCTGCTCTCAGCTGTCCCAACTGCTTGCCAAGCAGGCAGCTCCTTAATCTCAGCAGGTGTGGACCCTCCTCCCTGGGGACTGCAGGGGGAGGGGGTAGGTAGGGGCCTCCTCTGAGATCAGGAGAGGGGAAAACATTCTATTATGTGGACTACCCCCCCCCCCAGCATAGAGCCCCACCCCCGCCCCACGGTGTTCTGGGCTGGCTGGGGCACCTTCCAGGGGGAGGCAAGATGCACCTTCTTTCTATCAGGAAGCTTGACATATGCTGAACTCTGAGGAGGCCCAAGTGGGTGGTGTGAATGCCTCTTTTATTTGGTTGGGACCTGTTGATTCATGTTGAAGGGAGTTCCCAATGGGGAAACACTCACCAAATGAAGGCCATAGGCTGCTTCCAGTACTTAGCACTGTGATTGGCACATAGTAGGTTCTTAATACATATTTATTGACCGACTGCTCTTCTATTTGTAGTCTTAGAGAGTTGTTGCAGACCCTAAGAGTGACTAGCCTAGGACCATTCAGCTGATGTATGTCAGAGGTGGGATTTGAACCCAGGTCTTCCTACTTTTGAGGCCAGCTCTTTACCCATTATATCACATTGTCTCTCAATGCTTCTTACCACTTGATAATGATAAGCAACATTCCTATACACCTTAAGGTTTGAAAAATGCTTTATACACCTTATTTCATTTTTGTGAAGTATTTACTACAGCTACTAAATACATCTCCCTGTTGGACAGAGGGGAAACTGAGGCTCAGGAAGTCAAGTGACTTGTTTGAGGTCACAGAGCTAGATAAACATCCCAGGGACAGAATTGCAATGCAAGTCAAGCCTTCTCACCACTTTGTATGGTTGTAATATTGTGTGCCTCAGTTTCCTCAGCTTCCAGTTGAGTGGTGGTCAGTGGACTTTTCAGGTTCCCTCATAACTCTCAATCCTATGAGTTGGGATCTTGGATTTAGGAAAATCATGGATGCTGAGAGAGGTTGTGACTCATTTTTCTGGGATCACGTAGGTGTTAAGCAGCAGATCCCAGATTTAAGCCCAGGGGCTCTCAATTCCAGATGCTGAGTTGCCCCTATACAACAACTGGACTTTGGAGCTCTATAGTAATTGTTGATGAATGGGGACTGGTCTGGCGATCAGAGGTCATTTGAAATTCCACTCTAAAGGCTGCTTCAGAAACATTCCCTGAGCCCTACTGGGGTGAGTCCCTGTTCTAAGGACTAAGAAATCTGGTCACTGTCCTCTCATAGCTTCCATTCTAACTGGAAAGACAAAGAAGGACCAGCAGTGATTGTAACAGCAGGTAGAATGTGATAACAAAAAGAATGAAGGATGAGGGAGGGGATGCAGAGGAGGGAGGATAACAGAAGGAATAATAGGAAAGGCATGGGCATTTATTAAGCACTAACTGTATGCCAGGCACTATGCCAAGTACTTTACAAATATTATCTCATTTGATGATAATGAAGGAGATAGCATTTAGGACCTTAACAGGCAGAGGTGGAGGAGGGTGTTCCAGCCAAGGGAAACCATTTTGAACAAAGTCAAGTAGATAGGAAAATACAAGAGATGTTCATGGGACATGAGGTCATCCAGTTTTACTGGAACATGAAATATGTTTCAGGGAAGAATAGGACATAAAGGTGGGAAAATTGGGGAAAGAACATAGAAAGTCTCCGATACCAGGCTGAGGAATTTGGACTTTACTTTATGGGTCTTGGGGAGTCATGGGAGGTTCCTGAGCAGAGGAGTAGCATCCTAAAAAATGAGACACATATAGTGATTTAAAGTTTACAAAATACTTTATAAATGTGTGTGTGTGTGTGTGTGTGTGAGTGTCTGTGTGATCTCACTTAATCCTCACCACAACCTTGTGAAGTAAATACTTTAGATATGACACGATTGGACTTGTGCCTGACAAATATTTACCTGGCAGCAGGTGATTAGCTGGAAAGAAACTGGAGATGAGGAGATCCCTGAGGAGGTTGTTCCACTCACCTTAAGCAAGAAGTAAGGAAGATCTAGACTAAAGTGGTGACCGTAGGAGTGGAGAGGAGGGGACGGAGTCTAGAGTAATGGCAGAAGCAGAATTTCAAGGACTTGGCAGCTCTAGAGGCTGAGGGAGAGGGAAGAGGCAGAAACTCTTACGAGGTCTCAAGAATGAGTAAACAGGAAGATGGTGGGAGTCATCTACTGAAATGAGGGGGTTGGGAGGAGGGACCGGTTTCAGGAGGAAATCAATGGTTCAGATATATCCATTTTGAGGCACTGGTCAGAATTCCAAGAGAAGATATCCAGCAAGCAGTTGGAAATGAAGTTCTTGTATCTGAGAGGTCAAGCAGAGCCAGAACTAGTCCTGGAGGAATGGGGCTTTGGCCTAGTGAATTGATGACCAGGAGCAGATGTTTCCAGCTACGTATTTCCTTCTCATACAGCTCCTCTGGTCTATGGACTCTTTCAGTCTCTTCAATTAGTCAGTCAGACAATATGCATTTATTGAGCACTTATTGAGCCCATGTCAGCACTGGGCTAGGCAGTGGAGGTACAGAGAAATATCCCCTGCCAAAGGAACTTTAAGTGGGGGAGACAACATGGAAATAGCTAAGTACACGCAAGTTAAATTCAGAGAAGGTGATGGGAAAGGGGAAGAAATAAGCAACTGGACAGTCCATGGAATCTAAGAGACAGAGGGAGGGGAGCAACCCAGATTTAGTATGCAATTGAGGACACTTGGGTGGCCAGCCTGGGAGGACTGGGAAGAAGATGTCACCTTCTCCAGTAAAAAGGAAGGTTTAGGTGGAAAGATAACAGGTTTGGTTTGGGATATGTTAAGATATCTACTGGACATCAACTGAGTCTAGGTAACAATCCAAGGATCCTTGGTAACCCAGGAGAAGGCAGTTTCAGTTGGCTGAAGTCTGAAGTCGAATTTTAGAGTGTTTAAAAGAGAATGAGAGGTGAGGAAGTAGAGGCATCCATTGTAGATGGATTTCTTTAAGAGTTGAGTTGAGAAAGAAGGGAGAGATTTCCAATAATAGCTGAGAAGGTTGATGATTGGATTAAGTGGAGATTTTTTTTTTTAAGGAAGAAGGAATATAGGGGTAGCAGGAAAGGAATTAGTAGAAAAGCTAAGCTAGGCAATTTGATGGAGAAATCAGGAGGATCAACAAGCAGAAATTGAAGTCAGTCAATAAACAAGCATTTATTAAGCATCTACTGTGTGCTAAGCACTGAGGTTTAAAGAGACTGGTTGACCTTTGCAAAAGAAAGGCCCCTATGCTTCTGAACCAGTAGTAAATGAAGAGACAGTGGGACCAGAAGACATTCAACAGATGTAAAATGAGCTACAAAGTGATTTGGTTTCTTCCTGTTCGAAATCAATGATTCTTTGTTCCCTTAGATTCACAACAGCTCTGACATTCTCTGCTTCCACTCTCACACATGTCCACATACAAGTTCACATTCACATTCATATGCAGACACACATATACATTTTCATACATGCACGCACAAATTCACACGCACAGATTCACATCTGCACAGAGAGAACCTTTGTATTTCTGGGCTGGGGGATTTGATTCCACTGGAAGGAAGATCCACTCTTTGATAATTTCCAGAAGAGATTAAATGTGGTCATTCTCTGTACTTAGAATACACTTCCTTCTTCTCCCTGCATCTTAGAACTCATGACTTCTTCCAAGGCTCAAGGCACCTCTTCTTCCATGAAGTCTTCTCTGATTCCCCCTTCCTACAGTTTTCAGTTCTTTTGCTCTCCCTTATACTGATCATCAACTCAGAGATTTAGATCTAGAAAGGACCTTAAGGGTCATCAAGCCCAACACTCTCATTCTACAGAGGAGGTTCCATAGGCAGCAAGTGTCACTTGGCCATTTTCATAGAAAGGAAATTCCCTGAGGGCAGGAAAGTTTCAGTTTGTCTTCGTATCTTCAATGCTTAGTGTAGTGCCTAGAATTTAGACTGTCAAGCATGATTCAAGACAAAATCTAGTCCAGGTCATGTCATCATTTCTCTGAAGTCATGGTCTTCTTTGAAAATGAAGGATAAACACAGACCTGTGAATAGCCCGAGCTGCCTGAATGGGGACCCAACCAGCTGAGTAACAGCTCATTTGCTCCCTTCTCTCGCCACTCCCCTTTCCTTCTCCTCTCCAAAGGAAGGTAAATTTGGATGGCCAGAGTACACTCAGTTAACTTGGGATTTACTGGCCAGATTCCTTTCTTCCTTCCTTCCTTCCTTCCTTCCTTCCTTCCTTCCTTCTTTTCTTCCTTCCTTTCTCTCTACCTCCCTTCCTTTCTCCTCCCTCCCTTTCTCCTTCCTCCCTCCCTCCCCCTCTTTTCCTTTCCTCCCTCCTCTCCTCCCTGCTTTTCTATCTCCCTTCCTTCCTTTATTTTTTCTTTCCTCTCTTCCTACCTTCCCTCGTTAATTTATCCAAGAAGCCTTTCCTGGGATCTCCTATGTTCCAGGCTTATTAATGAATGTACGCAAGAGAATGAGAAGTGTCTGCTCTCTGAACTGATAGTCTGGTTGGGCAGATACCAATGATGACAAGTTACATTTATCTCAGTTTCCTGAGATTTACAAAGCGCTTTCCTCACAGCCCTATGAGGTGAGGAGAGACTGAGCACATCCCCATCATCCAAATGAGAAACAAAAGTGAACTCTTCAAAGACACACAGCTGGCAGGTGCAGAGACGGATCTGAGCCCAGGTTTCTTGACTCCAGGGCCATGGCCCTGGGGAAAATTAGAACAGAATGCATGGCATGATATCAATCTGTACCAGAATGCTAGTTCTGCTGAAGGGTCGGGGGCGTGACCAGGGAAGGTTTCCCAGAGGAGATGGTTTTCAGTTGAGACTTGAAGAATACTAGAGGGATTACTAGGGCAAAATGCCTGGCACATAGTAGGTGCTTAATAAATGTTTATTGCTTGATCGATATTCTTTTCCCTACTAGAATGTGAGTTCTTTGAGGACAGGAGATTCTGTTTTATTCACATTTTTAAAAAACTTCAGTTTTCAAATGTATTTTGTTGATACAACCAGTGGTACAGTAGATTGATTGGAGGACCTAGAGTCAAGAAGACCTGAGTTTAAATCCTGCAGTAATAATTTATTAGCTGTATAACCCTGGACAAGTCACTTAATGTCTCACAGCCTCAGTTTTCTCATCAGAAAAATGGGAACAATAGCATCTACCTCATAGGCTTGTTGTGAGGCTCACATGAAATTAATACATGTTAAACTCTTGGCAAATCTTAAAGTGTTATGTAAATGTTAGCTATTATGTCTTTTATTTTTTTAATTAAATAAAAGTTTTGTTCCATTTTAAGTTCTAAACTGTTTCCTTCCCTCTTTCCTCCCCCCACACTAGAGAAGGCCACCATTTCACACACACACACACACACACACACACACACACACATACGCACACATATAAACATATGTAAAAAACATACTGTTCATACTTCTATTTGTCAGAGCCTTCTCTGGTGGTGGACAGCATCTTCTGTCATAGATCCTTTGTAGCTGATTTGAATATGGCTTAGTTATTCACAGATATCCTTTGATACAATATTACCATTACTGTACGCCATTTTCTTGGTTATGTTCATTTTATTCTGCTTTATTTCATTCAAGTCTTTCCATATTTTTCTAAGATGAACCTGCTGATCTTCTTACAGCACAGTAGTGTTCTATCGCTACCACATACCACAACGTGTTCAGCCATTCCCCAGTGGGGGATATCACCTCAATTTCCAATTCTTTGCCACCATAAAGAGAGCAGCTATAAATATTTTAGGACAGGTTCTTTTCCTTTTTAACTTGCTCACCTTAGGAAAGAGTGGTATTGCTGTGTCAAAACAGTTTTATAACTCTTGGAGAGTAATTCCAGTTCACAGTACCACCAATAATGTATTAGTATCTCAATTTTTCCACATCTCCTCCAACATGTGTCATTTTCTTCTGTCATTTTAGCCAGTCTAATAGGTGACAGATGATATATCAAAGTTGTTTTCATTTGCATTTCTCTAATCAATGATTCAGAGCATTTTTCACATGACTATATATAGCTTTGATTTCTTCATCCAAAAACTGCCTGTTCATGTCCTTTGACCATTTATCAACCTGAGGAATGACTCATATTCTTATAAATTTGACAAAGTTCTCTCTATATTTAAGACATGAGACTTTTATCTGAGAAACTGTCTATAAAAATTTATTCTGTCTTTTATATTAGTCATTTCAATTGCCCCAGCCCTTTAAACCGAACTTCTCCTGTGAGATTAAACACTTAACAATTAAGTGAAAATATTTCATTGTGACTGAACCTGGCAATGTATATACCATATCCTGTCCTAAGCACCACCCCTTTCTCCCCTCCAGCTTCTCTGTAGAGCTCAAGGAGGTATGTTTCATTATCTGTTCTCCTGACCTTCACTGGGGGCATGCCATCTCCTATCTCTTTGCTTTTGCATATATGCCTGGAATGCTTCCCCTGCTCTCCCTTCAGCCTCACAGAATCCCCTACTTCCTTCCAGACTCAATTCAAACACCACCCTCAACATGAAACTTCTCCTGAGCTTTCCCCTTCCCAAGCCCACCTTGTATTTATTTTATCTATTCGCTATATATTTTTATACATGTTCATGTTGTCTCCTGTAGGGCAGGACCCCTAGCACATAGCACATTGCCTGGTACATATTAGGGACTTAATAGATGCTTATTGACTAATCTGTTAGTGGGAAGGGCAAGACTGATCAAAAGATTGGATCAAGTGAATCTCCCAGCCCATTTGATTTGCAGGTTGTAAAAGGAGGGAATTGACAATGAGGCATGTCAGAGAAAGAGGAGGTCCAGGGCTGTCTACATGGTCTCTGCTAAACTAATTTCTTTGGCTACTGACTGTTTCCACTCTATAGGTTGCCCTGATTTCTTTCCCTTCATCTGCCCCCTCCACTGCAGGCAATCTCCTCCCTCAGTTCATTTCCAACCTGCCTCTCCCTCCCTCCCTTCCCCTCAGAACAGCGATAATATCTCGTGCATGGGTGGTGTTTTCTCCTTTCTTAAGTACTTCTTCCTTCCAGTATTGAAGCAAGATCTGCACAGCTACCCTGTGAGATATGTGGGGACAGATATTACCAGCCTCATTTTACAGATGAGAACATCTGAGAAGTGAAGGGACTTATCCAGGGTCACACACACCCCAGGCAATGGGAACAGAACCCTAGTTGGTGTCTGGTCCACTGCAGTTCCAGACTCTTGGGAAGTTGAACTTTTAGGGGCTAAGTTCTTAAGAGTAGGGAGCCCTGGACTGAAAGATTATGAGAGCCAACATTCTAGATGGAGGGATGGACTCACCAATGAGTGTAATGGTAATGATGATTAATGAATAGACTTCACCGGTATCCTTAGAATGTTGGTGAAATCAAGGCAAATCACTCACAAGTGGAGGAGAATATGGATACGTCACACAGAAGGAGCAGCTGTGGATGGTTGCAATCTGCATCACTGGAGGGAATGACCACTTGGATGAACTGAGGGCATGTAGACAAATCAATCTGAGTATATGAGTTATAGGGCTAGAGACTGGACTTGTCATTTCATTGGTGGAACTGGTGAATTTCCTAATGAATTTCTTCTCCCTCCCAGGGGAGGAAATTCCTTCTGCTTTGTCCTTTTAATACAATTTATGGTCTTAGAGAATTAATGGAGATAACTGAGACATGACTTGACTTACCCAGGGTTGTACAGTGAATATATGTCACATTTGAATTGGTTCAAAGGCTAGTTCTATATCTTGGCATTTGAGTAATGATGATGATATCTAGCAATCCACAAGCCTATATTATGCTGTGTTAAGTGATGTGGATAAAGGACAAAAAGGAAGTAGTCCATGCTGTTACAAGGTTTACATTCTTTTGAAGGAAACAAAATATACAAATAGAAATTAATGATAATTTGGGGGGGTTGAAGCATGAGTAACTGGGGAGATCAGAAAAAGACACATGTTAGAGGTAGTGTCAGGGGAGACTTCCAGATATCCTGGGGAGATTCCAAATGTCCTCCTTTAGTTCCCAGGGCTGATGCTGGGACAGAGAGAAGGTCCTCATTAGGAGGGATATGCTAGCAAACCAGAGTATATGCTTGCAGACCAGCCAGGTGTGGGTTTGTATGTATACATGTGTTATTCTGGGTGTTATGTGACCTGGTCAGATGCATAGACATCAGTGGTCATGCCTTGGTTGTCTTAAAAAGCTTATTGACTTGCTTGGATTTGAAATCAACCAGGTGTGTATGGCTCTATCTTCTAACACTGAGATGTCTCAATTGTGAGACTTGGGTTCTATGGAAGTTTTCTCCCATGTCTGCCTTTGGGGCTGGGAGCCAGCTTGCGTGCCTTGGAGTTAGTGTTGCCGTGAGAAGGGCCAAGTCTCCCCTCCCTGAAGAGATTAGAATTTCCTTCCAGGTTGGGGGTGGGAGACTGGGTGGGGGAGTCCTGCATCTGCCCCACCCTGAACCCTAGTCTGTGCTAGTATTCGGGTGCGTGTGTGCGTGCGAGGCCCTGTGATAAAACCAAGGAATCAGTCACAGCTAAGAGGCATCCAGAGAGCGACAGATCCCATGAAGGGACTCCGCCCACTTGCCTTTCCCACCCAGCCTCCCCTCTCCTGGACAGGTCCCCCGGGTCTTGGCGGGGCAGCCTAGTCAAGTTAGAAGATTTTGTGGGACTCTCGGCCAGTGGCTTCACCTTTCTGTTCATGGGGTCAGTGACCCCTCGCCCTCCTTTTAGAATGTAGTGGTTGAGGGAAGACTGGGGAAGAAACATCCGTGGGTGTGCCTTCGGTCCTTGGGAAGGCTTGGGAAGGGTTGACTTCGGTGGGATCTTTGTATCCCAAAACTTTCCTCTGGTACATCCACAGCCTGAGGCAGTCATTGCACACCCTGGATGTAGTCTCCATGTGCCCAGCCGTGTGTATGCACCATGAAGGGATTCAGAGGAAGCAGAAGACATGGTCCTGCTCTCAAGGACCGTCCTTCCCCCTCCCCCCAGTCTGAGCCAGGTGAGAGAGTGAGAAGGAGTGAGAGGGGTTTAAATGCTATCCCAAAGGGATGAGCCGCTCTGCTCCAGTAAAAGATCTTTCTACAGACTCCCTGGACCACCTGCCCACATGACCTACACTATTCTCTGGAAACATCTACAAATCTAGTGTAAAGTCCTATATAGGCTCCTAGAAGGCAGGAAGTGACTTACTTTTGCCTTTGAGTTCCTAGCACCAAGCACAGTGCCTGACACACAGTAGGCTCTTAATAAAAACTTCTTGACCTGAAGTAAGAGAAACAAGTGATGAACCCCAAGTTCCTCCCCCACTCCCCTTCAGGTAAGCTGCCTGTGTCTTCAGCATTCCCATCTAGCCGCCTCCAGACCCAGGAAGATGTCCATTGCCCATTTGTCTTCTTTTTCTACATTTGTCAGGTGCGGGGGCCAGGGCTGGAACCCTTACTTTGTTTTCTCTTCTGGTGGACTCTCTATGTTCCCGTATACCCCTATCTGGATACAGAGGCTAGGGGAGTATATCGGGGTGGGGGGGAGCTAAGGTTCCAAGTACCCAGGACAGCTTCCTCTCATCCTGAGCCTCAGTCTTGAAGGCAAGACAACCAGATGCCCACCCCACTCCCCCTAAAGAATGTGATGTGAGAGGTTCAGAGGAAGACTCTTCTGCCCAGAGATCTCTCCCTGACCTGCCAGGGAGCCTGGTGTCATTCCCCCATCAGACTTTCATCCTTTGGCTTTAGCTGCTCCCTTAATGAATTCTTCTGTCATGACACTAACACCCAGGAAGGGAGACTCACTCAGTCCAACCACACGAAGCGAGAGCTTATTGGATACTTTGCTCCTGTCAATAACAACTACAAAATAATATTTTAAAAAACCTCAAACCTGGACCTATGATTTCATTGGTATAGAAAGTTAGGGTTTCCCCCTCTACCAATGGAGATAAGCACCAGCTTTGCAACTTTGAGTTCTAGAGGCTGTGGGGGATTAAGTTAAGGGACTCATCCAGGGTCACACAATCAGTGTGTGTCAGAGATAGGATACTTGAACCTGATTCCAAGCTGATTCTCTATACTTTCTATTCCACCTCTGGAAAATAGTTTTATTATGTTATATGATAATATATATGTAAAAACATATACATGTACATGCATACATTCAGGGTATCCCCAAAGACTTTTGGGATGCAATTTCTAGTGTGTGTAAGCAGGTCTTTATTAAGCACTTGCCACATTCCTGGTACCAGACCAGAAGCTGGAAATACAAATTCAAAGAATGAAACAATCCCTACTCTCAAGGAGTTCCCACATTCTACCTGGGAAACAAATAAATATAAGGATTTGCAGAATAAACATAAAAAAGAATAAATACAAAGTATTTAAATTCAAGAGTTTGGGAGGGAAAGATGTCCACACCTGAATGGGAAAGGTTATATGATGCCTGTATGACCCATTAAACCTTAAAACTGCCCTAAGTCTTTTGGGACATCCTGTATGTGCACGTAGGTACATGCATGTGTACTTGTGTATATGTGCACATGTGTGCGCATGCATTCATACATGCAGGTGTGGTGTTGTGGCTGGCTGGATAGATCTCGTTTTATATGCCTTTTTTTATTTGATCTTTGAAAGTCTGGGGACAGACAGATCCCACTACCCTCAGCAGGGCAGTGGGGTCTGTCTGTCCTGACTTTCTTCCAGCACACACACAACTTGAGGTGGTGTGTCCTGTGTGCCCAGTCCTGGGTTGGGCACTGTGAGGGAATTCAGAGGAATGAGGAATATAATGACCTGAGAAGTAGGTGTTAGTATTATTTCTGGTTTAATGGATGAGGAAACTGAGGCTCCCATCGGAGAAGGAAGTAGGAAGGCAGAGCCCAAGGCCGCTGAAGTCAGGATAGAGGGAGTCTTGGACTAGGGGAGCTCAGAGAGCAGGGGAGGCGACCCCGGGGGGCTGCGACACCCTCTCCAGCCCTCTGATCTAGGGCGACCCGTCTCATCATGGTCCCTAATCCACATCCCTGGCCTGGTAGGAGCCCCGCAGGGGGCATACACACCCCGTTCCTCACACAGGAGTTGACCAGCCCAGGCTCCCTGGGGCTGGCTGCAGATCGGGGATGGGGCCGGAGTTCCTCGGACCAGCCACCCCTGACCCTTGGCCCAGAGGGGGCGGGAGAGGTGGAGGTGCCGGCTGGGGCCCCACCCAGCTCTGGCTCGGGGATGGGTTTCCGGCAGCTCTCACGCGATGGGGACCGGGGGAGGGGTTGAGGGGAGCTCCTCATTGTTCACTGGCACGCCAACCCCCACCCAACTGCCCCCTCTCCCCACTCCAATTCCTTGGCATCTTTCCAGTCCTTCCGGGCTAGTGGAGGGTGGGCGATGGAATGTAGTCTGGAGCCTGGAAAGATGGCCTGGGCAGGGGTCCTAGGCCTGAGGTCCAGGCGGATGGGGGGAGGGGCCACGGCATAAGGGCATTGGCCTGGCCAAGCCTTCCCAAGGGGCTGCCTAGGGCACGGGGTGTGTCTGGGAAGGGAACCTGGAAGTCTGGTCCAGGAGAACCCTGGGAGCATCTGTACCCTTAGTCTAATAACAATAGCAGTAGCAATAAACATAATTCCTATTTATACAGTACTTTAAGGTTAGCAAAATAACATATTAGCCCTATGAGTGACAGCCCCATGAGGAAGGCACTTAAGTATCATCCCTATTTTCCAGAAAAGAGAACCAAGGCTTAGGTCATGGGAAGAGTCATCTTGATGTACATACTATAAGTTGCCTCCCATTGATATTAGCTTTGTGGCCCAGAGTAGTTAATCACTTCAACTCTTGGTGTTCTCAAGTCTAGGCAGCTCTAAGATGGTAAGAGAAGGTGGCAGCCTGCATTAATGGAGGGAGCTTCCTCACCTGGGGGTTCCTAACATCCGTGAAATCACAGGTCTAGCCTCTATCCTAATAATCTCACACTCATATAACACTTGAAGGTTTACAGAGTGTTTTCCCCGCTATAACCCAGCAACTTAGGGAAGGTGAGTTCAATTTCCCCCATTTTACAGATGAAGACACTAAAAGGTTCAGTGAATGGTTCCAGGGTTCCAGGTCCAGCAAGAGGCAGAGGAAGAAATGAAACACAGGCTTAGGCCTTATTCCAGGTCTAAGAGGGGGACGTCTTTCATTACATCAGAGCACCACAAAACAGAAATGTGGGCATCCCCATTCAGATACACAGATCAGTCTGCATATACATATGCAGATTTTCATCTGCTGACCAGACCCTTCCCCCAAGACTTTTTAAGGGAGAGGGCAGTTTGGATTTGGGATTCATTGGATTTTTGTTGTTGGGTCATTTTAGTCATGCCTGACTCTTCTTGACCCCATTTTGGGTTTTCTTGGCAAAGACAATGGAGTGGTTTGCCATTTCCTTCTCCAGCTCATTTTACAGATGAGGACACTGAGGCAAATAGGGTGAAGTGACTTGCTCAGGATCACAAAGTATCTGAGGTTAGATTTGAACTCAGGTCTTCCTGACTATCTCCTGATACCCAACTGCCCCTTCATTGGGTTAGAGGGTTGCTTGTGAGGATCTTTCTATTCCATTGTAGATCAACATCTTTTCCTTAAATTAGAAATCACATAGAATTGCCCTGGTCACTGAAAGATTAGGTGACTTGTTCAGGATCACATAGTATGTCAGAGGAGGAATTTGAACCCAGATCCCCCTAACTCCCTGAGGTCAACTTTCTCTCTGCTATACTGCCTCTTAGACGGATGCAATCAGACCCTCGTATTATTCAGGTTAGCAGCGTATGTTCTGATGGTCAAAGTCACTAGCAAGAAGAGAGTCTGGACTGGCTCTCCTGGCTCCGCTGGGAATGCTGGGTTTGAGGTCCCTCCTTCCCTCCTCCCTAGCTTCTGAGATAGCCATGCCAAGTTTTTCTTTCCCTTACAGAACCATAGGACCAAAGGACATTTTAGGAATTATCCAGTTCAACCCTGTCATTTTACAATTAATAATAGCTTACATTTCTAGGGCAACTTCTAAGTTTACAGACCACTTTTCCTCAAACTTGCTTCATGAAGCAGGGGGTGCAAACAGTACAACTGATGGTAGAAAGAGCACTGATCTATTCTCCTGCCAATATGGATCATTGGGGACCTTGGACAAGTCACTTTCCATCTGTGGGCCTCAGTTTTCTTAGCTTTGAAATGGGAAGAATAAATAAATAGGGATAATAGCTTTTACCATCTGCCTCACAGTTGACCTCCCTGGGCCTCAGAAATGAGGGAATTAGACTAATTGCCTATGAGGGCAGTTCTTGGCTTAGAGTCCATGTCACTAAACTTTTCTAGGCCTCAATTTCCTCATCTGCAAAAGTAACAGCACCAGACTAACTGGCCTCTGAGGTATTTTTGCCACTCCACTATGACTCAGTTTCCCTATCTGTAAAAGTAAAGGAGTGAGACTAAGTCTTCAGAGTTGGACTCTGAGTTCTCTTCCAGCTCTGTCTCTGTGATCTATGTATGGTAAGACCTGGAGACGTTTGAAAGACATTGAAAAAAATTCATTTTTCGCACCCACCTGCAATTCTGACTCCTCCCTCATGCCCCAGAAAACTTTGTTCTGGAAGATTACTGTCCCTGGCATTCATACCTCAGAAGTGCCCTCTTCCAAGTCCCTTCCCTCTCACTGGATGGCTCCCCCAGAACCTTCAGTGAAGGATGGTACCCTGGCCAGCCATCTCTTCATTTCTCATCAGGCTCCTTACCATCCCCTGCTCTAAAGGCTATGTTCCCCTCACTCATCATTTTTTGGATGTACTATCTCTCCCTATTAGAATGTAATGACCTTGAGGACAGGTACAATCTTTCTTTCTGCTTCTATTTGTATCCCCAAACTGTGAGGGAAACCGAAACTGTTACGATTGATAATCATGCTAAGCTAGTTTGATGTAGTTATTTTTTTCTCTTTTTTTCATTAAAAGGGCCATTCCCTGACCACTTCTTAAAGAGGCCCATGCACTCAATGGGTGTTACCTTCCCATAAATGAGTATGTGAAAAAGCCTGTCCTAAAAAGGCCAAGGTCTCCCAATGCATCCTGGGCCATCTCCAGTCATCCTGATGAATATCTGGCCACTGGACCCAGATAGCTCAGGAGGAGAAAGTGAGGCTGATGCCCTTGCACAGCCTTCCCTCCCTCAAATCAAAGTCAAGTCCAAGACACATCATCATTTCTCTGATGTCATGGTCTTCTTCAAAAACGAAGGATGACGAACACAACAACAACAATTTGTATCCCCAGCCCTTTGCACAGTGCCTGGAACACAGTGAGTGATTAATAAATGCTTATTGACTGAGTGACCTAGAGTCAGGTCAGAACAATGAGACTCATGAAATAAAATTTAATGGAATAGGAATGAATACAAAGCCAGATATTGAAGTCAAATAAA
The DNA here is from genome assembly GCA_028658325.1 of Potorous gilbertii. Lineage (NCBI taxonomy): Eukaryota > Metazoa > Chordata > Mammalia > Diprotodontia > Potoroidae > Potorous > Potorous gilbertii. The sequence goes on along the minus strand of CM053769.1, from coordinate 500,040,724 downwards.
AAAAAATCACCTGTATAAACACAGGGCACACACTTGTGGTCAGGCCCTGTCATGAGCTCTGTGTTATGTTGTGAGGGCCATTTTCTGGGAAGGACAGCAACAAGCTGTAGCATGTTGGAAGTACATGCTGGGATGGGGAGGATTGGAAAACTGAGCCATCTGAGAATCTGTTGAAGGAACTAGGTAAAGAGAAGCTGGGGGACCAGAGCCCGTGCCCACATAGCTGATTTCAAATATTAGAAGGGCTAGCATGTGGAAGATGATTTGAACTTGGTTTGTTCAGCCCCAGAGGGTCAAACCAGGAACGTTGAGCAGAAGTTTGGATTGTTATAGATTTGGAGCTAGAAGGGAATTAAAAGGTCATGGAATCCAATCTTCTAATTTGGAGAAACTGAGGCATAGGAAGGCTGAGAACTTTGCTCAGGATCCTGCAGCCAGTAAGTATCTGAACCTAAGTTTTCCTAACTCCAAGTCCAGTACGCTAACCATTATTCAACATTGCCTCACAATGAGACTAGTTTTCATAGGATCTTGGGATTTTAAGGTCACATGGTCCAATCCTTTCTCATTTTACATGTAACAAAAGACCCCCTAGAGGGACCCAAGGTGTCTGGGATACTTGCTAAGGCACCCTTAGCCCTGGGCATTTACTCAACAGGACTAGTATTGGAGCAACCCTGGTCTCTAAAGAATGGGATCATTTCATTTTTAGGGGAAAGAAAACATGCCAACTATGTGCCAGGGACTATGCTAAGCACTTTATCCATATTATCTCATTTGATCCTAACCACAACCTTAAGAGGTAGGTACCACTATTATCTCCATTTTTATGGTTGAAGAAACCAAGGCAGACAAGTTGTGACTTGCCCAAGATCACACTAAATTTGAACTCAGATCTTACCAGTTCCAGGCCTAGTGCTCTTTCCATTGCTCCACCTAGAATTTTTAGAATACTCTAGCTCTTTACAGTCTTACCCTAGAGTTCCAGGAAAAGACCACTTAAAGCTAAGATTTAGCTCACATTTCAGGTGTCCCCAAAAGAGAATAGAAGTATTCAGGTCACAAAGAGGAGACTAGTCCAGTAGAGGTTGTGTAATTGTTTTTCAACCATGTCCAACTCTTCACCACCCCATTTTGAAGTTTTCTTGGCTGAGACACAGAGTGCTTTGTCATTCCCTTCTCCAGTTCATTTTAAAGATGAGGAAACTGAGGCAAACATGGTTAAGTGACTTGCCCAGAGTCATACAGCTGGGAAATATCTGAGGCCAAATTAGAACTCAAGTCCTCTGAGTCCAGGCCCAGTGCTTTACCCACCATACCACCTCACTGCCCTAGAAAAATATGCAGTGAGTGTTATTGTTCAGCAACTGATTTACTCCATTCAAAATAAAGGGTGAAAACACAAAAGACACCCATGAAAACTTTGACAAAGACTTACAACATTACCCAGTAACTTATGACTCCTCTTATGCTCTCTTGGGGGGTTGATAGTTAATATATTAAAATATGGGGCATTTAGTGGAATTATCGAGTAGGTGTTTCACCTTTACTTGTGCTCTGCACTGTCTGAACAACTCCCTCAAGTCTTCTGGGCAACCAGACCAGAGCCTAGGCTCATCCTCCTGCCCATGGCCTTCTCTCCCAAGAAGTACCATAGTAGCTGCATGGAACAACTCAGCCCAGCTGGCCCCCATCCTTGTCCCACTTGCAGCTGAGAAAAGCCCAGGAGCTCCTGACAGCTAGAACTTACAGATTACCTCTCAGCTGAAAAACATGTATTTCAGTGTTACTCATGCTTAGGAAAACAGACGTGAAGCTGAAGGGGCAGCCAGAACCTTGACATACCAACTCAGACTCCCCTTCCACCTGCTCGACCTGCCATAGTCAAGGAACAGAGGCCCAGGATAGGTGGGGATGATGCGGTGCTTGGGTATATGTGCTTGGACCCCAATTCTAAAATCACATTTCTCTTTAAAAATCACATTTCTCCCTAGCCTCAAAACACTATCCCAGGCAGTTTCTCCCCAGCCCAAGGACACAGCCTGCCTTAGCAATGACAATTATCTCCTTTCCTGTTATAGTAGCCAGCTGCACCTATAAAATTCATTAGTTTGAACCAGCTGTGTACTGACTGAATGGGTTGTACACGGGGTCATAATGACATTTACTACTCAACTGACCAATCATATGTATCCTAGACTTAGACATATGTATACGCCCTTACATTTATCTTGTCTAAAAAGACATTGATGAGAACAATCTGATATTTCTGAGCCAGCCCTGACCAGTAGTTGACTTAGTGATGTTTCAGGCCTCCAGGTAGCCCTCCACCTTGGGCTATTTCCTAATGAATTTTGGGTAAAATGCCTGTGCAGTAGATATCAAAAGTACATGTTCCTTTAAGAACTAACCACTCCTTAACCATTCCCTAATCCCACTCCAAAACACCTAGTTAGCATATTTAGCACATGCTTTACTGTTGACTATCCTATATAAACTTTACCTGTACCCCTCCAAGGTTGTAGGTTCCCTAAGAACTCTTGCCCACTGAAAAGCATAATAAATCTTTACCTTGACCTCAACAGTGCTTGAGTCTGTGAATTCTTCTCCAGGCGATCTGCCTCTGATGCCCCAGTTTTTGTGAGGGTCTCACACTTACCTTTCAGCCCTCGTCAGGGAGATACTCCTCCTCTCCCTATAGAAGTTCTCAGAGAGAGTTCCATGAGGAACATTCCAGAGAGAAGATAAGAGTGAAAGTAGATTGAAATTTTGGGGGGTGACATGGCCAATGCAAGAATTTACTTTGCTTGACTATAAATGTTTGTAAAAGCATTTCTGCCCCCTCCCCCTTTGGGTGGGTGAGAGGTAGGAGAGACAGGAGGTAGATTTTTATTGATTTAAAAAATAAAAATAAAATGAGCCTTTTGTATGCAGGGCATAATGAGGAGACCAGTCAAGTAGGGGTGTGGGGAAGGAATGGTTGTCTGTTTTCCTTCACCTTCGAAGAGGACCAAAATGACATCACCATTATAAAGTGAAATTTCAGTGTGTCCAACTATGGCTGATCAGACCAATGTGAGCTTGGAATGCTCTACCACAGATTGGGCACAGATAGTGCGAGTGAATATTTGGGGTGGATATCCCAAATTTGCTCATCCTGCATTTACTTTGTGCTGTCTCAATTCTGCTTTGCTCAAAGAGCATAGCACCTTTTCTGATGTGGGCATACCATGCTGAGTGGTCCTGTGCCAGTGTCTCCCATGTTGCACAGTCAAATCCAAAGTTCTTGAGAGAGACCTTGAGAGTGTCCTTGTATCGTTTCTTCTGGCCACCATGTGATCACCTGCCCTGTGTGAGTTCTCCATAAAATAGTCTTTTTGACAAGCGTACATATTGCTTTCGAACAATGTGGCCAGCCCATGGGAGCTGCGCTATCTGAAGCACAGTTTGAATACTTGGCAGTTCAGCTCAAGCAAAGACTTCAGTGTCTGGTAACTTGTCTTGCCAGGTGATCCTCAGAATCTTTCTAAGACAGCCAAGTGGAAGCAATTCAGTTTCCTGGCATGGAGCTGGTAGACTGTCCACATTTCACAAGCATATAATAATGAGGTCAGCCCTACAGCTCTTAGACCTTCAGTTTGGTAGTCAGTCTAATGCATCTTTTCTCCCAAACTTTTCTTCGGAGCCTCCCAAACACTGAACTAGCTCTGGCAATGCGTGCATCAACCTCACTGTCAATGTATACATACCTGGGAAGTACACTACCAAGGTAATAAAATGGACATTATTCCTCCCTGGGCCCCTAGCCTGAGATATAACTGTTAGGTTACTGGGCAGGGTTGGATAGTCTGCCTAGTAACAGTTTTTGTTGGCCCCTGTCAAAATGTTATTCCCCTTTGGGTTGTGAAATATCTGAGGAATTGTTAACAGTCATTTTTTTATTTGGTCCATTTGCATGGTAACCACCTGTGCCCCACCTAATGTTAGACCCCCATTGCCAGGTAACCACTTTCTGCTGAGCCCCCAACACTTTCCTGATTGGCTACCTCTCCTGGCACCTGTTTTCTGTTAGGGGTCCTTTACCTAGCAGTACCCTGACAGCCCCCTCTGTTTTGGGGGTTCTTGCCTAGCAGCAAGCCCCACTCTTGCTCTGTCAGAACTCTGTTTGTTGTGGAAACCACAAGGCTGTATCAAGTAGCGCCGAAATGCTTAAAATGCACTCACCCACCTCAGTTTGGGGCTGTCTCCTCTGGGTCTCTACATGAGGCGGCCGCCAGCCTGGCTAATAAATGACGCTCTTGAAATTCTCAATTAATTTTGCCTGTGACTTATTAACTTGGTCCATTTCAGGTAAGTGAACTTATCATTCAAAACTTCTCCATTTGTTGTAACCGATGGTTCCACATCTGGATGGAGCACCTGTGTTTTTTTGGTGTTAATTATTAAGCCAAAATTAGCACAGGCAGCAGAGAATTGATCCATACTTTGTTGCATCTCAGCTTCAGAGGATGCATTGAGTGCACAATCATCTGCAAACAGAAAGTCATTCACCAACACAGGAAATGCAGCTGGAGGTATAGGTTAGGACCAATTGTGGAGGGCCTTGAATGCCATGCTCAGGAAGGAGTTTGGCTTTTATCCAGTAAGTAATGGGAAGTTGCTGAAGAAAGCTCTTGAACAAGTGAGTAGAAAGATAAAAGTCTCATATGAGAAAAATATGTCTGAAAGAAGAGTTAGAAATTAATAAAGACAAAGAAATTGATTAGGGACAGTCACAGAACTCTGTTGTGATCTTGGAAAAAAGCACCCTAATTGATAACTATCCCTACTACCCATTCTATTCAGTGAATAACCTATCTACCTTAGAAGAGTTTTCCTTTGATAGATCCAGGGATTCAAGGGAAGAGTGGGACCTGAGGCATCTAGGTGGAACCGTGGATAGAGTGCTGGGCCTGCAGTCAAGAAGACCTGAGTTCAAATCCAACCTCGACACTTAGTAACTTAAATACTTAACCTCTGCTTGCCTCAGTTTCCCCAACTGTAAAAAGGGGATAATAGCAATATGAAGGGTTGTTGTGAGGGTCAAATGAGATAATATTTGTAAAGTGCTGGGCATGCAGCAGGCATTTAATAAATGTGTATTCCCTTCTCTTCTACACTAAACCTCAGAGAACATTCCTTCCTGTTCCTATGTTCCCTAACTCCACCCCCAGCTATCCTCCTGCCTGACCTTTCACCTCCATAGTTTTCAATCAGGGAATTAGTATTAACTGTCACTAAATAGCACCTGAGGGATAGAGTGGGAGGGGAAGGTCAAAGAACTGAGAAGGAGAAAGGGATTTAAGGAACAGATTGAATGGCATTACCCCTAAGAAACCAGAAAAACTTGCCTTGGAGAGAAAGACAAAGCCTCAGAGATGGGTTGTTGTTGGAGGGGACCATATGCTTAGTATGATGTGTGTAGGAGCGAGGATTAGGGGGACCCCAATGTCCCCAACCACATTTCCCATATGTGATCTGCTATGGTGCCCCAAATTATCGATGAAGCACCAACCCTTTGGGTTAGGGACCTGATTATTGAAGATATTGATTAGTGGAGATCCCTTTAAAATGCAAATGTCTGTGGCCCTTTAATCTAGAGAGCACAGGATAGGGGGAAGGGAGATGGGTTTACTTTAATTGGGGTAGGAGGATGACTGGGACATGGCATGTTGCCCAGGGGGTAACACTCTGAATGGGTCAACACAGTGAGGCCACAAAGGGGTTAATTTCTGGATACCTAGGGAAAGATTAGGGTAGTTGGGTGATGTAGTGGATAGAACATCAGACTTGGAGTAAGGAAGACCAGTCAGTTCAAATATAGCCTCAGACATACCTTCCTGTATGACCCTGGCCAAGTCATTTAATCCTGTCTGCCTCAGTTTCCATGACCTGGAGAAGGAAATGGTAAACCATCTAGTATCTTTGGCAAGAAAACCCCAAATGGAGTTATTTGATCCCTATAACAACCCTGGGAGGTAGATGCTGTTGTTTTCTTCATTTTTGTGTTGAAGAAATTGAGGCAAACAGAGGTTAAGTGACTTGCTCAAGGTCATGAAGCTACTGAGTATCTGAGGCCAGATTTGAACTTAGGTCTTCCTGACTCCATGCCCAGAGCTCTAACCACTACACCACTAGCAAAGCATAACTTTGTATATGTGTTTGTCCAGAAATTAAGTTGTAGGAAATCCACAGCCTAGGGCACTGAAATGTACAAGGGAGAAGGACTTAGAAAGAGGCCAACTGGGCTGTATTGTCCAGATTCCCTTGTGCCCCCTGACTTCCCACCTCTCATGTTTCCTTCTGTCCCAGGACCCAGGGAGGAGCACAAAGTCCCAACAACAGTGTCATAGCCACCCTTACCCCTCCTCTGGCTGTTGGCTCAGGAGCAGGAGCCTTGTCAGTCTGGGTTAAAGATTGGCCAGGCATTCGTGAGAAACTGACTGGCTGGGAATCTGGTGTCTTCTGTACAAATAGATATGATGAGACAAAACATAGAGGCCAGACCAGGAGATACCTGGGGAGGGAGGTGCTCATGTTGGAACTGAGTGATCCTGTCACCAAGAAGGAGTCAGGGAGCTTCTGAGGGCACAGGGCCCTGGAAATAAATATCCTGCCCTGTGTTTCCCTTCTGCCCACAGAACGTGTTTTGTTGTGGGTTTATCCTGGTCCCAGTTTCTCTACAACAGGGCTGTGTCTCTTCCAGCACCTGCATAGCACTTACTTGTGGTGGAAGTCTGTGTCTTCCTTCTCCTCCTACCCCCAAACTCCTGGGATTCCCTATGGGCATATGTATTTGTGTCTCTCCAGGGAAAACTTTGCGGGAGAGTTATGCCTTCCCCTTCCCCCTCACATAGCTGTGTTTCCCTCTCTGGGCAGAGCAGAGCCAGAAGGGGGCCTGCCTTGTCTCCTCCATCAGCATCTCCTGGGGTGAGCTCTCCTTCCCATGTACACATAGGGAGTTTCACCTACAGGATTCACAAATAGATCCTCCTTTTCTGGATTCCCCCATTTCCCCCTTATTGATTACTCACTGGATGGACCCTTTGCCAGGCTTCAACCCTGAGCCCTGCCCAGCTCTCCCTTTATCCTGAAAGTATTCTTAGACCTTGAGCGTTTTTCAGGGTCTGTGGATTAGATTACTCCATCCAACTCAACAGTCACTTTTTGTCAGAGACAGCTGGTGGTAAAATGGATACAGGAATGTGCCTAGAATTAGGAAGAACTGAGTTCAAATCTAGCCGCAGAAACTTGCTAGCTGTATAACCCTGAACAAGTGACTTAACTGTTGTCTGCCTCAGTTTCCTTGATTATAAAATGGAGATAATAGAATTGTTATGAGAATCAAATAAGATATTATTTGTAAAGCACTGAACATAATGCCTGGCATATGGTAGGTGCATAATAAATGCTTGTTTGCTTCCCATATCATAGGAAACAGTCGGAAAACAGGACTCCCTTTACATAATTCTACTCACAATCCAAATTTTCTGGCATGTCTGAATTCTAGAAAGTAAGGGACAGTCAGTTACTCTGCATCCCATCCCCTCTGTCTATGAAACTTATGTCTGCATCTTTGCTTACTTCTTTTCATGGATGAATGGCAGTTTTTTCTGCTGTCTCCAGAGGAACTCAGGATCCTCCTATCCTGAGCATTTACTCCAGAGTAGTAGCCAAGGGGCTGGGGAGGACCTGGCAGTGGAGGGAGAGGCTGATGGTGCAATGCAATGACTCCAAAATACAATGATGTCCCCTTTAATCCTGTGCATGTAAGATATTATATATTTTCAATTCATTCCCAATAGCTTTAATATTAGTTGTAGTCCTACACATTAAGACAGTGCATTAAAATACTTGTTTTATGAGCAAGAGAATGCAATGTATAGTCCCCATTCCTCATGACAGTAGGAGTTTAGTTTAGAGCAGCACCTCTGCAAAGCAGTAAATTATGTTGACATAAATGGGGCATTTCAGAGCATAAAGAACCTTTGCTTTCTAAAAAAATAATCTTTGCCTCCTTTTACTTTTATTTCCCACTGAGTAAATAAAATTTAAAGGAAAGGAAATGCAGTCCTCAACACATAGCTGCATGGTCCAGCAAAACAAATTCCCACATTGGCCATCCCTGAGAACCCATGTCTTTCTGCATTTTTAGCTCCTGCCATCTCTTTCAGGAGGTGAGTGGTGCATTTTACTATCAGACTTTTGGACTCATGGTTTATCAGTACATGGATTAAAAAAACTTTGACTTGACTCCAAAAGCCAAATCTATATGACCACTTTAAAAAAAATAGCAGTCTGACTTTTTGACAGCTTTTCTAATCTGCAGTGTCAAAGGAATTTCTGTAGATAATCTTTGCCTAGACTTTTTGGCAATTAATTTGATAAAGTTTTCCATGCTATTCTTTTTAAAGATGAAAAAGTGTAGGATTGATACAAGGGTGTATTGAAGACAAATTGTACCAGCAAGAGCTTATGTAAAATTTTCAGGGTGAGAATATACAACTCAGAAATTGTCAAATGCTACAGACCAGGGCTTGATTTATTGTTTTCCTGCTTTTTAGACTTAAATAACTGATGGAGAGAATGGTAATAGTGCAAATAATTAGAAGTGTAGCATACATACATTCCCCCTCCGTCCACTCAAGAGCTGGTTTTTAAACTTTTACCAGTTCAACCTAGATGACTAGATGGTGGATTTGGCTGAGCCCAAAGAACACTCATAGATGGTTCCATGGCATCTTGGAAGGAGGTCTCAAGCAGAGTGTACCATGGTGTATACCCTGGCCTTGTGTTATTTAACATTTATCTCAATGACTTGGATAAAAGCTTATCAAATCTGCAGATGCACAAAGTTGGGAAGGAGCAATTAACACAATTGATGATAGA
>CM053769.1:500013586-500031296 GCA_028658325.1 Potorous gilbertii | reverse complement strand
CACCTACCTCCCAGGATTGTTGTGAAAATCAAATAACATATAATTTTGCTGTGGTTCAGTCATTTTATTTTATTTTATTTCAGTTTTTTGAGGTTTCAATACTTTATTCAAGTTATATCTTTAAGTGGTGGTAAGTACAGCATTTGGAGGGGAAGGCATCTAATTCCACAAAATATGGAAGATTCTAAAATGTATCCGGTTAATGTATCCAGCTAAGAAAGAAATTAATGTGAGAATAGAACAGAAGTCCAATGTTGATTCCAAGCAATGTCACTATGTGAGCCCCTCAACACAGACTCTTCTCTGTTTATGGTTCTGTGTCCTAGCAGCCTCCTTCCATGTAACTCAGCCAAAGTGAGTGGAACCACAATGAGACTGGGAATTAAGTACTACATTGTTGGCTTAATCACATCAAACTGGCTCCACAGCAAAATGGTACAAAGTGGACACCTACAGGACTCTGTAGACAACTTTTGGCAGAAGTAACTAATCAGAGCTGGAACAATTCATCAGAATTTGACTTTAAAAAAAAGAGTCCCCTTTTGAGACAAGTTTTGACTCCATCAAGGAATGAGACTCTGCCCACTTAGGATAGGTATGTAGCCAAGTTAACTGCAATGGACCACGAATTCTCAGCAAGTTAACATTTTGTTCATTTACTCAATCCACATTTACTAAGTGCCTACACGTCATTGCCTTCCACTAGTAGATATCTCTAGATAATCAAAAGGTGACTCAATGCATCCTTTCAATCCTTAGAGAATTCTGAAAGCTGTTGTGGGAATCATCATATATCCCCTCAAAAGCCTGGAGCTGAAAGGACCTTTTTTCTGAGTTGGGTTTCTTCTATATCTCTGAAAGGATAATACTTTAAAGCTGCATCATCTTTAACCTGGAGATCTAATACCATTGATACACAGCAATACCTGTGTCCCAGACATACAACATGAAAAGTTACACTAATTTCTGAAGGTAACTATCCTGCAAAATTTTAAAATTGAATGATTTTACAACTTCTTCTATGCTCAAAATTCCAGTCCTAGACCAAATTTGTGACCACCAGCATTGACATTCTTGCCATCCAGCAAAGGTGATAACATCAGTTTGATACCTGGTTTTGGAGTCTGGGTGTAACCTAAGCCTATCAGGCTAGAATTGTTCTCTTTATCAGAGAAAGAGGCATCAGGGTCAATCTGATATTTGGCCTCTATTCCAAAGCAAGCATTGCTGTTTCAAGCTGTGCAGGCTAGGTTGACAGCAGTTTCCAGTTTCTTGTTCACCTTCTCATAAACAGAACCCCCAAACTCTGTGCCATCATTCACATGGGTATGCAGCTGGGATTCATCAGTCTTGTAGCCAACAACAAAGTTGCTCTGAGTCACCCAAGATTTTGAAGTTTCAAAATTCATCTGATAGCCTGTCAATGAACCCTCATAGCAAAGTATCACAATATAGTTCCTCACACTGAACGTCCAGAAATATCAAACTCCATGTCACAGCCAAGATTGATACGTTCCTGCTTCTATCCTGACTTAATCTTAGCACTTGTTTCCCCCATGTTAGGTGAGAAGGAAAAGTCAAAGGTCAGCTTCAGTCCACATGCAAGTTGATCCTCAACAGTAATTTCAGTGCCCAATGTATTGTCTGTGTTCAATTTTTCTATGAATGCCAAATCATATTCAGATCATTTGTATTTTGTTTACAAACTGCCTGAAACTTTTCTGGTTTCAGTGTTTGCAGAATCTGAAGTTGTAAATTCCAGCCCATTCTCAGATTTTGTTTTCACATTTAGTTTTATTAAGCCATATCCATAGCCCTTAGTAAACACATCCCTGGCAGATTTTCCAAAGTCATCATAAGTAGGTGGCACAGCCATTTTCTTCCTCTCCCAGCAGACACAGCAGGAATAGCAGCAGGAGGTGGACACTGTTCAGTCATTGTGCTCGTGTCCAACACTTTGTGACCTTATTGGGGGTTTTCTTGGCAAAGGTCCTGGAAGGGTTTGCCATTTCCTTCTTCATCTGTAGAAAATGGAGATAGTTACAGCATATATGTCCCAAGGTTGCTTAAAGATCAAATGAGATAATATTTGTGAAACGTGGTTAGCATAATACCTAGACCATAGGTACATACATATACATATGTATATACATATATGTTTATTCCCTTTTCTGGCCCCTAACTTTTTCCAATAGGAAAGGATATTTTCCAGGAAAATGGCAAATGCTGGAGAAGAGGTGGGAAAATTAGAACACTAATACATTGTTGCTGGAGTTGTGAACTATTCTAATCATTCTGGAGAGTAATTTGGAACTATGCCCAAAGGGCTATAAAAATATACATGCCCTTTGACTCAGCAATAACACTTCTAAGTCTGTATCCCAAATAGATCATACAAATGGGAAAAGGATCCACATGTAGAAAAATATTTATAGCACCTCTTTCTCTGTTGGCAAACTCTCGCAAATTGAGGGGATGCTCATCAATTGGGAAATGGTTAAACAAGTTGTGGTATATGAATGTAATGGAATACCCTTGTGCTATAAGAAATGATGAGTAGGCAGACTTCAGAAAACCCTGGAAAGATTCCTATGAAGTGAGTGAAGTGAGCAGAACCAGGAGAACATTGTACACAGAAACAGCCACATTGAATAATAACTGACTTTGATGGTAATGCAAGGATCCAAGACAACTCCAAAAGACTCATGATGGAAAATGCTGTCCATATCCAGAAAAAGAACTATGGCGTCTGAATACAGATAGAAGCATGTTATTTGTGCGCTCTCTCTCTCTTTCTCCCTCTCTCTCCTCCCTCCCTCCCCTCCTTTCTCATGTTTTCTCCATTGACTTTAACATATTACATACAGTCTTAGGCTGGGAGGAGGGTTGGAATCTTATGGAAGTGAATGTTGAAAACTAAAAATAAATATTTTTAAAAAGGAAAGGATCTTTTCCTTCTCAAATCAATTGATTTGACTAGGATTTCAGTGGTAAAAAGTTGAGGCAGGAGTAGGGGTGGTGGTAGAGCAGAGTGGAATGGGAAACATAATGAGAGTTAGCTAGATATAATGGCAATATGACTGAGATCACTAAGAAAGACGGGTAAGGCCCAAGGGCAGGACTTCCAGAACTGGAAGTGTTGGGTCCTCCAGGGCTTAGTCTCCTGTTTTAGAGAGCAAATGGAAAGATGATGGCAAGAAAGAATAAAAACTGTAGAATCTCAAGAGAAGTAATAAAAAAAGGGAGAAGGAAGGTGCTCAGATCTCACATATAGGATAAAGCAGGAAACTAACAACTGTGTAATAAAATAGAGTGAAGGGGGACTGGGACAAGTCAATGAATTTCATCCTCACAAGTCTATGCTATTGATGGCAATTTCCACCCAAACTTTCCAGCATGGGCAGTCATGACTGCCAATTCTGTTTCTATATAAAGAACAGGATCAGCTGCTGAGCTAAAACTGAGAATACACTCAAAAGCCACTAATACTCCAATCATGGCTGAGTGAGGAAGGAGGGATCTCTGTAATTCCCGTTGGGGAGAGAAGCCTCAGGTTATTTATCTCCTCATCTCTGCCACCATAGTCTGTTGTTCCTTTGGTCTTCATTGTTTCTAAACGTTTTTACATTGAGGTGAAGCAGGGTCCTGAACTGTGCTCACATCTTGTGGGTTTGAAAGGCTGGAGGAATGAGCTGTCAAAATTCCAAGGGTCAGTGTCCAGGCCAGAGTTTGTATTCTACTAGAAGAATCTGGAGAAGTAATTGGATCAAGGCTAGGATAGACCCCACTACACCCCAGTCAAGTTGCTGGGTCATCCTAATGAGAGAAGTTTATGCATCAACTATGTCACCTTTGAAAGGGATCTTGGGGGGAGTGTGCTTCACAGAAAATGCTGTAAGTTTCAGCTCTCCAGAGGCAGAGGTGTTAAAGTAGAGTGTGCCACCCAGGGTGGTGTTTGTACCTCTGTGGTTCTTGTATCAATGTTAATTGGTTAAATGAAAGACAGGCACTAATAACTGTTGATTGATATTGAGAACACATTGGAATGAAGACTTGAGCTGATGGCATTAGAGAAAGACCCCTTAAGAGTACCCTTAGAAACCTGAGCAGGAAAAAGGAACTTTGCTCTGGGACATTTGGAGACGTCCTAAGTTCATATTGGCTACAATAAAAAAGTGAATCCCTGAAACAGAGTAGATAAGCAAGAACTAGAAGCCTAATAGCTCAATCCAAGAACACAAACTAACTGGGGGAAGAACTCCATATTGTACAACAATTCCTGGGATTGATATCACTCTTATAGCATGTATCACAATAAGCTTCAGGTGGATACATGCTTGAAACATACAAAGTTCCATCATTCAAAACTGATCAGAGGCCAATGAGAGGAGGTGCCTTTTATAGCTATGGCCGGAGGGGAATTAACAGTAATAGCCAAGCTAAGAATAGATGTGATTAGAAGAGAGAAAAGACAATTTTGATTCGATCAACTGAAAAGTTTTTTGTCAAAATAAAAATTACTTAACTAGAACATGAAGAGAGTGTTCTTTGGGAAAGAATTTTCCTATCAAAAATCACTGATAGAAATCTGAAGTCTAAGATGAATAAATGTCATCAATGGATAAAACCAAAGACTATTCTCCAACAGCTAAGTAGTCAAAAATATGAACAAACAATTCTCCAAAGAAAAAATGCAGCCTACCACCAGCCGTCTGAAACAATATTCCAAGTTACTCATAATTCAAATGAAAACAACTGTGAAGTTTTTTTATGTCCTATCCATTAAATTGGCAAAGGTGATCAGTAAGAAAATAAATAAGTCAAAATAGTTAGTCCCTTATGGAAAACATTATGAAATTATGCAGATTCACTAAACTGTTCATGTCCTTTAACCCAGCCATCCCACTTCTGGGCCTATATAGGACCCTAGGAGGCAAAAAGAAATGGAGCAGAGAACTAGAATCAAAATGAATGCCCATTGATTGGGGAATAGCTAAACACACTGTGGTATCTGAATGTAAAGTGCATTACTGTGCTGTAAGAAAATGAAGATGAGAAATTCAGAGGAAAATGGGAAGATTTATATAAACTAATGTAGAGTAAAGAAACTAGAAACAAGAGATAATTATGAACCATGACTACAATAACACAAATGAAGTTCAGATTCATGTAAAGACCAATCTTGCTGTTCTGTTTGTCCTTTATTTTCAAAGAGAATCATGACACTGGGGAAATGATGACATGACCTGCAGTTGACTTTGATTTGACTGAGGGAGGGCTATGCAGGTCACCAGCCTCACTTTCTCCTTCAGAGCCAGCTGGGTCCAATGACCAAATATTGATCAGGATGACTGGAGATGGCCCAGGATGCAATGGCCTTTTCAGGTTCTCATTTTGAGTGAGGTAATGCCATTCAGGGAACAGGCTTCTTTAAGAAGTGAGTCAAGGGATGGTCCTTTTAATTAGAAAAAAAATCAAGCTAAAAAGATCCTCAGGGTTGCTATTCCAAAGAGAAACAGTTATCATTGACATTCCCTCTAAGCCAGGAGGGCCCAAAATGTAGCCATAAAATGGAGCTTGGGCAAAGACTTATTGTGGTCCAATCTATTAGGTTCAGAGTAAAACAGGATGGATGGAGGGACAGATGGATGGAAGGAAGGAAGGAAATCTAGCAAGTGAACCCCAAGTTAACTGTGCAGCTTCTGATCATCATAATTTACTTTTCCTTTGGAGAAAAGGAGAGGGAGACGATGAGCTGAATTAGTCTCAGAAAAAAAGAGTAAACTACCTTTCTCCTTTCAGTGGATAAGTGGGGGATTGTGAGTATGGGCTGTCATGTATACTGACATATAGTGGCTTTGTCTTTTGGGTTTTACTCAAATTTTTCTTTATTTTAGGGGAATATTGAATGGATGGTATCTGCGGGGGGGGGGATATCAGGAAATGATGCTAATGTAAAAATGACTTAAACATAAGTTTATTGGGAAACACTCAAACAAAGTAAAAATAAATGGATAAAGGAAGGAGACAAAGGTAAATAATGGAGGATGGAAATGAATCCAACACATCATCCTGTAAGAACAGTTGTACACACCTAAGACTGGGGATGAATGCTGTGGATGACAGAAAAAGGCTTCTTTAGTTATGCTGAGGATGGAGGATCCAAGAAAGACTTTGATCCTCTACCCATGGATGGGATGAACTTGGGAAGGCAGAACTGGCCAACTATCATTTTGTCTCCTTTTTCTCTACCAAGGAGAATGATCTTCAGATTGGAAAGCACAGAACCAAAGGTCAACAGGCAGCTAGAATTCAAGATATATGAGGAGATGGAAAGAGCTTATTAAGCTGCCCTCAAGGAGCTCAAAGCACAAGGCCCAGGTGAACTGCTAAAAGAAGGGGCAGATATGATAGCCAAACTCAGTGAGCTCTTAAAAATAGTGAAGAAGGGGAGGGATGCCATAGGATTAGGGATGGGCAAATGTTTTCCTCACTTAAAAAAAGGAAGAGTACTCTTCAATCTAGACTGCTGAATTTAACTTTGATTCCTTGAAAATATTCTAGAGCATTCTGTTTAAGGAATGGCTAATGAGCATTCAGAAACTGATTTCCTTTAATTGAAGGGAGACTCTATACTGAGAGTCTCCTATACTGAAGAAACCACAAGTCTGAACCAAAGGAAATAAAGTTCACAAGGGGGAGAAATGGATGCTGGCACTCAATATGCCCGTATTACATAATAAAATATCTTTATAAACCCCGAAGTCCTCTCACACGCAAGGATTAATCATTAGAACGTTGCAGAGATTAAAGGTCTATCAGGTGAGTGCTGTATTTACTGAGTTATTGACAACTGGAATGACTAAAACCTATGTAGGGCTTGGTTATTCAGTCATTCAGTTCTATTTGATCCTTCATGACCCCACTGACCAATGGTCTATGGGTTTTCTTGGCAAAGATACTGAAGTGGTTTGCCATTTCCTTCTCCGCTGGATCCCCTTTTGTCAGAACACTCCACAATGACCTGCCTACCTCAGATAACCCTCAAGGCATAGCTCACAGTCTCATTAAGGACCCTACACCATACCAAGAAAGGGTAAAGGCCTAATGTAATGAAAAAGAACCAGAACAATAGAAATAAGCATAACTGACATTTTCACAACATTTGAAGGATTGCAAAGCACTTTATAAACATTATCTTATTTGTTGCTCATGTACCAAATCCCCTTTCTACATCAAAACCACCCTGTGAGGTAGGTATTACTTGTATTATTACACCCATTATACAGAGGAGAAAACAGAGGCTTAATTTACAGGGGAGGGGAAGCTACAGCCTCAAGGTCACATGTGGCCTTCCAGGTCCTCAGGTAGAATCTTTTGACTCAGTCCAAGTTTACACAACAAATCCTTTTATTAAGGGGATTTCTTCTGTGAAGTTTGGATTTAATCAAAAGGCTGAACTTGAGGACCTGGAAGGAATTTGTTCTGTGAATTTGAATTTAGTCAAAGGAACACACTTGAGGACCTAGAGGGTCACATGTGACCTGAGGCCACAGGTTCCCCACCCCTGATTCAACAGGTAAACAGACTTGTCTGTGTCACAATCTGAACCCAGGTCTCTCTTGATTATAAGGCTAGATCTCTTTGGGACATACCAAACTACAAGGAAAAAACTTCAAAATTACTGAATTACTGAATGAGAAGAGCCTGTTCAAATATCAGGGGGATAAAGGGGGGGATTCTTTCCTTCAGTTACTCTGGGCAAGAAGAGGTAATAGAGGGGATACCAATTTTATAAGGAGGAAGATACCACCAAAGGGAAATTATTTAAGGAAATTAATTACCATACATATTAATAAGGATGTGCTGTGGCTTGTCCTTCATTCTTGAAGAGGACCATGGCATCAGGAAGATGATACTGTGTCTTCCAAGTTAATTGCATTTAAGTGAGGCAGTGCTGTGCAAAGTCGCCAGACTCACCTTCTCCTCCAGAGCCATCTGAATCCAGTGGGCAGATATAGATCTGGATGACTAGATATAGTCCAGGACTAGAGATAGCCCAGGATTCCATGGGAGACTATCACCAAGTGCTCCACCATGTATAGAAGGGCCTGCTGTATAGGTTTTTAGATCTGATTTTCTAAAAGGAAAGCAAATTTTCAGGGGGCAACAATAACTTTAATCAAATGCATATATCATTCACTTGATTCAGGGGAAAAAGTTAGCCCCCTGAACTTCAGAGAAAATACAAACAGAGAAATAAAGACCAACACACAGGGCTTCCAGTTGTCTGACCATAATCAATACATACATCACAAATCAACAGACAGATCCAGCTGTCTGACCATTACATACATATATGTATGATATATATAGTATGCATGACATATATATGTATACCAGAGAGAGAAGCACCAACATCTGGGTTTTCAAAGCCGGGGGGGCTCCTTAGTGGCTGCCCAGAGTCTAGTTTGGCCAAACAAACACTTCCAATGAGTGAGCCCCAAAGTAAAACCTCATCTCACAGTATTTATACACTTTTCAGAGCTGGAAGGCAGGACCTTCTGACCTAGAGCCTCAAAATACCTAACAAAAGGTAATGAGACCTATTAATGGATGGGGAATATCTTTAACTCTTCTTCCACCCACCATTAATCTTACATTAACATTACAGAGAAAAGAAACTGTTCTGTGGGAAGGTCTTTCTTAGGGATGATGGGGTTAGACTGACCTCAGAAATGAGGAGAAGCAGTGATCAAAGGATTCCATATTAGGTAACAGGCAAAGACAAGTGACTGACCTCAAAGAGTCCCTAGTCTATTGGAGGACACCAGCTGCAAACAACTATGGGCATATATACTTTATTATAAAAACTCAAGGAAGGTACAGGGAAGATACTCTTAGTGGGGGCAGAAGGGAGACCAGGAAGGGGCTCTGGCAGAAGCTAAATCTTAAAGAAATCCAGCTAAATCTTAAAGGAAGTTAGGGGGTAGAGGTGACAAAGGAGAGCAGCCTAGGCAAGGAGGCATAGCCAGTGAAAAGATGAGAGAGTTCTGAGATGGAGTGTCATGTGTGAGGAACCCAAGTGGGCTGCTGGGGCTGGATCACAGAGTAGGTAGAGGGAGTAAAGTGTAAGAAGACTGGAAAGATAGGAAGTGGCCAAGTAATAGAGGGCTTTAAAAATTAAACAGAGGATTTCAAATTTGAATCTACAAGGTAATGGAGAGTCAATGGAGTTTATTGACAGAGGGTCAAACATGGTCAAGCCTATGCTATAGAAAAATCATTTTAGCAGTTGTGGGACAGTTAGCATGAGGAGATACTTGAGGCTGGGAAAACAACTTCAGGTTATTACAATAGGCCAAGTGTGAGGCAGTGAGGGCCTGTCCCAGAGTGCTGAATGGACAGGAGATGTATGAGAAAACTGTGAGGGTAGAAACAGCAAGAAAGGGAAAAAGTTACTCACTTTTATATTTTCCCCAGAATCCAGTACAGTGATTACATACAATAGGTGCTTAATAAATGGGAGCTGGCTTATTCTTCTACTTCTTTCTCCAAGGCAGCTGCACTTGCCTCTGACTCAGTGCCTCTGAAGTTTACTCCAACCTAGACCCAAAGAGGCAAAGGGATTCCCTTCTCATCACACGCAACATCCCTCTTTGCCCTTGGAACTTGTCCCAGTACTTGTCCTAGACCTTTGTTATCAGGGAGGAGTCAAGGGCTCACATCCAAGTTCAGAACCTTCCAATTTTCTAGTCACCTCATGGGGTTTCAGGGCCAGTAAGGGAGGAGGAGATATATAAAAGATGGTCCACCTTCACTTGCAAGGCAGAGGAGACTCCAAAGCAGCTGGTTCCCACCCCAGGCTACACAGGTAACTTGCTTCAGCAAGCCCTGGGGACTCTTTGCTTCTAGGACCCTGATCACCTGTGACAGACACTGGGTTTTAGTAATTAGTTAAAGACTTGGGTTGTGTGTGTGTGTGTGTGTGTGTGCGTGTGTGCGTGTGTGCGTGTGTGTGTGTGTGTGAACACTAGGAGTATTGAGAACTGGGTTTTATTTCTGACTGTGCCACTAATTCATTGTAGTGACTGAGCAAATTGCTGAACCTGTCTGGGTTTCAATTTCCTCTTCCAGAAAATAAGGGGATTGGACTAGAGAAGGGGTTCTTAACCTGGGAAGTCATGGACCTGAGCATACAGTTCCGAGGGTTGTGAACTTGGATGGCCAAAAAAAAGAAAAAATTATATCACAATTTTCACCAACCTTGAACAGGAATTTAGCATTTCCTTCAATTATGTAAAACCATTACTTGGAAAAGCAACTAAGAACCTCTGAACTAACTGATTTTTGAGTCTCCTTCCAGATCCAAAATCCCATGATTTGTCTGTGTCCAACAAATGGAGGGAGGGGTGGTGTCTGAAGACCTCTCCACTCACCAATGGAGCTGGGAAAGACTAAATGCAGGATTAAAAAGTTTTTCCTATTTGACCCAGGGTCCTCCTGCTGGTATTAGTTCAGGCCTGGGGCCTTACCTTGAGAAGCTGCTGTTCTGAGCTGAACATGGTAGAAAATTCATCCTGTCCACTCTGTCATTACTTCTACTCAGGATTAAAGGTTTCCATACTCCTGTTCTCTGAATACTGAAAAAGATTCACTGCATTGTGTGGGACCAAACTGTCTGGAGAGATACAGGGTGTGGCTCTTTTCATAAACTGGCCTTTGAGGGGTGGGTTCTCTCCATAGACTATCCTGTGGGTGCTCTCCTGCAGGACCTTATTCCATTTCTTGACTCCCTCAAAACTCTCTCTGACATTACTTTTTTTTCCATTTAGACAGTGATGATGGCAGTGGGCCTATTGGCTTCCATCTCTATTTCAGAGCTTCTCTTGGCCTTTGTTGTCTTCTGCCTGGTCTTCTGGATCATTGAATCTTTCCCTCAAAGGGTACCCAAGGGACTCAAGAGACCACCAGGGCCCTGGGCTTGGCCTCTGATTGGCAACATATTGACTCTGGGGAAGAATCCTCACTTGGCCTTGGCCCAACTGAGGGAGAAGTATGGAGATGTGATGCAGATTCAGATTGGCTCAACCCCAGTAGTTGTGCTGAGTGGCCTGGAAACCATCATACAGGCCCTGGTGAAGCAGGGGAATGACTTCAAGGGCCGACCTGACCTCTACAGCTTCTCCTTTATTGCAGATGGTTATAGCATGACCTTCAACCCTGACTCAGGGGAAGTGTGGGCAAGTCGAAGGAAGCTGGCCCAGAATGCTCTCAATACCTTCTCCATATCTGCCTCTCCATCCTCTTCCTCCTGTTACCTGGAGGAGCATGTGAAGAAGGAGGCTGAATGCTTGATCCAGAAATTCCAGGAGCTGATGGATGGGGTAGGACACTTTGACCCCTACAGGCATGTGGTGGTATCTGTGGCCAATGTCATAGGTACCATGTGTTTTGGTCAATGCCATGCCCATGAGAACCAAGAAATGATGAGAATCATTACCAACAGTCATGAGTTTTCCGAGAATGCCACCTCAGGCAACCCAGTTGACTTCATCCCCATCCTCCGCTACTTCCCAAACACCAAAATGCAGAAGTTCAAAGCTTTCAACCAGAGGTTCTCAAAATTCATGCAGAAAACTGTCCAGGAGCACTACAAGGACTTTGATCAGGTAAATGCAAGTGTGAAGTAGGGTCCCTTACCCCCCTTGAGGCTCTCACTCTTGGCTTTCTCACCTTTAGTCTAGATGGCACAGTGGGTATGAACATTGGGCTTAGAGTCAGGAAGACCTGAGTTCAAATCTAGCCTTGGAGACTACCTACCTGTGCAACTGGGAAAATTAGAGCACCTACCTCCAAGTGTTATTGTCAGGACCAAATGAGACACTCTCTGTAAAGCTCTTTGAAATCTAAAAGGGCTAGAGAAAGGCTAATTAGTTGTAGTAGTAGCAGTCTTCACTAGTGATTTCTTCCATCCAAGTGAAGAATAATTGACCATTATTGACTTTACACATGTGATCTTTCTTAAGTGACTTCACAACCCTGTAAGATAGATACAACTATTATCTCGTTTTTACAAGAGAGAAAGCTGAGATGCAAAGAACTCAGATGACTTGCCCTGGCCGCATAAATAGTAAGCAGTAGAGCTCAGACCCCAACCCAGGTCCTCTGATTTCAAACAAAAGGATTTTTCTCTTACATCCCAGATGTTGTTATTAGCATGGGGATAGAAGTAAAGCTCTGAGATAAAGAAGAGGAACGTGGCAGATGGTCCTGAAAAAGTCATGGGGTGAGAGTAAAGAGATCTGAAATTTACTCATATGATCATAAACTCATACAAAGTGACTTTCATCATACAAACTTTTTGTGATGTTGGTGATTATTTTCCCACATGACCATACTTTTGTCTCTTTTAATTAATAAATTTAATTGATTTTTATAAAGTGAAAATCTGCCTTTTCTCCTTCCTACCTCCCTCTTCTCATCAAGAAAGAAAAACAGAGCCCCAGTTAAAAACATGCATAGTCAAGCTAAACAAATTCCTGTAATAATGGGCATGTCCAGAAAAAAGGAATGCGTTTCAATCTGCTCTCCAAGCCCATCAGCTCTCTATGAGAGGTGGGTCCCATGTTTCATCACAAGTCCTCTGAGACAAATGGATATTTTGAAATTCTCTCATTTTTACAGAAGTAGAAACTGAGGTTCAGAGAAGGGAATGAACTTATCCAAGATCACATAGCTTGTTACTGCCCTGGTCCCTGGTTCAGTATTCTTAAAAAATAATAATTTTTTAATATTCTTTTTCTTTTAAATGTTGAATTCTAAATTCTCTCCCTCCCCCCACCTCCCTCACTGTTCATGTGAAATCATGTAAAACATATTTCTATATTAACAATATTTCCCAAAAAAGCAACCAAAATAAAGTGAGAAAATTCTACTTCAATTTGCACCCACAGTTCTTCAGTTCTCTCTGGAGATGGCCAGCATTTTTCATCATGAGTCATTCTACTGATGAGAGTAGCTACCTTTTCCACAATTGATCATCATTCCAACATTGCTGTTACCATGCACAACGATCTCCTGCTTCTTCTCATTTCACTTTGCATCAATTCATATAGATCTTGCCATGTATTTTTCTGAAACCATCCCCTTGTTGCTTCTTATAGCACAATAGTATTCCATCACAATCATATGCCACAACTTGTAAAGTCACTCACCAATAGATAAACAGCCCCTTGCTTTTCCATTCGTTGCCACAACAAAAAGAGTTGTTGTAAATGTTTTTGTACATATAGGTCCTTCTGCTTTTTCTTTGCTCTCTTTGGGATACAAACCTGGCAACTGCATTGCTGGGTTAAAGGGTCTGCCCAGTTTTATAGCCCTTTGGGCAAAGTTTCAAATCATTTTCGAGAATAATTGGACCAGTTCACAACTACACCAATAATTTATTAGTATATTTAGTGTTCCCTCCCCCGCTCCAGCATTTGCCATTTCTTAAAGATTGGAGGGGATACCTTACAGAAACTTGAATGTCTCTAATCAATTGGGATTTTGAGCATTTTTATGTGACTATAGATAGCTTTGATTTCTTCTTCTGAAAACTGCTTATATCCTTTGACCATTTATCAACTGGGGAAGGGCTCTTATTTTCATAAATCTGACTCAGTTCTATAAGCAGTATGTACTATTAGAGAAATGAGGTTTTATCAAAGAAATTGCTTTAAAATATTTTGATATTACTTCATTGCCTTTGGTACATTTTAGCAAAATGGAGTTTCCTTGATTATCTCTTTTAATTGGGTCAATTTTTGCTTTTGCTTTGTCTCAGACCATGATTGCTACCCTGCCCTTTTCACTTCAGCTGAAGCATATTAGATTCTGCCACAGCCCTTTCTTTTAATGATGTGTGTGTCTCTGCTTCAAGTGTGTCTCTTGTACATAATATATTGATGGATTCTGCTTTCTAAACTATCCTGCTTCTGTTTTATAGGTGAGCTCATCTCATTCCCATTTACAGTTATGATGACTCTGTATTTTCCTCCACCGCATTTTCTTCCTTTCTCTCTTTCTCTTTCTTCTTCCCTCCCTCCTTCCTTCCCTCCCTTCTCAAAGTCCCTTTTGCTTCTAACCATTGTTTCCCTTAATCCATCCTCCTTTTTATCATCCTTCCTTTCTCTTATTTCCTTTCCCTCCTGTTTCCCTGTTGGGTAAGTTATATTTCCGTACACAACAGAGTGTGTTTGTGTATTCTTCCTTCTTTGAATGAGTGAATTTGTTAACTTTGTCTCTTTGTTACCCTTGTAACTTTGAATGAGTTACATCGTCCCATATGGGAATGCAAACAGTTTAACTTTATTGAGTCCCTTATGATTACTCTTTCATTTTTATTTTCCAGCACTAGTTTCACAACACTCTGCTTTCTCTTGCCCTGAGTAGCTCTATGACATAGAGGTTCTCTGAACCTCAGGTTCATTATCTATAAAATGAAGTGACTAACTCTGCCCTGCCTACCTTACAGGAGCCTGTCCTTGGGGATCGTCCCCTATAGATACCTGGAGCCTCTGGCTCCAGGATCCCTGGGAGAGATAAATGGTGGCTACTATCCTTGGGCTTCCTGGATGACAAAGTTATTATAATATGCTTTCTTTACCTGTCTTTTCTTTCAGAATAATATTAAAGACATCACCGATGCTCTGTTCAAACACAGCCAGGACAAGGCTGAGGGGAGCACCAACACCAGTATACCAGAAAGGCTGATCACCAATCTCATCAATGACATCTTTGGGGCTGGTAGGACCCAGTTTTCCTTTCCCTATTACTTGCTGTCCCTGTCTAGGATCACAGCATTCTCATAGTGTGGTACCTCAAATTGCATATGTGGGTCTCCTAAATAAAATTGCCCCAGATTCATGGTACTCTGTGTGTCTCATAACCACTCAAAAATCATAGCTTAGAAGCCCCCATTGAAGTATTTACTTTAAAATTTATTTTTATATGGATGTATAATCTATTCCTCTTTGTATGCCCCATTGAACAACAACAACAAAATGTGAAAAACAAAACCCTCCTTCTAAAAACGTATAGTCCAACAAAACAATTCGGCGACATTTGTCATGCCTGGACGTACATTTCTCTCCCTGCATTGCTAGTTCATCACCTCTCTGTCAGAAGGGGATCCTCAGGGACTCAGGGTTTTTTGTGGCACCGATGAGAATCATAAAGTTTTTCAAAGTAATTTTTCTCTACAGTCTTGTCATTTTGCAAATTGTTCTCCTAGTTTTGCCCAAGTCAATCTGCATCAGTTCATAGAAGTCTTCTCAGTTTTTTCTGAAAATGGCCATTTGGTCATTTCTCATGATACAATAATATCCCATATACGATCGTTTGTTTAGTTGTTTTCCAATAGGAAGGTAAATCCATAGTCTATCTTTCTCTCTCAATCTGTCTCTCTATGTCACTCTCTCCTTTCTCTCTTCCCCCCTCTCCTCTCTCTCTTTCTCTCCCTCTTCCCTCTCTCTTTCTCTCTCTCATCCCACTCTTCCCACTCTCTCTCTTTCTCTTTCTTTCTCTCTTCTCCTTTTCTCTTCTCTCTCTTTGTGGAATACTACAAATGGAAATACTATGAATACTGTTTTACTTAAAGTTTTCTTTCTTTGATCTCTTTCGGGCATAGGCTCACCATTGGTATCACTGGATCAAAGGGGATATACGTACAGTTTTGTAACTTTGGAGGCATAATACCAAGTGTTTTCCAGAGTGGTTTGCACCATTACAGCTCCACTATGCCCTAGGGTACCTGTTCTTTGATAGCCCCTCCTCAAATTTGTCATTTTCTGTTTTTGTCATCTTTGCCAGTCTAATTGCTGAAAGGGGAAATCTCAAAGTTCCTTCAATTTGCATTGAACTCCCATAACGTATGAGAATTATAGGGACTGATGATGCTCACCAAGATCTGAGCCCCACTGAAGGGACAGAATCAAGAAATGGGGTGTTTGCTACCTGAAGACTTCAAGGGAGGACAGAAGAAGCCCTAAGACCATGTGCTAAATGCATGGATCTTCCTTATTTAATCCTCTGACCATTCCATCGCTGTTCACTTTCTCCAGGCTTTGAAACAGTCACCACAGCCATTTCCTGGAGCCTCATGTACCTTGTGACTAAGCCTGAGGTCCAGAAGAAGATCCAGGAGGAGCTTGGTAAGGGAATATATGCTGCACATTATATGGAGGACCTTAAAATTTGCAGAGCATCTTACAGTATCTTCTCATATTGTTTCTCAACAAGTCTATCAGGGAAGCACCCTGGTCACTGTCTCTCTTTTAGAGATAAGGAAGAAGGTTTGTAGAGGTTATGTGCCAGGTCCTGTACTATGCATTGGAGGATCCACAGTATATCCACAAAGAAAGGCAAAACAGTCCCTGCCTTCAAGGATCTTCCCTTCTAATGGGGAAAACAACATGTAAAGATCAAGGGATTGATGGACAGAGAAAGAAAGAGAGAGAGAGGAGAGAAGGAGAAGAGAGAGGGAAAGAAAGACAGGGAGGGGGAAGAGTGGGATGAGAGAGAAAAAGAGAGGGAAGAGGGAGAGAAAGAGAGAGAGGAGAGAGGGGGAAGAGAGAGAGGAGAGAGGGGGAAGAGAGAGAGGAGAGAGTGACATAGAGAGACAGACTGATTGAGAGAGCTAAAGAGAGAGAGAGACAGGATAAGTTAGTCACTAGCACCAAAGAGGCTTAGGAAAGGCTTCTTTTTGAAGGTAAGATTCTAGCTGAGAGCTGAAGTAAGCTGGGAAAAGAAGCAATGAAGATGAGGAACAAGAGAATTCCAGACCCAGTAGACAGCTAATGATCATTGTCTGACTTGGAAGATGGAGCAACATGTGAGAATAGAAAGGAATCTAGTGTCACTGGATCACAGTCTATAAGGAGGGGAATAAGTGTGAAAAGATTAGAAAGATTTAGAAGGGGCCAGGTTATGAAAGGCTTTACAAGGCAGACAATGTTTCATTTGATCCAGGAGGAAACAGGAAGCCAGTGGAGTTGACCAAACAGTGGGATTGGCATGGTCTGAATTGCCCATTAGGCAGATCCCTTTGACCTCTGAGGGGAGGATGGAATGGAACATAGAGGCAGGGAGACCAAATAGCAGGCTACTCTCTGAGTATGAGGAGGCTGCCATTGCTTTATAGTCACACAGTCAATGTCAAAAGCTTCAGGTAAACTGAGATCTCTCTAGACTGCACATCCAAGATGCATTTTCCCAACCCCCACCACTTCTCAGGTATAGACTCTTCATGAGTCAATGAAAGGGGAGAGGGAACAAACTCTCTGTGGGGAAGAGCAGGGCAGCTTCCTGCTCCCTCTGACTCTCCTTCCTTCTACAGATACTGTGATTGGCAGAGCAAGAAGGCCCCTGCTCTCAGATAGACCTCAGCTGCCTTACATGGAGGCCTTTATCCTGGAGATCTTCAGGCAAACCTCCTTTGTCCCTTTGACCATCCCCCACAGGTAAGGCCCATTGAGTCTTCTTTCAAAACCCCTAGGTCATCCATCCCCTCCTCTCTACCCCCACTGCCCCCAACCCCAGCCCCTCTGACTGTGTCTCTTCCACCTTCTCTGATTCAAGGCCTCAGCAAGACCTTCTTAAGTTCTCCTCATCTCTGCCCTTACTGCCACCTTCCCAGACTAGGATAGACCTTCACTCTCTGCTTCCC
>CM053769.1:499992030-500013086 GCA_028658325.1 Potorous gilbertii | reverse complement strand
ATTCAATGATCCAGAGGACCAAGCAGAAGACAACAAAGGCCAAGAGAAGTTCTGAAATAGAGATGGAAGCCAACAGGCCTACTGCCATCTGCGCTGTCTAAATGGAAAAAAAGGAATGTCAAAGAGAGTTTTAGGGGAGTCAAGAAATGATAGGGTCCTGCAGGAGAACACCCACAGCACAATCTACGGAGAGAACCAACCCTGTATCTCCCAAGACAGATCAGTGCCACATATTCAAATAGAATGGGAGTGTGGGAGCATTGAGTCCTGAGTACAAGCAAGGACAGGATGAATTTTCTCCAGAATCAGCTTAGAATACGTGCCTCCCAAGGTGAGGGCGCAGGCCTGGGCTAATATCAGGCAGGAGGACCCTGGCTCAAATTGGGAAATGTTTTTATTCCTACACTTAGTCCGGGGTTTCCCAGTTTCATTGGTGTATGGAGAGGGCTTCAGACACCACCCCTCCCCTCCATTTCATGGATACAGACAAATCATGGGATGTTGGAGCTGAAAGAGGACTCATAAACCACCTAGTCCAGAGGTGCTTAGCCTTTTGGGGTTTCTAGACCCCTTTGGCAGTTTAATGACACTCCTGGGCTCTTCTGAATAATGGCTTTAAGTATTTGAAGGAAATGCTAAATTTCTGTTCAAAGTTGGTTAAAATAAAGATGTAATTTTTTTTTTGGCCATCCAAGTTCATAGCCCTCTGAACTGTATACACAGGTACATGAATTTCCAAGTTAAGAGCCCCTGATCTAGTCCAATTCACTTATTTTCTGAAGGAGGAAACTGAGACCCAGGCAGGCTCATCAATTTTTTCAGTTACCACAGTGAATTAGAGACAC
Organism: Potorous gilbertii; assembly: GCA_028658325.1. NCBI lineage: Eukaryota > Metazoa > Chordata > Mammalia > Diprotodontia > Potoroidae > Potorous > Potorous gilbertii. The sequence goes on along the minus strand of CM053769.1, from coordinate 500,012,241 downwards.
AGTGAGAAGTAAAACCCAGGTCTCAGTACTCCTAGTATTCACACACACACATACACACACACAAACACACACACACACACATATACAAATACTCAGAGTCCTTTTCTAACTACTAGAACCCAGTGTCCCTTGTGATGAGGGTCTTAGAAATGAAGAGTCCCCTAGGCTTGAGGAAGTATTGAAGTAAGTTACCTGTGTATGCTGGGTGCTTATAGATGCCTGGGGTGAGAACCAGCTGCTTTGGAGTCTCCTCAATCCAACAAGTGAACATGGACCTCCTCTCTAACTGGCCCTGAAAAGCTTATCAGGTGATCAGAAAATGATCCCAGCCAAATGGGAAGGATCTGAACTTGGATGTGAGCCCTTGACTCCTCCCTGAAAACAGAGCTGTAGGACAGGTATTTGGACAAAGTCTAGGGATAGAGAGGGATGTTAGATTTGAGGGGAAAGGAATCCCTTTGCCTCTTCGGGTACAAGTTGGAGTAAACTCCAGAAGCACTGAGCTAAAGGCTAATATGGTTGCCTTGGAAAAGGACATGGAATAACAACCCAGTCATTTATTAAGCTCCTGCGGTAGGATTCACTCTACTGCGTTCTGAGGAAAATAGAAATGTGAGTATCACAGTCCCTCTGTTCTAGGGACTTACAAAGGCTCTTAACATTTTTTCATGTGTCATGACTCCCTTTGGCAGTGTGTTGAAGCCTCTGGATCCCTTCTCAGAATAATATTTTTATTTTTAAAATGTCTATGTTTCACTTTTTCTTACAATTACATGTAAAACAATTTTTAACATTCATTTTAAAAAATTTTGAGTTCCAAATTCTCTCTGTCATCTCCTTCCCTCTCCCCTCATAGAGAAGGCAAGTATATTGATACAGATTATACATGTGCTGTCATACAGAACATATTTCCATGTTAGCCATGTTGGGAAAAAAACATAAACAAAAAAAAAACCAAATGGGAACTAAAGTTCAAAATAAAGTAGATTTCAATTGCATTCAGATTCCATTAGTTCTTTTTCTGGAGGTGAATAGTATTTTTCATCATAAGTGCTTCAGAATTGTCTTGGATCAGTGCTCGCTTCACTTTACATCACTTTGCATGTCTTTCCAGGGTTTTCTGAAAGCATCCTGCTTGCCATTTCTTATAGCATAGTAGTATTCCATCACAATCATATACCACAAGTCCATCCACAGTGCATTAATGTGCCAAGTTTTCCACATCCCTCCAACATGTCATTTCCCTTTTCTGTCATATTAGCCAGTCTGATAGGGTTTGAGGTAGTATCTCAAAGTTGTGTTAATTTGCATTCCTCTAATCAATAGTGATTCAGAGCATTTTCTCATATAACTCTAGATAGCTTTGATCCCTTATTCTGCAAGTCACCTATTTGTTCATTACTTTTGACCATTTGTCCATTGGAGAATGACTCATATCCTTATAGATTTGACTCAGTGCTTTATATATTTGAGAAATGAGGCTTTTATCAGAGAAACTTGCTATAAAAATGTTTTTCCAGTTTTCTGCTTTCTTTCTAATCTTGGCTACATTGGATTTGTTTGTGCAGAACCCCTTTCGATTTAATGTAATCAAAGCTGTTCATTTTAATTCCCATAATGCTCTGTCTTGTTTTGCCATCAATTCTTGCCTTATTCATAGATCTGATAGGTGAGATATTCCACACTCCCCTAATTTGTTTATGATATCTCCTTTTCTGTCTAAATCATGTACCTGTTTAGACCTTATCTTGTAGATGATGCGATGTTAACTCATACTAGTTTCTACCAAACTACTTTCCAGTTTACCCCGAATTTTTTTTTTTGCCAGATAGTAAGTTCTTATCCCCAAATCTTGGATCTCTGCATTTATCAGACATTAGATTGCCATGGTTATTTTCTACTGTGTATTGTATACCTAATCTATTCCACTGGTCCACCACTCTATTTCTTATCCTGTCCAAGACTGTTTTGATGATTACTGCTTTGCAATACAGTTTGAGCTTGGCCCTGCTAAGCCACTTTCCTTCACATATTTTCCCTACTAATTCCTTTGATATTCTTGATCTTTCTTCCTTCCTAGATATCACTAAGTTCTCTTCAAGTGCTGATGTTCTTGTTTTTTTCAAAGGAAATCTCCTCACTCCCCAACGTTAGCAAACCAAAGATTGGTGATGGCCAGGCCTAGGGAGGGCCAGTCCTAAACTCTTTCCCCTCTACCTCTACCCTGACCCATTTACCAGACCCCTACTTCCAATGAAAGAGAGGAATGGACAGCCTAGAGAAATCATTAATATGGCAGAGTAAAAGCAAAAATTATGGCTTTAGACTCAGAAGACCTAAATTCCAATTCCAGCTTTGTCATCTTGGGAAATTAAGCTCCTCCCAACCTTAGTTTCTTTAACTGGAAGATTAAAAGTTGGGGCAAGGGGATCAAGGAAGTCTTGTCCAAAGAGGGTAATTCTCCCTTTTAGCTCTTTGAAACTAGAAGGGACAATACAAGTTATAAAGCTGGATCCTTCCATTTTACAGATGAGTAAACCAAAGCTTGCTGTCTTGCCCAGGATCCCACAGCTATTAAGTTTAAAGTGGGATTTGAATCTACGTCTTCTAGATTTTGAGACTAGGATCTTATCCACTACACTGTTGTTGCTTCCTAGCAGAAATTTTTTTTAACTTGTACTTTATTTTCTTAAATAACAAGTATTTAGTTTCTCTCCTTCTCATCTTCCCTCCTTGGAAAAAAAAAAGGAAGAGTAAAACAAACCCTTTGTAAGAAATATGCAGTCAGGCAAAGCAAACCTCCACATTAGCCATGTCCAAAGTTTTCAGCAGAGGATCTGAAGCCTTGCTCCAACTCTCAGTCCTATGGTCCTCTAGCTTTGCCTTCTTCTGCCTCCTGGTTTCTTGAGGCATCATTAGCTTCTCTTTTTCGTTTGGGCTGGGAAAGCATTACCTGCACATAGAACAGGCAACATTTAACCTCAAGGAGACTCCCCAACCCTCACTGGCTGAACTCTGCCCTGAAGAAGGACATTGACAAATTGAAGCAAAGCCAGTAAAGGGTGACTGGGATGATGAGGGCCTCAGCACCATGCTACATAAAGACTGGATTGAGAAAGGAAAGGCAAGGGGGACATCAGAGTTGACTTTAAATTCTGGAAGGCCTCTTACACCGAAGAATAGCCTTAAAGAGCAGAACTTGAAGTAAAATAATGGAAGTTATAAGGAAATAGACTTCTTTCTAACAACTAGAGCTGTCTGACAAGAAAACAAGAATTTCTGGTGTCCACCCCTCTTCTCTCATCTGGGAATCTTGCTTCATAATTCATGGGGAAAAGTCAGGCCATTCTGCAACACTGAGATGCCTTCTCCCACTCCTCCCTCACCCCTCTCTCACTCAGAGAGGTGGTCCTTCTCCTTAGGCAAGGGAAAACCTTCTACATGTACAAGTGATTCCATTCCATCCTGAATTCTCCAGAAGATTGGTATCTCTGCCATGCTTATTCTCTTGTTAATCTCCTACCTGTCTACTGGCTGCTTCTCTACTTCTTCTAAATATGCTTGTGTTTCCCCCTCCTTAAAAACAAATACAAAACCTTCCGTAGATCCAAGTCTTCCCACTAGCTGTCATCCTGTATCTCTCCTACCCTTTGTGACAAAATTCCTTGAGAAAGTTATCTATCATTGGTGCTTATGCTGTCTCTTGTTTCACTCTCTTCTAGAGAGTAGTAGGCTGGTTTCTGACTTCATCGTTCAAATGAAAGTTCCCAAGGATCTCTTAATTGTCAATTCTACTGTCCCTTTTCAAATCCTTCTCATTCTTCACTTCTCTGCAGCCATTGGCAGTCTTGATTTACATTCTCCACCTTGATATTCTGTCCTGTTTTACTCAGTGACCTCATCAGCTTCCATGCATTCAATGATCATGTCTATGCAGATGATTCCGAAATCCATTATTCTTCCCTAAACATCAATGGCATCTGAGACTTCTCAAGCTGAATGTCCCACTGAAATTCAAAACTAAGTGTGTCCAAAAGGAAACTTGTTATCTTTCCTCCACAGCCCTCCCTCTTCCAAACTTCCTTTTCTTGCTGTTTCTACCCTCACAATTTCTCATGCATCTGTTGTCCATTCACACAACCAGCACCCTAGGACAGGCCCTCATTGCCTCACACTTGGCCTATTGTAATAACCTGAAGTTGTTCTCCCAGCCTCAAGTGTCTCCCCATGCCAACTGTGCCACAGCTGCTAAAATGAGTTTTCAATAGCATAGGTTGGACCATGCTTGACCCTCTGGCAATCAATTCCATTGACTCTCCATTACCTTTTGGATTCAAATTTGAAATCCTCTGTTTAATTTTTAAAGCTCTCTATTACTTGCCTATTTCCTATCTTTCTAGTCTTCTTACACTTTACTCCCTCCACCTACTCTGTGATCCAGCCACAGCAGCCCACTTGGGTTCCTCACACATGACACTCCATCTCAGAACTCTCTCATCTTTTCACTGGCTATGCCTCCTTGCCTAGGCTGCTCTCCTTTGTCATCTCTACCCCCTAACTTCCCTGGATTCCTTTAAGATTTAGCTCCTGCCAGAGCCCCTTCCTGGTCTCCCTTCTGCCCCCACTAAGAGTATTTTCCCCATACCTTCCCTGGATATTTCTCAGCTGGTCTCCTCCAATAGACTGTAGACTCTTTGAGATCAGTCACTTGTCTTTGCCTGTTACCTAATATGTAATCCTTTGACCATTGCTTCCCCTCATTTCTGAGGTCAGCTTAACCCATCATCCCTAAGAATGACCTTCCTATCCCTCCTTCCCACAGAATAGGTTTTCTCTGTAATGTAAATGTAAGGTCAATGGTGAGTGGGGGGAAGAGTTAAACATCTTTCCAATCCATTAATAGGTCTCAATATAATTTATTAATTTATATTGAGGCACTGGGTCAGAGGGTCCTGTCCTCCAGCTCTGAAAAGTGTATAAATACTCTGAGGTGAGGTTTTACTTTGGGGCTCACTCATTGAAAGTGTTTGTTTGGCCAGACTAGACTCTGGGCAGCCACTAAGGAGCCCCCCCCCGCCCCGCTTTGAAAAGTCAGGTGTTGGTGCTTTTCTCTCTGGTAACTATATATGTATGTAATGATCAGATTGGATCTGTCTGTTGATTTGTGATGTATGTATTGATTATGGTCAGACAGTTGGAAGCCCTGTCTTTTGCTCTTTATTTCTGTTTGTATTTTCTCTAAAGTTCAGGGTGCTGACTTTTTCCCCTGAATTAAGTGAATGATATATGTATTTGATTAAAGTGATTGTTGCCCCCTCAAAAGTTGCTTTCCTTTTAGAAAAGCAAATCTAAGAACCTGTATAGCAGGCCCTCCTATGTATGTTAGTGTCCTTGGCGATAATGTCCCATGGAATCCTGGGCTATCTCCAGTCATCCAGATCTATATGGCTCTGGAGGAGAAGGTAAGACTGGTGACATTAAACAGCCCTGCTTCACTTAAATCCAATTAATTTGCAACTTATAGCATCATCTTCCTGATACCATGGTCCTCTTCAAGAAGGAAGGACAAACCACAACACATCCTTATTAGCATGCATGGTAATTAATTTCCTTAAATGATTTCCCTGTGGTGGTGTCTTCTACCTTATAAAATTGGTATCCCTTTTATTCTCTCTCCTAGCCCAGAATAACTGAAGGAAAGAACCTGCCTTACTATCTCCTAATATACATATAAATAGTCTCTTCTCATCCAGAAATACTGAGGTTTTTCCTTGTCAGTTTGGTGTGTTTCAAAGTGAACTGGTCTTGTAATCAAGAGAGACTTGGTTTCCTATTGTAACACAGACAAGTCAGTTTACCAGTTGAATCAGGGGTGGGGAACCTGTGACCTCAGGTCACATGTGACCCTGTAGGTCCTCAAGTATAGCCCCTTGACTGAATCCAAACTTTGCAGAATAAATCCCCTTAATAAAATGATTTGTTTTGTAAACTTGGATTCAGTCAAAAGACCATACCAGAAGACCTAGAAGGCCACATGAGGCCAGAGAAGGCAGGTTCCTGTGTCTCCAAGGCAATATTCATAGCACTGGTGGGGACTCTGAATATGCCAGTGTAGTTCTCAATCTCAAAGTATAACAGACTCTCCATACAGAAGGCAAAAGAAGAACATCTATTAAAACTCCAGAAAGCCTGTCACAACAACCAAGAAGTCAGTACGGGTTATCACCACAGAAGGCAAAGATGTTCCCAAGCCTGTATGCCCCCTGCTGGAATCTTACCTCAAGCAAATACTCACTACCCTAAGCTGTGCCTGCCTGCCTGTGTCTTTCCCAGCTTTGACTAGACTGACCAACTTCCTCTCAGCTCTGTTCCATCTGTTCAGCAAGCTCTTCCTACCATATGTGACTTAGGCTTCCATGTGTTCTAAGCAGATCACATGGGTTTATTAATGAATGGGAAAGATTTTCCTGCTTATATTGGCATTACAGTTCCCCACCCCTGTAAATAAAGTCTCTGTTTTCTCATCTGTAAAATGGGTGTAATAATATGTGTAATACCTACCTTACAGGGTGGTTTTGGTGTAAAAAAGAGATTTGGTACATGAGCATCAAATGAGATGTTTATAAAGTGCTTTGCAATCCTTAAAATGTTATATACATGTCAACTATGCTTATTTCTACTGTTATTGTTATTTTCATTATATTAGACCTTTACCCTTCCTTGGTGTGGTGGAGGGCCTATGGAGCTTAATGAGAACCTGAGCAATGCCTTGAGGGTTACGTGAGGCAGGCAGGTCATAGTGGAGAGTTCTGACAAAAGAGGATCCAGTGGAGGATTAATCGATTCCCAATAAACTTAGGTTTAAGTTATTTTTCATTAGCATCATTTCCCAATATCCCCTCCCAGCCACCACCCATTGAATACTCCCTTGAAACAAAGAAACATTTGAGTAAAACCCAAAAGACAAAGTCACTATATGTCAGTATATGCAACAGCCCATACTCATAATCCCCCGCCTCTCCACCAAAAGGAGAGAGGTAATTTACTCTTCTTTTTTCTGCGACTAAGATTTGTCTTTACATTAATCTTAACTATGAATACTTTAGTATTGTATATATTTTTGTTATTGTACTCATGGCTCAAAGTTCTCTCTTGATTTTAGTCTCTTTACTCTGCATTAGTTTACATAAATCTGCCAATTTTCCTCTGAATTCCTCATCTTCAGTTTCTTACAGCACAATAATACACTTTACATTCAGATATCACAGTGTGTTTAGCCATTCCCTAAACAACGGGCATTCACTTTAATTCTAGTTCTCTGCTCCATTTCTTTTTGCCTCCTAGGGTCCTATATAGGTCCTGTAGTGGGATGGCTGGGTCAAAGGACATGAACAGTTTAGTGAATCTGCATAATTTCATAATGTTTTCCATAATGGACTATTTTGACTGTTATTTATTTTTTATTGATCACCTTTGCTAATTTGATGGATAGGACATAAAAACTTCACAGATGTCTTAGTTTGAATTGTGAGTAATTTGGAATATTGTGTCAGATGACTGTTGATAGGTTGCATTTCTTCTTTAGAGAGTATTTTTCACATTTTTGACTACTTACCTACTGGAGAATAATTTTTGGTCTTATCCACGGATGATATTTATTTATCTTAGATATCAGATTTTTATCAGTGATTTTTAATATGAAAATTCTTCCCAATGAACACTCTCTTCATATTCTAGTTAAATCATTTTTATTTTGACAAAAAGTCTTTCAGTTAATTGAAGCAAAATTGTCTTTTATGTCTTATAATCGCGTCTATTCTTTGCTTGGTTATTACTATCAATTCACCTCCAGCTGTAGCTATAAAAGGCACCTCCTCTCATCATTCTCTGATCACGCTTTAATAATGTAAGTTTGTATATTTGGATCATGTATCCACATGAAGCTTGTTGTGATACATGGTGTAAGATGGTGATATCAATCCTTCTTTGTCCTCAAGCTACTTTTCAGTTTTCCCAGCAATTCTTGTGCAATATGGAGTCCTTTCCCCAGTTTGTTTGTGTTCTTGGACTGGGCTATTAGACTTCTAGGTCTTGCTTATCCACTCTGTTCCAATGTTCTGCTTTCCTATTGTAGCCAGTAAGGACTTGGGAGGTCTTCGAATATCCCAGAGCAAATCTCCCATTTCCTATGCAAGTTCCTAAGGGTACCCTTAAGGGGTTGAGGGTTGTCTTTCTCTAATGCCATCAGCTCAAGTCTTCATTCCAGTGTGTTCTCAATATCAATCAATAGTTATTAGTGGCTCTCTTCCATTTAACAAATTAACATTAATTAGTTTTTCTAAAGGGACATTTGCTGAGAAGATACAAAAAGAACAGAAGTACAAATACCACCCTACCAACACCTGGGTGGCACACTCTCCTTACAACACATTGGTCCTTTGAGAGCATGGGCTGAAACTTACAGCATTTTCTGTGAAGCTCTCCCCTCAGTTTGCCAGGTTAATTTTCCAAATGTACCACTATGATGAAGGCAGTCTCCAACTCAAAAATAACTTCTACTCAGCAAATACAGTAGTAGGAGCATCTCTTTCCCATTCCATTTCAGTGGATCTTCATTATCTTCAGACTTCATTCTTTCATTAAACATGAAATCATAAATTTAGAGTTTGAAGGGACCTAATGAGTCCAATGCCTTAATTTTTCTGGTTGTATGACAAAATGAAGATGTGGAAGTTTGTTTAGCTAGAATGAATGACTCCATGTTAAGCAATTGCTTTCCATCGACCCCAAAGTGAGAGATCACATATGCCTGTACTATTTCTACTTGAGCAATTGCCAGTTCTTTTCCCTTTGCTTCAGGAACAGCAGATGCCTCAGTTTCTGTAGTGAGGAAGTATGACTCTCAGATTCCATAATGTTTGCCTTTCCCCTTTTTAACTGCTATATAAAAATAAAATTCGCTGACCCCATTCATGGGACAATCTTTCAATGATATTGTCCTCAGATCAGTCAGTTGTCTAATAAAAACTTTGAGTCATCTGACCTACCAACTCTAGAGGGTGGTCTTTATTCCACAACAGTTCCCATGATCTCACATTCGTAGAAAGATTAAGCAGACTCCAAAATCTCTGGGGTAAAGTTGTTTGAAGAAGGATGAGAAGTGCTCAGGAATGATATTTAAATGACACATGCACAAACAACACCCATGAAGAGGAAAATGAGGAGTGGTCTAAATAGACTGATGTTGTCCTACAAGGAACTTATTAACTTAGATTTTTTAAAAGACATATATAAAGTCAGAAAATTCCTAAAATTCCATGTAAAATAACTACAAAATATGGAAAATATCTGAGAGGTAGGCTATCAGAACATACTCAGGGTATGTATAATATGTATAATGTCACAGATTTAGCTCTATTATTATACAAAGGGGAAAACTGAGGCCCATAAGGGTTAGGTGACTTATTCTACATCAATCTGAACTGCAAGAACCTGTTTTTAGATACTCAGATCCTCTGGCTCCAGATCCAGCAGTCTTTCCACTGTACCACATGGTCTGTATATAAAATCACTTTTAATTTCATCAGTCAAGATTTACAAAGCCAGAAAATTCTCTCTACCGATTTTGATCTCCAGCTCTTCTATAATCTTGAGAGCTGCCTAAACTAAAAAGTTAAATGACTTAAGAGGTTAAACCAGTATATATCAGAAGTAGGATTTAGAGGTCACCTAGACTCCCAGGTATTCTATCAACATTGAGATGCTCTCTCTCCTAACTAAAATACATGTTTGTGCTTACATACATATATAACTACAAAATACCTTTTACAGAAATAAAAAAAGATAAATAACTGAAGAGATCTGTATTGTTCATGGTTGGGCCGGGTTAATAAAATAAAAAATAATAAAACTACCAAAATAAATTTGCTGATTTAGGACTTTACTGATTAGATTACCAAGTACCAAATTACTATAAATTAGTTGGAATTTACTAAACATCTACTATTTGACAACTGAATTGTGCTAAAAGAGACCCCCCAAAAATGTAACAGTTTCTACTTTCAAGTAGATTACTGTCTATGGGGGAAAAACATGTATATATTCATATATACATGTACATATACATATATATGACATTTTATACATCAAATAGAATAAGTTAAATAAATAAGAAATAACATCTGGAGGAGGTACTTTAGGCTGGATGTGGATCAGGTGAGTCTGTTTCTCTTCAGATAACTCCCATACCTATATATCCAGCTCTACTCTTTTTCTCCCCTAAATTCCATTTCTGCTCTTGGGATCCCATTGCCTCTCTGAGTCAGAAGTACTGAAAACCAAGATCAAGGGTGGTGGACATGAGACAGGAAAATACTTGTGAAGAATGTATGCTCAATCATTGCTCTGGGTCAACATATGAAATTCTCTATTCAATTTGAAAATCCTTGTTGCCCACCAATGACTACTTTGTCCTGGTATTGATGCATAATAAAGCATGAAATTTCCTTGTGATAGTTCTTTGATGAAGTGTAAATTCCCCTTGTCCTGGGTATCACTAAGTTAACCCCATCTTGATATAGAAGTTCAAGTACTTAGATTGACACCTTATCGCAAATGAAACAAACCTCTGAGTTATACTCTGGGACCTGGCCTAAATATAGAGAGTGGACATTTAAATCCCTGAAGGAGAGGAAGCCAAAGTATCCATGTTGAGTCCTCTTCTCCCCACAACTTAATCTTAGGAATCTCTCCATCCCAAAATGATGGCAGTGGGATGGTAGGGATGGAATAGCTTCTAAGAAATTTCTCATGTAAATTGTGTGTGTGTTTAAGATATGTACATAAGATAGAAGCAAGAAGATGAATACAAAATCATGGCTCCATCCTTCAGAGCAATTTCAGGAATGCTAAAGCTCAGAATAAACTGAGGCTAACAGAACTAATGACAACTGAAAGAGAATTTGGGGGATTTTTAGAGTTGTGTTTGGGGCAAAAAGATATGAAAGATGGACTAGGACCATTTCTTAGGATAGATGGAAGGTTGATAAACAATGACAAGGCCAAGGTACCTATTTCATATTTTCCTTCTGCTTTCTTGGCTAAGAAGTATGATCTTAGTATTGGAAATGACAGAACCAGATGGTAAGAGGGGTCTTTGATGAGTTCAAGTTTCCTCCTCTTCCCTTCTATGCATCCCAGAACCCCTTGATTTTATCCCTCATTGTCTCCTCCTTTACTCCAATCCCTGATGAAGAGGTGACTTTTCTTCTCAATAACCTTTATGTAGCCTTGATTCCATCCTCCTTCATCTTCTCTGGAAGATTATCACAATTATTCTCCTCTCTTATTAATCTTCAGTTTCTCCTTATCAATGGGCTTCTTTTCTGTTGCCTTGGAACATACCCAAGTCTTCTCTATCATGAGAAAAGCCTCACTAGACTCTGACAGTGGAGCTCTAGGTGGCACAGTGGATAGAGCACTGGGCCTGTATGTGACCTCAGATACTAGCTGTGTGACCCTGAGCAAGTTATTTATCATTATATTTGCCTTAGTTTCATCATGTAAAATGAGCCAGAGAAGGAGATGGCAAACTACTCAAATATTTTTGCCAAAAAAAAAAATCAAAATAGGGTAACAAAGAATTGTACATGACTGAAAATGACTAAATAACAAGAAGAGGCTCTAACATCTCCTAAAGCTTCCATTCTACATCTCTCTTCCCTTTCATAGTCAAAATCCTACAAAAGACTGTTTACATCTGTTGTCTCCACTTCTCTCATCCTTTGCAATCTGGCTTCTAACCTCACCACTCAAATGAAATTTCTATCTCTGACAAACCCTTCATTGCCAAATCTGATGGCCTTTCTCAGGTCTCATCTTTCTCAATCACTCTCTAGCATCTGATACTGACTACTCTCTCCCTGTGAATACTGCCTGGGTTTTTGTGACACTACTCATTCCTGGTTTTCCTTCTGTAGGTTGATGGCAGTTTCCTAGTCTCTTTTTGCTGGTTCACCCATATCATGACTCTTGACTGCAGTGCATCATAGAATTCTCTGCTGGGTCTTTTTCTCTCTTTTCTGTCTCTTTTATTGACCTCAACACCATTATTAAATTGGGATAATGACAGCAGTGTTTGTGGGAAGACCAAATAAGATAACATACATAAAGTTCTTTGCAAACTTTAAAGGGCTAGGTAATTGCCTGCTCTTACTATCATTATTAATTATTATCTCAGAGCAGATGACTCATGAATCTATACATCAAGTCCTGTATTCTTTTGTCTTTTGTCTTTCTCATGAGCTCCAGCCCCGAATCAGTCAAGAATTGCTTAGTGGACCTTTTTAGCAAATGTCCTAAAGGCATCGCAAATTCAATGTGTTTAAAATAGAACTTTTTATTTTTCTCTTCAAACCATTTCCCTTTCAGAATTTCCTTATTCTGTCAAGGACTTCATCATTTTTAATGTTCTCTATATTCATAATCTCAGCATCATCCTCAACTCCTCACTCATTATGTCTCTCCCCATGTATCCAATCAGTTGCCAAATCTTATCCTTTCTACCTCTTCAAACAGTGTTTTGAATTGACCTCTTCTAACTATTGGCATGATTCTACAGTGGTTGTCTAATTGGTTTCCCACTTTGAGTCTCTCTCCTCCATAATCTGTCCTCTACATAGCTGCCAAGGTGATTTTGCTTAAGTGAAGATCTTACCAAGTCATTCTCCTTCTCAAAAAACTTCAGTAGTTTACTATTGTCTCTAGGAAAAAAATTCCTCTGTCTTTTAAAACCTTTTACAACATATCCCTAACCTATTTTTCCAGGATTATTATACACAATTCTCCTTCTCAACCTTAAACAATCAAACTAGGCTTCTCTCTATTTCTCATACATAGTAATCTATCTTTTATCTTTATGCCTTTTCACTGGCCATTCCCATATCTGGAATAAACTCCCACCTAATAAAATCCATCATTTCCTTCAGGATGAAATTTATGTACAACCTTCTACAAGATGCCTTTCCTGATTTCCCAAACTATTTATTAACACCCCCCCCCCATTAAATTCCTTGCATTTAACTCCTTTGCATTTATTTTGCATTTATTCTGAATATACTTACATATGTACATGTTGTTTTCCCTAATAGGAAGCTCTTTGAGAGGATTTTTTTTTGTCTTTGTATCTCCAGTATCTAGTACTTGGTAGGAGTTTCATAACTGCTTGTTGATTAGTTGATTGATTATAACCCATTAATGGGAGAATAGAATTCAAATAAGACCAGAAGGGTAAGAAAATAAGGAAAGGGACAAAGCAAATAAGTAATTCTTAGAAAAAAGGCACCATGAAGTAATGTTACTAAAGCTAAGAGGTTGGGTATGAGATGATTTTGAATTATACACATCAGGGTCACTGAAAGTGAAGGGTCAAGAAAGTAGGAAAATAAATGAAAGAATTAAAGAGAGAAAGAAAAATGAAAATGTAAATAAATTCAATGAACTTGGGATAGTACAAGCACATTTGATTGGTGGCTAGAAACAGTAACAAAATTTATAAATTTTAAATATAAGAGAAGAAAATCAAATTTCAAAAAATTAACAAAAAGAATTCACAACAGAAGAGAAAACTAATCAGATAGCTAGATGTTGCAGTGAATAGAATGTTGATTTTAGAGCAAGAAATTTCAAATCCAGTCTCATACTAACTGACTAACTCAGGCTAATTGTATAACCTTGGTCAAATCACTTAACCTCTGCTTGTTTCAGTTTTCTCACCTATAAAATGGGGACAGTAATAGCACCTCCCTCCCACGGTTGTTGTAAAGACAAAATGAGTTAAAGTTTATAAAATGCTTTACAAACTTTAAAGCACAAAATAAATGTGTGATCACCATAATCATCATCACCATTGTTATTTATAGGTTAACCAAAAGTTTGAAAAAATAGAAGATAATGTGAAATATCTCATTAGAAAAACAACTGACCTGGAAAATAGATCCAGGAGAAACAAAAATTATGGGACTACCTGAAAGCCATGATCAGAAAAAGAGCCTAGACATTATCTTCCATGAAATTATCAAGGAAAAGTGCCTTGATATTCTAGAACCAGAGGGCAAAATAAATATTGACAGAATCCACTGATCACCTCCTGCAAGAGACCCAAACAGAGAAACTCCTAGGAATATTGTGGTCAAATTTCAGAGTTCCCACATCAAGGAGAAAATACTGCAAGCAGCTAGAAAGAAACAATTTGAGTATCGTGGAAATACAATCAGGATAACATATGATCTGGCAGCTTCAACATTAAGGGATCAAAGGGCTAATGGGATATTCCAGAGGTCAAAGGAACTGGGATTGAAACTAAGAATCACCTACCCAGAAAATCTGAGTATAATACTTCAAGGGAACAAATGGTCATGCAATGATATAGAGGACTTTCAATCATTCATATTGAGGAAAAGACCAGATATGTATAGAAAATTTGACTTTACAATACAAGAATCAAGAGAAGCATGAAAAGATAAACAGGAAAGAAAAATCATAAAACTTTCTAAAGCTGAACTGCTTACATGGAAAGAAAATATTTATAACTCTTGAATCTTTTCTCAATATTTGGGTAGATGTAGAGTCTGTACATACACATACACACATACACATATATAGACAGAGGGTACAGGGTATGTTGAATCAGAAGATATGATATCACACACACAAAAATAAAATAATATAAAAATTAAGGGGTCAGGAAAGAAAATACTAGGAGGAGAAAGGAAGAAATGCAACGGGGCAGGCTATAACTCATAAAAGAGATAAGAAAAATCTTGTTCAATGGAGGAGAAAAGGGAGAAGGGGAGAGGGGGAAAATGAAGCTACTCTCTCCACATATGGCTGAAGGAGGGAATAACATGCTCACTAAATTTTATATGAAAATCTATTTCACACCACAGGAAATCAGGGGAGAGGTGACAAGTGGTGTGAGGGGAATGATAGAAGGGAGGGCAAATGGGAGAAGGGAGTTACTAGAAATAAATACTCTTAAGAAGGGACGAGGTCAATTGAGGGGGAAAAAATAAGGGGGGATAGAGTAGGACAGAGGGCAATATAATCAGTATTACTCAACATGATTATTATGGAAGTCTTTTGCAAAACAACACATATTTAGCCTGTATTGAATTGCTTGCCTTCTCAGTGGGGTTGGGGAGGGAGAGAAGTTAGAATTCAAAGTATTAGCTACAAATATTGAGACTTTTTACTGCATATAATTGGGAAATAAGAAATCCAGGGAATAGGGTATAGAAATTTATCTTGCCCTATAAGAAAAGAGAGAAGATGGGGATAAGGGAAGGGTGGGGTGTGATAGAAGGGAGGGTACATTGAGGGAAGGAGTGATCAGAATGCATGGTATTAGGAAGTGGGGGGAGGGGAGTGATGGGGAGAAAAATTGGACATGTTACAAAGTGAGGTAAAGGCAATTAGTATTAAAACAATTGACTGAATTAATTACTGAGAATAAATCAATGACAGCTTTAGTTTGGGGAAAAGAATTTTAGTCTAAATTTCCTAGAGGAAGATAATCTCAGGTAAAATTTGGCATTGATGGAAAAGTTAAGGTTTTAATGGTAAATTTGATTTTATGACTGCTATTTAATCAGGAGCTAGAACATGTATAGAAAGGCATGCAAGGCACTTAAGACTTGCCTCCAAAGATGTTCCTTAGCCAAAGTGAAATTATAATCATATTTGAAACCTGGTTATTGGAACTTGCCATTTTTAGATGTTATGGGACTATTAAGTGACTGTTTCTGAGTCTAACTCCAGATATGGATAGTAAGAAAGGCGGTCTGAGCCTCCAATCCATGATGCCTATAAGCCTATGAGATGCTGGTATGAACTGCAAAAGGTGATCTCATGGGAAGGGTGGGAGAGAGGCTGTTCAGCCTGGGCTGAAGTAGGATTCTCCTGACTCAATTTCCCCACTGACACCTGGCAGACTTTAAGCCTGACTGAATGCAAGTTGACAATCTACTTCTGCCTGGAATTGACATGAAGTTGGGGAGATATTGTTTCCCTGCAATGTCCCTGTTCTTGGTGGCAATTTCCTATAGTCAAAAGGTTTGTAAGCTTAATACCAGATCTATTAAATTATAGATTATTGGTAGAGGAACATCTGAGGTTAAGTCTAAAATTTAAACTATTAGGCATAGGACTTTAGACCAACAACAATAAGTTAGGGTCCTTTAATTCTTACTCAATCTGTGGAGACAATTTGGTCAAGAGCTTGTGAAGTTAGCAAACAAATATTATTTGTGTCTCAGTTGGTTAATGTTTAAAAAAATTCTTTTGTGATCCATACTGTAAATGCTTTAAAAAAGAAGTATCATCTGACCAAAGGAAAAAAAAGAATAGAAAGACAGGAAGTGAACAGTTGGTTTAAGCAGAGTATGTCTGAAAGGGGATTTACGTTTCTAGACCATAGCTTAAAATACAGGAAGGATGGGGTCTTAGCCAAGGATATGCTACACTTACAAGGATGTGCTGGTAACAATACATTATCTTAGGGTCATAAAAACCCAAGCCAAAGGAATTTCAACTGAAATGAAGAGGGAAAGGAGAAAACCACTTATGGACAGATATACACTAGATCCCATAGGGAGTAGATCAAAAGTAGGAAGTAGAATAATGATAAAGACAGCCAGATATTCACAGGAGACAGAGATCTAAGAAAATAGCCAGCAATAATACCTGTGTTCTCAAATATCTATTTTTTAAATGCTCAAAGTATGAATAACAAGGAAGGCAAACGAGAGGTTCTACCAAAAGAAAGAAAATCTGATCCAAATGGTATCATTGAGACTTTATGGAGAGAGATCTATAACTTTAATATTTCCCTGGAAGGATATACCTTATTCAAAAGGAACAGAAGGAAGGAATTTGGGTTTGTTTCTTTTTTTCATTTTTAGGAAGGAATTTGGGTTTGTTTCTTTTTTTCATTTTTAGTTGTGTCCAACTCTTCCTGACCACATTTGGGGTTTTCTTGGCAAAGATATTGGAGTGGTTTGTACTCCTTTTCCAGATGAGGAAACTGAGGCAAACAGGGTTAAGTGATTTGCCCAGGGTCACATGACTAGTGAGGGTCTGAGGCTGGATTTGAACTCAGATCCTCCTGACTTCAGGACAGGCGTTCTATCTACTGCGCCACCTAACTGCCCCTGAAGAGGGAATAGAAGAGTATTATTTATTAAAAACACACAGTTAGGTAAAGAAATCCAGGAACTAAAGAGGAGAAGCATAGTGGGCAAAATGACAAGCCATCTTGTCATCTAAACATATCACAGAACATCTATATAAAAGGTGCAAATAGACAGAGACCTAAAAGAAACCACAAGCCTAGCAAGGTGCAAGATCTAGGAGAACTTTACTTCTCCAGACATCTGCTGGAACCCTCACTCAGGAAAACTAATAATTCTTTTACTTGAAAAATGACAATTTCATCTTTCTAGAGCTTGTTTAACCAATGATAGAAACTTCTATTATGGGTCTGATTTTCACCAACAAATAAGAACCAGTTGTTGAGACAGCAATAATGGCAATGCTGGGGGAAAGGAACTGCTCCATTTTAGAATTTGTGAAAGAGGACAGGAAAGCTAGGCATAGTCTGATATTCAGCTGCACATTTAGAGTGAATACATTTTGGAGAGTTCGGAGGAAGGTGAGGCAGTATCCCAAAGACTACAATTCTTAGAGGAAGTCAGCCAGTGAAGGATGGGAAGCTCTCAAGAATGAAATTCTAAAGACACAAAGAGAAAAGAAATATTCATGAGGAGCAAAAGGGAGAGTTGTCCCAAAAGGCTGATGTTGACGTATGAGGACGTCCCAGACCACATGTTCAATTTTGAAAAGACATTTTCAGAAGATGGAAGCGAGGACAGGTAATGGAGGAGAAACACAAAAATATTATGAAGTTCTATAACAGTAGTTCCAGGAAACTTGATGGTCTAGCAGATAGAGTGACAGACTTGGAGTCAGGAAGACCTCAGTCCAAGTATAGCCACAGACAGCAACTAGCTGTGTAACCCTGGACAAGTTACTTAACCAGTCTCAGCTTCAATTTTCTCATTTGTAAAGTGAGGGTGGCAATAACACCTACTTCCCAGGGTTGTTTGGGGAGTGAATGAGATGATATTTGTCAAGTGCTTTGCAAACCACAAAGCACCATAAAAATGCTACCTCTCACTATTACTATGATTACTCGTTAGAATGAAGAATGCTGTCTATTTCCAGGCCAAAAGGTGGTGGACTGACATACAAAATGAGACCTAGTTTTGAACGTAGCCAATATAGAGTTGTTTTGCTTCAAAATGTATATTTATTATGAGAGTTTTGTTTTTCTTTGGTGGGGGTGAGGGAGGGAAGGAGAATAAATGCTTGATAAAAAAATAAAATTTAATGTAAAAAAGAATAATATTAGCAGGATTTCAATTCAATAGGAATTGATATTGGTGAAGAAAATCAAAAACAAGAAAGGTTTTTTTAAAAACCACTTTATGGGTGAGGGATAGAAAATCCAAAAAACTTAGGACTGTTGATCCAGGTAAATGGGTCAATGATAAGAAGCAAAAAAGATAAGGTAGAGATGTTCAGTTTTTCTTTGCTTTGACTAAAAAGGAGAGAACAAAATTTGTTCCTAGACTACTGATCCTAAGAGAAGTAGAAAGAAATAGTAAAAAGTCACTTAGCCAACCTTGAGATGCCATGTTATCTGGGATAAATGCATAATGTTCAAGACCACTGAAAGATTTGGTAGAGACGATTGCTGAATCATTCTCCATGATCTTTGAAAGACTGTGAAGAACTAAATGGTAACTGCACAAATGAAGGATAATGCTATCTCGATTTTTTAGAAAGAAGAGAATGAAATCTACAAACTTTCAGCTTGACTTCAATTCCTGGCAAAATTCTAGAAATTTGTCACAGTGATAGTGAGTAAGCATCCAGAAAGGGAAGCAATGGGAACCTTCAAGGTTTCATCAAAAACTGCACATACTAGACTAATCTTAATTCCTTTTCCACAGGGTCAGTCCTGAATTGCTAAATCACAGAAATTCTAGGGATATAGTTTCCCCAGATTTTAGTAAAATACTTGATAAAAACTTATCCTATTTTTAATAAAAAGGGACTATTTTCTCTTAGCCCCATGTGGTAAGGACTAATTATACCAATGTCAATTTCTTCATTGATTATTGAAAATATGGAGGAGTTGGGGATATAGTGGGTAGAGGCCAATTAATTAAATGTGACATGGATTCATCCTTCCCTCCATTTCAGTTCACACTCAAAGCTCCCTGACACTTCTCTTCTACCCACTGTCCCTCCACACCCAGTGACTCCTTGATTCCCTCCTCCAAGCAGATTCTCTCCATTGATCTGAGCTCCTACTGGGGAATCCTAGCCAAAGAGTTTCTCACACAAGCCTAGAAAACCTTTGACCCAGGATTGGACATTCTGCTCCAAGCCAAAGGCCTTTTAATCTCTTGTCCTGATCATGGGTGCTCAAACTCCCTTCCTCCCCTTTTCCCCATCCTATACCTCCCCATTCTACTCCCTGGCTTTCAATTTTTTTTTTTTTTTTACAATACTCAGGCAATAACAAAGTGATCCTTCTAGAGTATAGGTCTCATCATACTCAATAAATTTTGGTGACTCCCTATTTCCCTAAGATCAAATACAGACTACTCTAGGTATGAACTGGTCCAACTTTCTGGAAAGTGATTGGGAATTATATGAACAAAGTGATTAAAATGTCTATATTCTCTGATTCAGAGATTTCACTGCTAGGCATATAGCCTGAGGGGGTCAACTACATTTTTTTTTTTAAAAAGCCCCCACATTCAAAATATTTGAAGTAGCACCTTTTCAGTAGCAAAGAAATGGAAACAAACTGATGTACATTGATTCAGATAATGGCTAAACAAGTCGTAGAAAAACGTAATTAATATTACTATACTATAAGAAACATTAGATATGATAAATACAGAGAAGCATGAGAGATTTCCATGAATTGATGCAAATTGAAGTAATCAGGAAAATTTTATATATAATAATCATAAATGGGAAGGACTGTAAATGGAAAGAAAAATAATGACAATGAAATAATTGAAACTGAATTCTGTGAAGTTATAATGACTAAGCTTGGCCCCAAAGAAGAGCTTTAAG
>CM053769.1:499966573-499991530 GCA_028658325.1 Potorous gilbertii | reverse complement strand
ATAAATACTTAAGTATTTATATGCCAGACATGTGCTAATAAGTGTACATAGTCTCCTTCCATGTTAGATCTTTGTGGGAAGGAAGGATTGTGGTTTCTTTGTAACTCCTGGGCATAGCACATAGTAGGAATAGGGACTGGACCTCTGATTTCATTGAGGTAGGAAATTCCTAAGAACTCAAAAGTCAAGTAAATGGCTGGGTAAATGAGCAAAAATCAGAAAAGGAAACAGACTATAGAATCTTACTTTGGTGACAAGGAAGACCAAAGCATGCAAACAGAAGACAACAAAGTTAAAACTCCTCCATCCAAAGCCTCCAAGAAAAGTACAAATTGGCCTCAGGCCATGGAAGAGCTCAAAAAAGATTTTGAAAATCAAGTAAGAGAAGGAGAGCAAAAATTGGAACGAGAAATGAGAGTGATGCATCTGGCTTGGTGTGTTCTAGGGAGGGGAGCTGCATGAGAGCCCCCAATCTAATGGCAAATGAATAAAACCACCTTGGTTTGGGCCTCTTTCCTATGGGGTTGCCATCTGCCTTTTGTGATCAGAGGTACCAGTGGCAGGCCAGCTCCTTGGGCTGCTCCCGCTAGGGGAGCCCTATCACTGGCTAGATCTCTTTCAGGAAATGCTGGATGACTGCACTAGGGTGCTCAGGGGCCAGCTCTACAAGAAGGTGGATTTGCTGCCCCGGGGGTTACAGGACTCCTGGGTTCTTCCACTCAAAGTTGCCAGTTGTGTTATCTGCCCAACGGGGAGTTGGGGGAAATGAGAATGCTTTCGGGAAAGTCCTTGCCAGGTTGTCCAAGGTGCGTGCCAACGGTGTTGGCCCTTCCTCTCCAGAGCTGGGCTAGGCACGCACTCCCGGCCTCTGCGTTTGCAGCTAAGGAGACTACACCCGCCTCCCTAGGCAGCCCGGGGTCCTTGTGGCTGGCGGAGGCTAGTCCCGTAATTCCCGGAATTCCTTCGCGTGTTGCTGACTTGGCCCTTTAAGAGCGGCCTTTCCCTCCAGTTGTCCTCCACCCTTTTCTCTTCTCCTCCTCCCCCCTCCCCTTGCGTGACTAGGTGACCTACACGAGGCAGCCAGCCTGCTGGGGGACTCTGCGCCTGCCCTCGCGATCACTTCTCACGCAACTCTGCCTCGAGCTTGCCAGAGTCGGACTGGCGATCTGGCACGGGGAGAGGAGCAGGGTCGGGTGAGCTAAAGTAATCATATCAGCAGCAGACTGGCCCCCAAGCCACTGGCCCGAATGCCTGCGAGAACGGCAGCCGTCCTGGAGCGCTGACCTTAGTGCCGGAAGATTGATTGGTGCCAGGAGATCGCTCTGAGCCTAAGTCCCTCCGCCCAGCCCGAAATGCGGGAAAGGAGGTCGCTCTCATTTTTAAAAAGTCCTTTTTAAAAAAGTATTCACACACATACATGTATATAAAAGTATATATGTGTGTGTTGTGTGCATGTATATATATGCATATAGATAGATAGACAAATAGATAGATACAGATATCTCAAGACGTTATCAACCCTCCCTGCTACAGCTCTCCTCAACTGAACAGTAAAAACAACCTCCCCATAAGCAGTGTGCGTAGTTTAGTATCTTTAATCCCCGCCGTAGCCAGGTTCAAAATTCTAAGTCTTATTCTGCATTTTAAGCCCACAACCTCTGTGACATGGGGTGGGTAACAGATTGCACCCATTCTGTTGAAAGGCGGGCTGACTAGGGCCTGGGGTTTGTTTGGGCTCGAAGGACGACGTGTTGTAGGTGGGCTTTAAGGAATCGATAGAGAGGACAAGGAAGTAGGGGAAGGGGAAGACCCAGAGGAGGAGAGGGGTCTTTGGTCCTTCGCGGGATCCCCTCTACTTCTACCCGCGCCAGCCCTTCCCACCTTGAGCTATTCACGACTATCTAAGCAAGCTTACTTAATGTTTTCTCCGCACTCCCTTCTTTAAGTTGTCGCGCAAACACGTGTAAATCAAAGCATTTTTTAAAATGGAAATGAGTCGCCTATACCAGAAGGTGCTGAAAAACGCTTCGGAGTTGCACCACTCTAGAAGGATGTGTATGCGACGCCCTGGCAGAGCTTGACACACTGGCAGTGAGTGCTCAGCTTAAAAGTTAGGACTCTTGGGCGTCGGGACTGGAGAGCCACCTAGGAACTCTGCCCTCGAGGGCAGCCTGCAGTTGGATCTGAAGGAGAGGGCTCCTTTGCCCTCCTTTCTCCCTTTTTCCCTTCCCCCTCTCTGGCACCGTCAGTTACCCTCCCTTCTGGCTGGCCCCTGGCTCCTTCCCGGTGATATCTGACCTCGGGTCGAGGGCCGGGGGTCGAGATAAATCTCTCACGCGAACCTAGACACTGTGTAACCTGACCTGGGGGCGGGGACTCAGATAGATCAGCGATACCCCCACCTCTACTCACCAACCGCTCTTACCCTGAAGGCTAAGTGGAAGGAAATAAACACACACTAAGCACCTACTATGTGCTAGGTATGGCGATAAGGGTTTTTACAAAGATTTCACTTGATTGGTAGCCCGCGGTGAGCTTGGTATGCGAGAGGGATCGGGTGGTAGTGGACCAGGACAGATGTTTATCATGGAATCCCGGCGAAAGGATTTCCAGAAACCAGCACCTCCTCCACCTCTGCAGCCAGCAATTGCCCTAAAACGCTCAAGAAATTGAGGGTGATGTTTTTTCCACCCTACCTTAGGTTGGCTTGATAACCTGCGTCCTTCGGAAATTCAGGATGACCTTAGATTTAGAAGTCTGCCTATACTTCAGGGTACCCTCCTTAGTAAGGGGAGCCAAGACAGCGGTGTCCTAAGAGCGCCCGACCCCTGCCCCCTCCAGTAATATACCCTGGGACCAGAGCGCCCCCTATCGAGTTAGAATCCCATCGCTCCTGCTCCCCTGGACCCGTGCCAATAATTCTGGACAAAGACCCACATCCCTGATCCCCCGACTCAGGGTCCAGCCTCCTCTACGCTCTAGCTGACCCCCACCAACTGGCCCCGCCCCACTAAAGGGCGTATCCAAGACGTTACCAATTACCTCCACCAATCAGGATGAGGCAGGTTGCATATAAAGGTTTACAGAAAGCTCCATTCTCCACATCTTCTAATGAGTTGATAACTTCTTGAAATCTTTCGACCAAGATTGAGCGAGCCCTCGGTTTTAGACTTCTCCGACTCTCAGTTCACGTTGAGCCCCTCTCAGGCACAGGTAAGTGCTGGGGTCTTCTCCACTTTCCCTTCAACAATTAAGGAAAACAGCTCTCTGATTCCTCCTCTCTGCAGGGCATCCAAGACTGGGAGTCAGCAGATTTTAGAGAAGGAAGGGCCCTGAGAGATCAGGGGAAAAAGGCAGGCCTTCACATAGGTCAAGTGACTTATCCAAGGTCATTCAGTTAGTCCAGTTGGGCCAGAGTTGAAGTTCAAGTGTCCTCCTGACTGTCAGTCCCATTCTCCTTCATAACTCTAAGCAACCAGTATTCTACAGTCAACTCTACAGCTAAGGTAGTGGAAAAAACACTAGATTTGCATCTAGGGCACAGGGTATTGAATCCTAGTTCTGCCCTTCACCAGATAGTGTGATCCTGGGCAGGGGCATCACTTAATTTCTCTTAGCCTCAGTTCCATTACTTGTAAAAAGGGTATGATAATCCTTACATTACTTATCTCACAGGGTTGTTGTGAGAAATACATTTTCAAGAACCTTAGAGCTCTATATACATGTCATATTATTACACCACTATTATCAATCAACATAGATTAAATACCTACTCTGCCAGGAAGTGTGCCAGGCATTATGTCTCAGGCCTCCAGAGTAACCATTTCAGTTGTGCCACAGCCTCTCAAATCTAGGGATAAGTCTGTGATTTTCTCTAGTTTCTCTGTCTTCCTTTCTCTGACTGGCTGGGGATAAGGATGCCCTCGGAGCTCTGGCACAGAAATTGGAGCAGTCCTTCAGAAATGTTAGTTTGTAAGGGGGCATAGGGGATGGGAGGATCAGGTCTGCTAGGTTATACCTTCTTATCCAAACTCATTTTTTTTAAGATCAATTTCATTTTCCTGGTCTATATAATGTAATTCAAATACATGGTTGGCCCACATCTATAGTAGTTATGAACATTTTGTTTTAAAGGGAAACCTTACTTAGCTGATATGTGGTAAGGGACCTTGAGATCAGGTGAAGGACCTAGGGGTGTCTAGCCTAAAGAGGAGACTACCTGATGGAGGTGAGGGGGAGAAGAGGTATTAACCAGTACTTTCAGGCATTTGAAGGAATGTCATGTAGAAGAGAGATTAGATTTCTTCTGCTTGGCCAAAGAAGACAGAAGTAGAAATGATGATGGATGGAAGTTACATAGGCAGATTTAAGCTTGAAGTAAGGGGAAAAAAAACTTTCTAATATTTGAACTGTTCAAATGCAGAACAAGTTGCTTCAGTAAGGAATGAACCCCTACCCCACCCCACTCCATAACTGTGGATCATTAAACAGAGGGCTACGTGACCAATGTCAGAGAAAGAGAGGGGATTCCTGTTAGATAGCTGACATCTGAGATTCCTTCCAACTCTGAGATTCCATTAATCTTTGTAGTGTGCTAGGAGTCAAGAAACTTGGGCTCTAGTCTCATCTTGGCCACTAATTGACTGTGTGCTCTTGAAGAGTTCCTGCTTCTCTCTGGGTCTCAGTTTCCCTCACCGGTAAAACTGAAACCGTTGGACTCAGTTGTCTGACATTCAACTCCATTTAATTTCAACATGTCAGGACAAATGTGTATGTGGGAGGATGTCTTACTATCTCCAGAGCTAGTTGAACTGTAACATCTCCCTTCTCCCTTCCCTTACTAGCCTCTGTTCTTCTAATATCTACCCCTCTCCTCTGAAAGCAACCAAAGCTTGTGCCTTTATGGAAACTTTGAATAAAAGAATCAGACTGGGAAGGCTGAAGTATATATAATTCTGTCAGTGAGGTGATTAGGCAAGCAATTTAAATTTAATTCAACTTAATGTACTAAGTAAGTATCTCCACAGTTTAGACTTTGCTCAATACTAAAATCTAAAGATAAAAATGAAACCATTCCTGCTCTTGATGACCTTACAGGTACAAATCAGTCCTACAAAAAAGGAATCTCACAACTAGGAGCCTAGTGGGGATAGGAGGCTTCCCAGCTTCTTGAATGGTGCTGTTTTGTTTTGTTTTGTTTTGTTTTTTCATTTATTTGGTGATTCATTCATCCAGTAAATATTCCTTGAGAATCTTCTAATTGCAAGGCACTGGGCTTGATACTGAGCCACATGCCCTAGGTCTAATGAGTAGAGCTGGCCTCTTCTGATGATTCTCTTATGGGCTGCTCCTGAGAGGCTAGTAGCTGTATTTGCATTCACTACTGTGTGTTTTTCTTAGAGTCTAGGCCAAAAAATGAACACCCTTTGTGTGAGAATCTAGTTCAGAATTCCAGGCAGGAGTTTCCTTGCATCCTCAATCAGCAAAACACTTTTTGAATATTCCCTTTCCCTTAATGACTGACTGATAGAGTAATATCTTATCATTCATTCATAGGGAATAAAGTGAGAAGAAAACTCTGGACTGAATTTCCACACCCTAGGGATCAACTCATCTTTTTCTAATGAGTACATCAGATCATCACCTCCCCTCAACCTTCCCCCTCATTCCAACCCTGACCCCAGTGACAGGGAGCTAGCTACAGACTGCTTGCTGGGTTTTACATGCTGAACGATGAGGCTCCTGGTCCAGATTTAAGACTTTGGTAGATACAGTGGCCCCTTATCCCAGTTTTGCTAGTTAAGTTCTACATTCAGTTCTGTTGGCATCCCCTCACTCTGCCCTTCTCTGCTCTTACTAGGGTGGTATCTAGTACATAGCAGGTGCTTAGGAAACACTTTTCATTTAATTCATCTGCTCCTCCTTTTGCAGATTGGACTTTAAACAGAAGTGCATATGACTTGGGGTTGGATCTGAGCAGACTTTTCCTAAGGGATCAGGGGTCCAGACTCTATATCTCCAGGATAGATTGTTGTTATTCAGTCATTTCAGTCATGTTCAATTCTTCATGACCCACTTTGAGGTTTTCTCAGCAAAGATACTGGAGTAGTTTGCCATACCCTTCTCCAGTTCATTTTGCAGGTGAGGAAACTGAGGCAACCAGGGTTAAGTGATTTATTCAGGGTCACACAGTGTTTTAGGCCAGATTTGAACTCAGGAAAATGAGTCTTCCTGATTCTAGGCCTGGCACTCTATCCACCTCACCATCTAGCTGCCTCCCAGGATAAATAAGGTAGGACATTTTGTGTTCTCACCACCTGGATCCCTAAGTTCCAACAGTCTCAATATCAGTTCTTGGGTCGTTTGCAGACTGAGGTGGGGTGAAGGAGGGAACTTGCCCTCTTCTCTTTCCTGATTAAAACTATGTAGGAATAAGGGAAAGTGCTTCCTTCTTAACCCCCTAGGCTATTTCCAAAAGGGCAGACCAGTAGGGCAAATAACCAGGGGCTGAGGTGAGGCCCTGGACATGATCTCACACTAAGGAAAAGTTTGAAGGGGAGGATGTCCTGCTTGTCCTTCTCCCTGTCCCCAGTTCCTATTACCCTCCTAGGCTATAGCATCTACCCTGATGCTAGCTCTCAATTGAATTTGAGCAACCAATACTGGTTGATGCAAGTTCTGGGTCCCTGAATGCAAAAGCCTCAGGGCCCTGAGTCCAGTAAGCTTTGTAAAGCCCTTCCTGTGAGTCCATCTCTGTGCCTAACCATGCTGCCAAAGAGACAGGAGGAGGAAGGGCAGGGAGAGGAGAAGGAGGAATGGGAGAGAGGAAGAAGAAGGAAGAGGAAGAAAAGCAGGGGAGGAGGAGAAAGAGGTGAGGGGAGGAGAGAGAAAAGAAGGAGGAGGAGGAGGAGGGGAAGATGGGAGGGAGGCAGAAGAAGAGGAAGAGGAAGAAGAAGAGGGAGAGGAGGAGGAGGGGAAGAAAAAAAATACAGTCTCTGGACCTGAGGAACTTTGGGTCTAGTTAGAGAGAGACAAGATGCATACATGGCACCATGTGGGGGGAGGTAAGAGACAGCCCCAGCTTGGCGGGCAGTCAGTTGCTGTAGGAACCCTGGTTCCAAGCTTGCTTCTGCTCCTCATTTGCTATGGGACTTGATACAAGTCAGACCCCTCTAGGACTTAGTTTCCTCATCCATAGGGTGATTGGGCCAATGATCCCCAAGGTGGCTTCCATTTTTTAGCCATTCCATAGCTCTAAGTGCTGAAATAAATGATGCTGTAGTGAGGAAGGGACTAGATCTCCCTAGGTCAGTATAATTAGGGAGACTGAGGGATTTAAAGTGGGTTGAATTTGGATTAGGCAGAAAAGAGTGAAGATATTTGGGGAAAGGAAGAGTGTGAGCAAAGATGACTATGTAGGCCAGTGGGCAGAGCCCAGCCTTCTATTTAGAAGACCTAGGTTTAAGTCGCAGCTCTGTCACTGACTCAATGTATAACCTTTAACCTTTCCAGCTTCAGTATCTTCATCTGTAAATGATGGGATTGGGCCAGATGAACTCCACCTTTCCTTCCAACTGTAAAATCCTATGTTCTAGGAGTCCTGTGAGGGTGCAGAGGTGATGGAGGGAGAGGGTAGAAGGAGCATGACTTAAGCAGAGGAACCATTAATTGTAAGTCATCTAAGAGGTTGAGCCCATGGCCTCCCTGGAATGCAAAGGCCTGGAGGGCAAGTTTTCATCTTCTAAAGGAACACCCTCTCTGATCACTGGCAGCTTTGGCATTCTGAGTACCCTTTACTGTTTCTGGTCTAATTTTTGTTTCCATTTTTTGGTGAAGCTCAGCAATAAAAGAGAGGGAGGAGAAAGGATGTACCAAAGATTCAGGATGCACCAAGAAATCAAAAAACTTGCTAGATTCACCTTTTCTACCCTTCGTACCATCAAGGGACAGCCCTCAACCTCCCTGAATTCTTGCTCCATGTTGGCGGACATTCTTTGTCTGAAGGGATGGCGCGTCAGTGTTACCCCCTCCCTCCAACAGCCCCATCTTTCCATCGCTGCTCATTGTTGGACTCATCACACCATTAGATACCTCCTGAGCCTCCAGTTTTCCACTCCCATGTTCTTATAGTTTTTCTTCTTGCCTTTTGTCTCAACAGCTACAGTTTTGCTAAATACCAAAAATCATGACAAGTATATTTTCCACACTGGCATTCCACAAATCCTTCACTGTCACAGAGCTCCTTGTGGTCTCTGCTGTCTTCTGCCTGGTCTTATGGGTCATTAAATCTTACCCTCAAAGGGTCCCCAAAGGACTAAAGAGCCCACCAGGACCCTGGGCTTGGCCTGTGATTGGCAACATATTGACTCTGGGGAAGAATCCTCACTTGGCTCTGACCCAACTGAGGGAGAAGTATGGAGATGTGATGCAGATTCAGATTGGTTCCACCCCAGTGGTTGTGTTGAGTGGCCTGGAAACCATCAGACAGGCTCTGGTGAAACAGGGGGATGACTTCAAAGGCCGACCTGACCTCTACACCTTCTCCTTAATCTCCGATGGTGAGTCCTTTACTTTTAGTGCTGACTCAGGGGAGGTATGGGCAGCTCAAAGGAAGTTGGCGCAGAGTGCTCTGAAGACCTTCTCCATGTCCTCCTCCCCATCCTCTTCCTCCTGCTACCTGGAGGAACATGTGAAGAAGGAGGCTGAATACTTGATCCAGAAGTTCCAGGAGCAGAAGGGGTCCTTTGACCCCTTCAGGTTCGTGGTGATGTCCGTGGCTAATGTCATCTGTGCAATTTGCTTTGGAAAGCGCTATGACCATGAAGATCAAGAACTACTTAGTATCGTCACTCTGAATGCTAAGTTTGGTGAGGTCATTGCCTCTGGAAATCCAGCTGATTTTATCCCTTTGCTGCGATACCTGCCCAGTAGCAAGATGGCAGCCTTCAGGAACCTGAATGAGAAAGTCACTGACTTCATTCAGAAGTTGGTGAAAGAACATTACAAGAGGTTTGAAAAGGTAACAAAGGGCAGCTGTGTTGACATCAAGCCTAGTCTGGAGGAATGAGGAATAGGGTGTCTTACTGAATGTGCATGGGAAGAGAGAGGAGGTAGAGGAGGAGAGGGTCACCATAAGGAAGCAGCTGAGTCTCTGAGAAGCAGACTGAGCTAGGAGAATTAAAGAGTATGCCCCAGGGAACAGGCCAGAAAGAAGTCAGGGGAAGAAAGTCAATGAGGCACCATAGAGCTGAGCAGGAAGGCTCCAAAGTCTCTAGTAGCTAGCAGGAAGGCTGATAAAGCAGCTGACATATATTATCTTACTTGGTCCTCACAACAGCACTGGGAGATGGACACTATCATTATCCCCATTTTACAGATAAAAATCTTTAGCTGAGAGAAGTTAT
Source organism: Potorous gilbertii (assembly GCA_028658325.1). Taxonomy (NCBI): domain Eukaryota; kingdom Metazoa; phylum Chordata; class Mammalia; order Diprotodontia; family Potoroidae; genus Potorous; species Potorous gilbertii. Next base: position 499,982,126 of record CM053769.1, on the reverse strand, counting down.
ATAAATTGCTTGGGGGTCACAGAACTAAAAAAGCTTCTGAAGAGGATTTGAACTCAAGTCTTTCTGAATCTAAGCCAGACAGTAGAGCCATTACACCACCTGGCTGTTTGAAGAATTTTTGAATGTCAAAATGAGCTATGGTAGCACCCATGTGCCAGAAATCTGCAAAGTGAGAGCTGATCAAAAAGTAGAGTTGGTTTTGTTTCTGTCTGTTTTTACCTTTAATACTGCTAGTGCTATATGTAGGAGGGGCAGAGGGAGAGCTGGGTAAGGGTTCCCAGAGCTGAGCTTCAGTCATAAGGCTGGATACATGGCCTCCCCAGAGGATTCATCCTCCTTGGAGGTATTTCTATGGGTGTTGTAGTATTCATATATGCATGAATGTGTGTGTGTGCGTGTGTGTGAGAGATGCACACACATTTTGTGCAGGAATCTTGTTTCCTAGACCTCTAGCAGCATCTAAAGGATATGACCCTAGAATAGGTATGGTTCCTGCCCTCCAGAGATTTACAATCTATTCACCAAAGGATTGTGTTTTCACCTCATTTTCCTAATCTCACCAATCTTTCCTGACTTTCCAAGGACATAAGTGTTGTGTCTCCATGAAAGCTGTAGAGTATAAACATATTTCAGCAGTGATGCATGTGCCTTCTAAAGTTTTCTGTGACTTCTATTCATACAATGTCTGGGCCAGAAGATAGATCAGAGATCAGCTGACCCAATGTCCTCATTTCCCAGAGGAACAGACTAAAGCCCAGGGAAGGAAATTGTCTTACTCAAAGTTGCACAGAAAATCAAGGGAAGATCTGAGACTTAGTCCCAGATCTTTTGACTTTTCAGGACTTCAGGGTAAAGGTATCTTTTCACTCCATCAAGTCACCTCTCTTACTTTATGTCTCTAACTCCAGTTCTCTGATTCAGCCCAAGATTCAGCCCCTATGAAAGAGAGCAGTCCTGAGGCTCTGACTAGCAATACTAAAGAGCAGTGATTAGGCTTCCTTTCTTATTGACCTTGCTTCTGTACTTGGCAGCCTGAGGGTTTGGGTCAGCCAGTTGAACCAAGCAGACAATGAATGTCTATTGAGTATATTTATATTCAGGCATCTTCATATTCAGCAATTTGGAAGGTGTAAGCCTCAGTCCTTGCTATGTAAGAGCTCACAGTCTGGTTGCAGGGAAAAGACTAGTTATCAATATCAGGTATTCTTGGATAGAGCATCAGTCCTAGAATCAGAAGGATGTAAGTTCAAAGCCGACCTCAGATACTTATTAGCTTTGTGACCCAGAGCAAGTCACTTAATCCTAATTGCTTTTATTTTTTAAATCAGATATTTTTACATAGGAAAAGTCATATGACTTTCCTAGAAGAGTTTAGGAAAGGACAAGATCATTGAAGGTTCAGAGAGATTGGAGAAAGTTTTTTAGAAGTAGGCATTTCCTTGGACCTGGCAGGATAGGTAGGATTTAGCTAGGAAAGGACCAGTCATTCCAGGGAGGGAAGATAGCTTGAGAAAAGGTACAGATGGGAAGGAAGGGGTTTGAAGAGAGTGAAGAGAACTGCAGTTTGGTGCTTGATATCCTGCTTGCCCTAACCCTCTAGCCTTGCCCCATCAGGGCTATATCCGGGACATCACAGACAGCTTGATTGAACATTGCCAGGAAAAGAAGTTGGATGAGAATGCTAATGTCCTGCTGTCAGAAAAAAAGACTGTGAACACTGTTGTGGATATCTTTGGAGCTGGTAAGAGCTGCCTTCCATCCTGCCCTTCAAATGCCCAGTCCCACTCCAGCCTTGGGCACAGCTGGGAGGTTGACCAGGATTCCTTTGATCCCTCATTTCTCCTAAGGTTCCTTCCAGCATTCCAGAGCCAGGCACTGCCCTCCCCAGCAACCCATGATTCCTTTCTCCCAAACCACTTTCTACCCTCTTCTCTATTAGAACTTCCTGACCTACTTTTAATTGATCTCTAGCTAGAAAAGATCTGGCAAACTCAGGTACCCCAAGATGCTCATGTCTGATAAATGCTTCACTTGTTACCCCTTCCTAAAACTTTGTACTTGCATTTAACCCAGAGGAGCAAAGTCCTAATGATGGAATGCCAGGCACTAAGATAGGCCAGGGAGAGAGATATATGGGGGATAAAGCAGGTCTTTCTGGTATCCTCAAAGTATATTATATTGGCAGCCCACCCTGTTTATGCATAAGGCTGGTCTTTCTCAGGGCCCATAGGATCTTCCAACCTATTTTCAAGCCTGCATCATCTGAATTCAGGGAAAAATCAGCCATCTTAGTTTCAGATTCAGCTGCAGCTTTCAGTAAATTCCTGCAGCCATCAAGACACCCTTATTTACAGACAAGTTCTTCCCCAGGAAAGTTTTGTCCCACAGGGATCATGAAGCAAAATTTTCCTCACAAAATCTTCTTGAGATCTTGCCATGGGTGCTAATTAAGAGATCTGTAATATCCAATCCAAAGGAAATGACTAGGATCTGATGATGGCTGGCTTCTCTTGGACCATACCAGGGAGGCCCTTTTACACATTAAAAAAGAGCATAGACTACTTGGGCTCTAGTCCCAACTCTACCAGTGACATACTGGAGTGACCCAAGGCAAGTCCCTTAGCCTTTATGGGCCTCAGTTTTCTCCTCTTTAAAATGGAAATAATAATCACTACTCTCCTGTGTCACAGGGGTATGTACCATGACCTAAGGGCCAAAAGGTTTTGGACAGATTAAATCATGCCACTCAAGATTCACAGAGCTGGTGTCTGGAGCACCAGACCTGGGACAGGAGACATCTGAGTTCAGCCCTTTGCTGAGACACTTCATCATCTAATCTCTGTGTTTCTTCTCTGTGAAATGGGGTTAACAGTAGCAGCTCCCCATAAGGTTGTTACAAAGCACAATGGGGCAATACATGTAAAAGCTTCAAGCTCTGGGGACAGCGACTGTAATCATCATTATTCTTCTCTGTCCAGGCTTTGACACTGTCACCACAGCCATCTCCTGGAGTCTCATGTACCTTGTGGCAATGCCAGAGATCCAGAAGAAAATCCAGGAGGAGTTGGGTAGGTGGAGTGAGTGACAAGACCTTCCTTGACTCTTTCTAGGGCTGGGGTGAGGGTGAGGGTGGGGAGCCAAAGGCAGGGTTGGCTTTGAGCCCGCCCCTTCGATTCTCTTTTGTCCTGCAGACACGGTGATTGGTAGAGACCGGTGGCCCAAGCTCTCAGACAAACCTCAGCTCCCCTATATGGAGGCCTTCATTCTGGAAACCTTCAGACATTCTTCCTTCCTCCCCTTTACCATCCCCCACAGGTGAGACCTTGTAGGCAAGAGGATGGGGTATTAGCACCTACGCTTCACCTTCTCCTTAATACTCAGAAGTGAACAGGAACACAACAAAATGAAGCCATTGTGGGAAGAGAGAGATTATGAGAGGAGAATCACTCCCCATCCACAAGTTCAAATGTCTCTGGGATAGAACGAGGGAGGTCGGGAAAGTGGGTATCAGTCTCTCATGACCTCTATTCCCCTAGTCATTGCTGAAGGACAGTGGTAGTGACAGTCAGGAATGTCTGCAAAGAGAGGAAGCAGGGAGCCATGGGGACACACCCATTCTCCCCCCCTGCCCCCTCCCGCCCCCTGCCCCCTGACTTCCCTCCTGAGTCTAACAGAAGTTTCTTGCTCCACTCAGCACAACCAGAGCCACGACCTTGAACAACTTCTACATTCCCAAGGGATGTTGTGTCTTTGTGAACCAATGGCAGATTAACCACGACCAGTAAGTCAACCCTGGAACCTGACAGGGGTCTTGGTGGAGATCCTTGGATGTGTCTAATGATGATTGTCAGCCAGGTGGAAAGCTAGGGGCCTCCTCAATGCAAAGCCTTCTGAGTCATCCTTAGGAGGTTAGACTCTTGAGGTCTAGACTGGGCCAGTCCTCTGGGGAAAGGGCTTACAGGACAGGGTACCCACTCACATTGTCCTTGTTCCCTAGCCCCCAGCTCTCAGTCAGAATCTAGGGCTCTGACCCCTGTTTGGAGGCCCTGCCTTATCTCCCAAACTCCCACCTCATCTGTTGTTCTTCCTGTGACAGGAAAATATGGGGGGACCCATCAGTATTCCGGCCAGAGAGATTCCTCATTGAAGATGGAACTGTCAACAAGGCCTTGAGTGATAAGGTGATTTTGTTTGGTCTGGGGAAAAGGAAGTGCATTGGGGAGACTATTGGCCGGTGGGAAGTCTTCCTCTTCCTGGCCATCCTGCTGCATCAGATGGAGTTCAGCATCCCCTCTGGAGTGAAGGTGGACTTGACCCCAATCTATGGGTTGACCATGAAGCATGCCCACTGTGAGCACTTCCAGGCTAAGCTGCGCTCTTAGGAGGACTAAAAGCTCCAGCATAGGATGCTGTTGTTTTCCATGACCTGCCTCAATGGACTGGAGGGAGGCTTCTGGCTGAAGCTGATGAACACTTGCTCAGTTCTGGTGCTGACATCCTGATGTTATCTCCTGGAGAGGGGCTGCTTAACCTTCCAATCTCCCACATTCCTCCTGACTCCCAGGAAGGCTTAACACCTGGGCTTGGCTCCCCATTAATGGAATGCTTTTATGCTGTTCTTGGTTTAAGAGCCCTGGGGGCTGGGGACAAGAGAGTCCCTGGGCCTCTGAAAACTTCAGGCAAGGTGTTTGAGAACTCTGAGAGAAGAGAAAAGACAGAGGACCAGCCATCAGAATTGGCCCATTCTATCTTTGCAGTAAGGAAGGAAACTTGAGTCCTTTTCCAGGCAAATCGAGGGTAGGTTCAGCAAAGAGATCTGCCAAGTTGGAACTCAGTAGACAGAGCATATCTACATAGTCAACACTGGGCCAATTACAGTTTCAGAAAAATGCTCCATATCACAAGGGTGAGCAAAGCATGGCCCAAAACCTTTTTTATAGTAGCATGGGTCCAGGAAGCTCCTATCAGTCCAATAAAGGTCTTATTGATCCAGTGAGCTCCATAGGGAGGGCCATCTTCCTTGCATCTTCACCTTGGTCATTTGTCTTCTTTTCTCTTTATCTCATTTAAAAAAATGCTTTGTTAATGCTATTTTAAACAGTATTTTATTTTTCCCACCACTTACACATCAAGAAAATTTTCAGCATCATTTTTACAAGATTTTGAGTTTCAAATTTTTCTTCCTCCCTCCCTCCCCTGCACTCTTCTGAAAATGGTAGGTAGCTTGATATAGTTTATGCATGTGCTGTCAAGTAAAAATATTTCCATATTAGTCATAGCTGTAAAAAAAAGAAACAGATGGTAGCCAAGAACTGGAAATCAAGGAGATGCCCATCAATTGGGGAATGGCTTAATAAATTATGGTATATGAATGTAATGGAGTACTATTGCGCCATAAGAAATGAACAAGAGGACTTCAGGGAGGCCTGGAAGGACTTATATGATCTGATGCTGAGTGAAAGGAGCAGAACCAGGAAAACTTTGTGCACAGCAATGACCACAGTGTGCGAGAGTTTTTTCTGGTAGACTTGGAACTTCGTAATAACACAAGAACTTACTGAAAAAAAATCCTAATGGTGGTTTTCTAAGGCAAAATACCTTCCACACTCAGAGAAAGAAATATGGAAGTCATTCACAGAATGTAGCAGATCATGTTTGTATGTGTGTGGGTGTATTGTGTTTTGATTTGTTATATGGTTCTTCCATTTATTTTAGTGCGACTACATAGCATGACTATAGTGAAAATGTGCCCAATAGGAAAGTATATGTAGAACCTATACAGAACCTATATGCTGTCGTGGGGAGGGAGGGGGGTAGTGGGAGGAAGATGTGTAAAATCTTAATTTTGGAAGTGATTGTAAAACATTTAAAAAATTAAATTAAATTAAATTGAAAAACAAAAAACAAAAAAAAAAGAAACAGAACAAAAAGGAGAAAAAAAAACACAAGAAAGAATAAAGGGAAAAAAATATACTTCAATCTGCATTAAGAGTCCACCAGATGTTTTGGTTTTTTTAGCCTGGATATGAATAGTATTTTCTTTTGTGAGTTCCTTATAATTGTCTTGGGTCATTGAGCTGCTGCTAAGAGCTGTCTTTTATAGTTGATCATCACACAATATTGCTGTTATTGTGTACAATTTTTTTTCTGGTTCTACTCATTTCACCTTGCATCAATTTGTACAAGTCTTTCCAGGTTTTTCTGAAATCTGCCTGCTCATCATTTATTGCACAATAATATTCTATTATGTTCACATACCACAGCTTGTTCAGCCATTCCCCAATTGATGGGCATCACCTCAGTTTTCAATATTTTACCACCACAAAAAGGGCTACTATAAATATTTTTGAACATATAGGTCCTTTTCCCCTTTTTTATGATCTCTTTGGGATACCTAGTAGTGGTATTTCTGGATCAAAGAGTATGCACAGTTTGGTTGCCCTCTGAGCATAGTTCTAAATTGCTCTCCAGAATGGTTGAATCAATTCACAACTCCACCGACAGTACATTAGTATCCCAATTTTCCCACATCTTCTCCAGCATTTATCATTTTTCTTTCCCATCATATTACCTAATCTAATAGTATAAGGTGGTACCTCAAAATTGGTTTAATTTGCATTCTCTAATCAAAAGTGATTTAGAGCATTTTTTCATATGCCCATATATAGCTTTAATTTCTTTATCTGAAAACTGTCTCTTCATATCCTTTGATCATTTATCAATTGGGGAATAGTTTGTATTCTTGTAAATTTGACTTGTTATGAGCACTTATCTTCTGATGCCTCTTTTAGACATTTCTCTGAAGAGCAAGTGACTGAATGATACCTAATAAGAGGTTGGAGGAGTGGGACTAGAGGGTCCAGAGCCCTGTGACCATGTGACAGAGAATGGAGTAAATCACGTGAAATGTTGCTCTCCATTCTTTGACCTATTCCCTAAGCCTTCCTGCTCATCTACTTGGATCAAGCCCTCAGCATATTAGTATTTAATGTATTATGTATTGTTTGAAAAAGGACCATTGGTGCAATGTAAGAATTTGACTTTCTGCTTAGCTCCAGAATGGAAGTTACAGGGAGGTGAATTTCAATTTGATATAAGGAAGAGCCTCCTAATGATCACGAATAGTTCAAATTGGGATGTTCTACCTCCTATCACTGATGTTTTTCAATTGTTAGAAATCTTGAAGTGGTCATTCTTGCTCAGGTATGGATTGGACTGGATGACCTCTGAGCTCTCTTCCAGCCCTGAGAGTCTATGGCAGAAAAAAGAGTAACCTAAGCATCTGAAACATTCATGTAGTCTATAAAATAATAAAGATGCATTTCAGAAACCCTGAGGCAGATGTTTGTGAACCTCAACCTTGAATGTATAGTCTTTTGTGCCAGTCATTATGGTTCAGGTACTACACTGGCAGGGTTTGAAATAAGGAGGAAATTCTCAGGTCCTGAACTCAGGGAGCTTACAGTCTTTACAGTGGACACAAGACATATGCACATGAAACAGTCAAGAGACCTATATTTGGCTGTGTGGTACACACAGTCTGATAGAGAGAACAACACAAGACAATATAATATGTTGCTATCTCATAAACAAACCATGCTCCTAAAGATCCAAACCATAGCAACAATAACCAACATTTTATGGTTTGCAATGCACTCTCCCTACAATCCTCTCAGGTAGTTCATACGATGAAGAATCCCAAGCTTTCTCTTGCCTGTGATCCTGCAGCTTATAAGTTTCTACATCAGGATTCAAACCCAGATCTTCTGATGCCTGGTTCAATACTCTATCCCACTCTATAACACTGCCTCATGGAAAACATTTTTCCATAGAAACAATCTGAAATATGGTGGTTAGGTGCTCAGCCTTTCCCAAAATCATTTAACCTATAATATACCTGAAGTATAATAGTAATCTGATCTAGTAAGGACTTTTAGTCCAAGTCTATCATTTTATAGATGAGGAAACAGGCCTGGGGTGGGGGGCAGGAATAGGGAGAGCCATTGGTCCATTGGTTACACATGAAGTGAGTAGCAGAAGTCAGCTCTCCCACATGTAACCAAGTATTCCCACTTCTTTGAGGGAAATGCATTAAATTTAATAATTAATAATTAAATCAATAATATTAATTCAATTAATTAATTAATTAAGCCCATGCTTATTTGTTACAAGGAAGGGCTCTATTGGGGGAGGAGAGTTATTGAAAGTCATAGCAACGTTACAAAAAACCAAAAATACCAATAACATTTTTATAAAAGGAAAATCATGCAGAATTCCAACATGGGTTCCCAGGACCTTTCCTAGTTTTACAGCAGTAGAATTGAGGATCTTTCAACTCTATCTGTTGGTGTAGGAAAGTGGAGGAGGACAGAAGAGGGAGCAAAGGGAGAGAGGGAGAAATGGGAACTCTGGAGGGAAGGAATTAGCAGGAAGGGAGAAGGGACTTGGGTGAGGGGGACAGAGAGAAACGAAGCTTAAACATTTAAATCTGTTCTTTATTTTCTTTGACCCTGCTATTTCCCCAACCTTGGCACTGGTCTCATTGGCAACATACCCAATCCCATCCCATTCTGTCTCCTCATTGTCCTACCCTCTTCCCACAACTGCAGCTCCTAGAATGGAAAGCTCACTAACTGGAGTGTATTTTCCCTCTTGAATGCTGGCAAATAGTATTTCCTTTCTTTGTCTATTCTGTGAGTCAGCATCAACCCCTATTTATAACTTCCCCTTTCCCTTTCCCTTCCCCTTTCCCTTTCCTTTGAGTGTTTAAGTGAAAGGGATGAGAACGTAGAAGAAAAATCTTTAACTTTTTGTCCTGTTCCTTCCATTGCTATTAGTGCTGAAAACACTTAGAGAATCTCGAAAGGGCTGCATGAGTTCTTCAAGGATAGAAGTGGGTGTGAGAATTGAGGGGTAAGACACTTCACTTTAACAAAGGGACAGCAAAACAGTAATCATTAAAACTATTTGGAACTGGCTAAAAAAACCATACAAGTGGACCACCTAGTTCCCTTTTTGCTGCTGATGGTTTTCAAGCGCAATTTCCATCTTCTCCGTCCCACCACAAAAGAGAATAAAATTCCATGTTTACAAATATCTGAAATCAATTTCTTTTATGTTTAAAAAAAAGTCAGACTTGAAATGTCTTCAGCGTTTCATCTTGGAAGTGGGTGGTGAGGTTCTGGGGTTAAGAATAGACTAAGCAATAAGATGGGATTGGGGATACTGTTAATGAAACCAGGATTGCGCTGGAGAACCAGGATCACTGGACTTGGGAGGTGGCACGAGTGGAGACAGAATGAGGAGCTGCCTATTCATGAGATTTAAAAATGGAAGGAATGTTGAGAATCATTTATTTGGAAGGAGTTGAACCCAGTTTGAGTCATGGACCTCTGTGGAAGTCTGATGAAGCAGCTGGATTCCTCAGAATAATGCTTGGCAGTGTGTAACATAAAATACATAGGATTACAAAGGAAATTAACTATGTTGAAAAACAGTTATCCGCATCAAAAAAAAAAAAAATAAACACGTTTCCACATTCATTGAAATCTATCCACAGACTCCAGGTTAAGAATCCCTGATCTAGTCATTTCCTTCATTTTATAGATTCAGTTACCATAGGTTTAGAGATATAAGGGACATCTAGTTCAATTCCTTTGTTTTACAGATAAAGAAACTGCTGCTCAGAGAGGTAAAGTGACTTGCCTAACTATCCAGATAGCAAATAGCAGAGTGGGATTTGAACTGGGATCTTCTGAAGCCAAATCGAGTACTTTTCTACCAAGAGTGTAATTTCCTTTCTTTCCTTCTTTTTCTTATTCTCACCCTGCATTCATTCATTCACTCACTCTCTCCCTCCTTCATTCATTCCGTTGCATTCATCCTCTGGGCTGCGTCCATCCCTTTGACTCCATTCGTTCACTCACCCACTCACCCATTCATTCATTCATTCATTCAGTGTTTGCTGGCTGGGTTTTCTTTGGGCATGCGTGAGTTTCCCCCATTCGGCAGGGCTGGCTATTGGAGGAAGCACCTCTGGGATGGGGCAGCGCCGCTGGGAGCTGGGAGCTGGGCGTAGGGCTCCGCGCTGGGGGGGCCCATGAAAAGGCACCACGGTCCCAGGCCAGCCAGAGCCACCAAGCGAAAGGGGCAAATGATCAGCTGGGGACGCCTAGGGACGCCCACGAGCTAAGGTCAGGATGAAGGGGACGCAGTCAAGCGAGGGAGGGCCCGGGGACGAAGAGGGATCGAGACCGGCTTCCTCGAGATCAAGGTGGTCTGTTAGCCAGCCTTTGACTGAAGCCCGACGAGGCAGGAGGCCCCAAGGGACTGGCAGAGCGTTCCACGAGCGGGCAGAAGTGGCGCCGGGAAGTGCCCTGACCCCAGAATCGTAGGGTCTGGCTCTCATGGGTGCTGTGAGTAGACGCAACTGACTCAACTCCACCTCTCCTGTCTACCTCCTCCTCCCCTTTCTTCTCCTCTCCAAAGGAAGGTAAATTTGGATGGCCAAAAGATGCCCAGTTGACTTGGGTTTTACTAGCCCCTTTTCTTTCCTTTCCCCTTTCCTTTCCTTATGTTTCCCCATTCCTTTTCCTTTCCTTTCCTTTCCTTTCCTTTCCTTTCCTTTCCTTTCCTTTCCTTTCCTTTCCTTTCCTTTTCCTTTCCTTTCCTTTCCAGTCCTTTCCCCGATCTGGTCCTGTCCTATCCTCTCCCAAACCCTTATACCCTCCTACCCTCTGAAACTGGGACACCAATGGGCCCCCTGCCTAAGGGCTCCTCTAGATCCTCCTAGCTTTAGAGTGATTATCAATAGTAACTGTTGCTGTTTCTCTCCCAGCCTGATATCTTTCTTTTTCTTGGCCCTGGCTATGTCTTAAACAGGCCTATTCAATGAATTGGTGCTGCCTCATCCTAAGTGAGTACCCTAAAGGGCCCAAGGTCTCCCAGTGCATCCTCTATCAACTCCAGTCACCCTGATGAATATCTAGTCACTGGATTCAGATAGCTCTGGAGGAGAAAGTGAGAAAGTGAGGCTGGTGACCTTGCACAGCCCTCCCTCACTCAAAACAAAGTCAAGTGCAAGTCATATCATTTCTCTGATGGCATGGTCTTCTTTGGCAACAAAGGACGAACACAAAAATATTACAACTAGACCCTACCATGGGATAATGTGAAAAACTGGTTGGGTTGAAAACTGAGAAAGAGCTAAATGAAGCAGGAGAAGAGAATGGAAGTCCCTAGAGTTACCTGGTCAATTGACTTGGATGGTCATTCTAGAAAGAGATTTTTTGTAAGAGATATCTGTAAGCTGGAGACTGTCTGGTTATCTTCATTGATTGGACTTCTATGGTTAAGACACAGCTTGTATGGTTGGAAACCTAAATACTCTTAGGACCCCAGGTTCAGAGATTTAGAACCAGAAGTGTCTTTTGAGGTCATTAAATACAACCCTTTATTTATAGATGAGACCCAGAAAGGTTAAATTCTTTCCCAAGATAACCCAGTAGTAAATGGGTCTTCCTGAATTTAGTTCTAGGGGATTACATGAACCCCTTACATATCACCTTCATCCTACTGACCTTCCTCTGGGAATTCAGCTAACTAGGGTCCAAATGATGAGTAATACTATATGGCTTACCAGCATCACCCTGGATTTTTAGAGCTGAAAGGGACCATACATATTATCTTGTACAACTTCTCACCAGCACTATTGTATAGATGAGGAAATCAGAGAAGCCCCAAAAGCTTAAGGGACTTGCTTAAAGTCATACAATTAAGAAGTGAAATAGAAAAGATTCCAATTAAACTCAAATCTGGTCTTACCCCACAACTTCTACCATTACTCTGGTCATCAAGCACTTATAGAGTATATATGTTCTTCATTAAGAGAGAGACTCCTGCAAACAACTGGCTGAATTTGGAGGGGAGATAATTTTAGCAGCCTTTAACAGCTGGGTGGTACAATGGCTAGAGCACCACACCTGGAGTCAGGAAGACCCAAGTTCAAATTCAGATTCAGATATTTAGTAGCTGTCTGACCCTGAGCAAGTCACTTAACCCCATTTGCCTCAATACTTCATCTTTAAAATTGGGGACACACTGAAGAAGGAAATAGCAAGTTACTCCATTGTCGTTGCCAAGAAAACCTCATAGAAAAAGGTCCACAGGGTCACAAAGAGTCAGACATGACTGAAACGAATGAATAACAAAGCAATTTGACCCTGGCAAATTACATAACTTCTTCATTTCATCTTCTGTAAAATGAGGTTGGATTTGATGACTTCTAATGTCCCTTCCAATTCTAGCTTGATTGTCCTTTTCTGGAACCCTAAAATTATAAATTAAGACTTGTATTTCTGCAATGGTCTGCATGTAGTCCTATGTGGAGGCAAAAAGTTGGGTGAGATGACTTCTTCAGGTCCCTTCCAGCCTCTTTAGCTCAGGCTCTAGGGTAAGTCCTAGTCCCAACCCATTGGAAAGATCAAATACCCATGGTAATTGTAGCTATGGTCTCCTCTGTCTGAACTTGGAAAAGTCCTGGGATCCATTCAATTCAATCTTTCCCCACATCTGGGAAGCAAGTTGGTGAATAGTTGCTAAAACTGTAGAGCAGAAACCACAAAACATGACCCAGGAACCAATGTGGAGCTAGTCACCCTTCCCATCAACACCTGGGGACAATGACCTGTCTACTCAGCCAGAGGCTCAGCTGGCTAAGGGAACTGAAGCATCAAGCATAGGAGTCAGGTTGGCCAAAGTGGGTTTTACTTCAGTCATTAGACTATCTAGCCAGATATTAGCCATAACCGCAGAGGTATAAGTCACCTCACATCCCCTATCTGTTTCCCATTATTATACTTTGGGCATCTTACTAATATTTTTAATCACATGGCTAATAAACCAAGAAAGGATAATCTAAGAGCTCAAATTTATATGGGACTTTTTACAAAATGGTTTCCTCCTAACAAGTCCATGAAATAGGGAGTGCAAGTTATTATCCTTGTTTCGTAAAAAGAGGAATAAGCTCAGAAAGACTCACAGACTTAACCACAGGTAGCTATTGGAAGCAAGATTCAAAATGAAATGTTCTGACTCTGAGCCTGGTGTTTTCTTTTTCTGTTTAGCTTTGTTTTTTAAATACATATCAATGCAATTTTTTAAAAAAAATTTAATTTATATATTTATTTTTAGTTTTCAATACTCACTTTTATAAGATTTTGAGTTCTAAATTTTTGCCCCTACCTCCCACCCCCTTCCCAACATGGCGTGCAACCGGTATAGAGCCTAATGTTTTCTGCCACCACCAACATTACCTATTGATCAACTACCACTGATGAGCACATAAGCCCAAGAACCCCAGGAATGCCAGTGCCTCCTGGACCACTGGACTTACTTCCAATCCAGCCCTCAAAGCATGGCAGTAGCTTCTATGGAGATGCAAAGTGGTAGTTGCAGCCATCACTTCTACAGTAATCACAGCTACTGAAGGACCCAGAAAACAAAGCTCTAGCCACCAAAAGTCCTTGACATGCTCAGGGAATTCACAATCAGAAAAAGATGTGATTTTTATCAGTGGAAATGATGTGAAAGAAGATATATTACCATCAGCTTTGCTACAGCACCCTACAGACTTTGAAACTTGCAGCTGAGATCTATTGGTGTTTTCTCTCCCATCAGAGGCAAGCTCTTTAAGAATAGAGACATCTTGTATTCCAAAGAAATTATTAAAAAGGGAAAAGGACCCACGTGTACAAAAATAGGCAAAGAATCTGAAACTGATGGGATGCCTGTCATTCAGGGAATGACTGAACAAGTTGTGGTATATGAATGTAATAGAACACTATTGTTCTATAAGAAATGATGAGCAAGCAGATTTCAGAAAAACCTGGAAAGACTTATGTGAACTGATGCTGAGTGAAGTGAGCAGATTCAGGAAAACATTGTACATGGTAATAGCAACATTGTTCAAGGATGAACTTTGATAGATTTGCTCTTCTCAGTAATACAACGATCTAAGACAATTCCAAAAGACTCATGATCAAAGGTTCCCAAGCTTATTTGGCCTACCACTCCCTTTTCAAAAAAAGTTACTTATTGCCCTCTGAAAATCTACTTTCTTTTACCCTTTAACAGTTTTTTAAATTGCATCATTTCAAAAAATATAATATATGTGTATATATAGTTAAAATGACACATCTTAAATTTAATAATTTGTTGTAAATTTGTGGCTTTTTTCCTGAACTGAAATTTAATGACTAAATATTGCATCATGTAACTGTATAGTATTGCATTGTAAATAAGTCATTACAAGCACATATTGCAGATACATGCTGGACTTCCTGACAATGCCAACACTTGCTTGTTAAGACCTGTCTGGGGGGTGGGAAACAAGATGATGGAGTAACAGCATGCACTTTCTAAAGCACTGTTTCCAAGTCCACTCAAAAACCTGTAAAAAAAAAAAAGTCTCTAAACAAATTCTGGAGCTATAGAAACCACATAATGATGGAGTGAAGCAAATCTCCAGCCCAAAACAGCCTGGAAGGTCACTGGGAAGTGTCTATCATGCCACACAGGACCCAGGACATAGTCCAGCATGGGCCATGCCGGCATAGACAGGACCTGAGCAGACCTTGGGGAGACTGAATCTCTCTCACTTGTGGCAGTTTCCAGACTTCAGGACCCCAAAATGTCAAGGACAAATTGGAAGGTCAGTGAAAAAAGCCTGTGGGAACAGTGTGGGAGAGTGGAGTGGTCCAGCCTCAGCCCCAGGGCATTGGGTAGGGGGTGGAGGAACCTGAGGCAGCCACAGCAGCAGCAGGGACAGTAACAGTGACTCTTTCTGGAGCTCTAGGCTCACAGATTGTGGGGGAAGCAAGCAGTTGACAGTACACCCCCCCACCCACACTGGAAGGAGAGATCTACCTAGAAAAAGAGCTCAAAAGTCAAGTAAATGAGGAAATGAGCAAAAGCTGAAAAAAGAATTAGACTATAGAATCTTACTTTGGTGACAAGGAAGACCAAAGCATGCAAACAGAAGACAACAAAGTTAAAGCTCCTCCATCCAAAGCCTCCAAGAAAACTATGAATTGGTCTCAGGACATGGAAGAGCTCAAAAATGATTTTGAAAATCAAATAAGAGAAATAGAGCAAAAATTGGGAAGAGAAATGAGAGTGATGCAAAAAACTTATGAAAAATGAGTCAACTGCTTGCTAAAGGAGATCCAAAAAATGCTAAAGAAAATAACATGGTAAAAAATAGACTAGCCCAAAGAGATCCAAAAAGGATGGAAAAGGAGGCCCAAAAGCTCACTGAAGAAAATAATTCCCTAAAGATTAAAATGAAGCAGATAGAAGCTAATGACTTTATGAAAAATCAAGAAATTGTAAAACAAAACCAAAGGAATGAAAAAATAGCGGACAATGTGAAATATCTCACTGGAAAAACAACTGACCTGGAAAATTGATCCAGGAGAGGCAATTTTAAAATTTTGGGACTACCTGAAAGCTATGATCAAAAAGAAGAGCCTAATCATCTTTCAGGGAAAACTAC
>CM053769.1:499872849-499966073 GCA_028658325.1 Potorous gilbertii | reverse complement strand
GATTTCTGCAGGATTATAGTTCTTAAATATATCTAAAAAGACAAGCAATCTGTATACAATAAAGGTTCAGTTTCATGTGCAATCCTTTTTTCATTTTACTATGTAAATGGAAATGCACACTTTACTTAGAGTTTGTTAAATTCAAAAATTAAATTTAATAAACAATTAAAAATAAAATAATTAGAAAAACAAATTTAAAGCTAAGAGATAGCATTGTGTAGAAAGAATAGAACAACCAACCAAGGCGCCTTCCAGCAAAACATACAAAGCAAGGGTGCTCCCTGTCCTTGCTCATATTCAACATAAAGACTAGTTCTAGGAATAAAACAAAAGGGTATAACTAGATATATAAATACCAGCAAAAAGAAAATAAAATTATCATTTTTAGCAGATGTCTAGGTAGTATTCTTAAAAATTTCAGAGAACTCAGCAAAGAAACAAAATGAGAGAATTGCTATCTTCATTATAGTAACTACATATAGAATAAATCTATAAAAAAAGGAAATGACCATTTATGTAGAGTACCGACAAAAACTAGAAAGAAGTAGTGAGAATTCCACCAAAAAATTTCATAACTAAAAATTTCATAAAATATGTAGGAGCTAACCTTTTAAATATATATTGGGTTAAACTATATAACAGATATAATTTATATTAAAATACAACTGCAAAGCATTCTTTACAGAAATAAAAGTATAATAGAGGCTATTTTAGAAGCTCGATGATCACTTGAGTTCCCCTTCTCATTAATGTAACGTAATTACAGGATATGAAGGGAAGGTAATAGAGACAATGATAGGCACAGTGTCTACTTTATGTAAACAGGGCTGATTTCCATTTAAGGGGTCAGGGAGGCCATCATGGGGAATTGGTTGGCCCACTGTCTCAGGGATTAATTAATTTGTCTGTCTTTATTGCCTTTTGAGGCATAAAATGCCTAGTCTGTGGGGGTCCTACAGTGGTCTTGGTACAATTCCATTGTCCTTCAGGGACAACTAGCTGATTGCTATGGTGAAGAAAGTGTTTCAGGAGAGTAGTTTTTATTTGAATCTATTAGGAATGGTATTCTTTTTAATTGTACCACAAAGAAAATTGTTTTTTATTGCATTGTATTGTCCAAGAGAGTATTACATTCTAATCCTGAGCCTGAATCACTGAACTGACCTGGCCCAGAACAGACTTCTTAAATTGTTAAAGTTCTTTCCTTTTAGACCTCTGTAGATAAGTAGATTGAAAGGGTGTTGTTAGTGGCCCAATCATACCTTGTTAGAAGTCAACATGAAGGATTTATACTTCTTTACTCCTTTGGGAGAAATGAGGGGCCCATCTCCAGCCATTCTGATTTGTATCTTGCCACTGGACACAGATGGCACCAGAGGAGAAAATGAAGCTGGTGACTTTGCAGAGCCCTCCCTCACTTAAATCCAATTTACTTGCATGTCATGGCATCACCTTCCTGATATCATGGTCCTCTTTGAGAACAAAGGACAAGCAACAGGAGAAATGAAGACAGCTTTGGTCAACTTCTTGACGGAGTTTTGAAGTGGCTAAGTGAAGAATCAGCCATGCCCATAGTGGCCTTTAAAAAGCAAGACACTCTCTAAGGAGGCAGTTGAGAGGAAAGTTATCCCTCACAGCTGAGAAGAGAGCCAACCATGGAGGAAGACCCTTGCTTCCAAGAGTGAAACACTCCTTGTATTTTCCCTCATGCCTTTTACATTAGATAGTAGAGTAAGGATGTAGGAGATTCCTCTCTCTTTTCTCTTCTCACCCTCCCCCGGTAATGGCACACTCAGCAGAATGACAGCTCCAAATTCACAGCGGAATCACATGTCCAGCAGAGACCCAGGTAGAGAGCAGTACGGGGATGCCACAAGACAGACAAGGGCCTTGTATTTAGCATTAGAGTTGCAGTATCAGAGTGTGTCTCCCTACTAGTGAGGTCTGTGTGTGTGCCCACTCTTCCACTGACAACATTTGTGTTTATAGGCCATACCCTAAGCTTATGAGGAGAATGTTTTCTTATTATTCATGTTATGGGATTTCAGCAAATGCTTTTTCTTTGAGCTTATTCTGTCAACTGAGGATTGCTTTTTTAATATCCATTTTATTGACACCTTTAACTTTTACGTAACTTTTACTTCCCAATGATCCTTTCCCCTTCCCCCTCTTACATAACGACCCGCTAGAGGCAGTTGGTGACACAGTGTACTGGGCCTACAGTCAGGAAGACCTGGTTTTGAATCCACTCTCCTATACTTACTAGCTGTGTGACCCTGGGCAAATCAGTTCACCTTTATTTGCCTTCTTTTTCTTAGCTGTAAAATGGGAATAACTTGGGAACAAGTGAGACAATATTTTTAAAGCATTTAGTACAATACCTGGCACGTAGTAGGGCTAAACAAATACTTAGTGCTTTCTTTTCTCCAAAGAATAAAAAAGAGGGAGAAAAATGTTCAGCAAAACTAGCCAACATCTAAAGAGTATAGAAGGAGCAGAGGGAGGTCGCTTCTTGTATCTCCTCTGTGGGACCACACTTAGGATAATTCTGTAGCACTTGGTTTTGTTTTTTGTCCTTATTTATACTATTCTATCTATGTATATGTACACAAATATATACACATGTATACTGTTTTACTGGTTCCCTTTACTTTGTATCAGTTTAGATAAGACTTCCTATGCTTCTCAGGGGCAGCTAGGTGGTACAGGAGGATAGACTGCTGGGTCTGGAGTCAGGAAAACCCAAGTTCAAATCTGACCTCGGATACTTAACTAGCTGTCTGACCTTGGGCAAGTTACTTAACCTCTGTTTGCCTCAGTTTCCTCATCTATAAAATAGTGATAATAACAATACCTATCTCTAAGTATCAAATGAGATAATATTTATAAAAAGCATCGAGCACAGTGCCTAGCACATAGTAGACACTGTAAACGCTTATTCCCTTCCTCCACCTTCACTGTATTCATTATATTGCTTCTCACAGCACAGCAATATTCCATTGTGTTCATGGACCACAACTTGTTTAGCCATTTCCCAATCATGAGCATCAACTTTGTTTTCCAACTGCTTAACTATTAAAAGTGAATGCGCTGATGAGGGTTCATGAGCTACAGAAAAATGGACCTGCAGAAGGAAGAAGTCAAACATGGTGGTCCTACAACTGTAATTATTGAGAATATGTAGAAAGAAATACCTTTGTTGTCCTACTAATTCAGTTCAATTTAATGCACATTTATTAAACACTACTAGGAAAGACAGTGCTATGTGGTGGTAGGGAGCTGGCCAGTTATAGCTAGGTTCAAGTCTCATCTCTGACTCTGGGGTGTGTAGGGTGTTCAGGGACTAGCAACTCTGGTCACCCAGGTCTCATCTGTGACTCCAAGAAGCTGTAGTGTGAACATAGGCTGCAGTCTAGTATATACAATTTGTCCTGATAAACATGAAAGCAGCTGAAGTAGGCACTGTGGAGCGCTTAGAGCTTAGTCAGACATCGCTGGTCATCACCAGTCATCTTAACTTTTGTCTTGCCACTGGACTTCAATGACCCAGGAATAGAGAGTAAGGCTTTTTGGAGGCTTTGTGCAACTCTGCCTCACTTAAATCTAATTCACAGATCAGTCAAGAAATCACCTGTGATGTCGCTGGTTGTCTTTGAAATGAAGGACAAACAATGACAACAAACAATCACCACCACCTCTGACACATACCGTCTAGCTGATCCTAGCAAGCCAGTTATATTTCCATTGGTTCGGGCTACTCTCAAAGACTATAACTTGCTAACTGGTTGCTGCGTTGGTATAAGGAATTTCCTTCACTAATGAAACTAAAGGTCTAGTCAAACACACATGTACATACATAGAAAACAACCATATAACTAATGAAAGTTCTCCTTCTCAAAAAGCTTACTTTTTACTAAGTGTGTGTCTCTCTGTATATGTATCGGAGGGAGGCAGGTAGAACTTGTACAAAGGGATCTTCAAATGTCAGGTGAGCTTGATCTCAGAGCTCTGGAAGTGGGAGTAAGTTCAAGTAATCCAAGTTGGTCCTTGAAGGAAGCTATCATTTTGATGAAGTAGAGAGGTGAGGCAGAAGTGGATTCCAGGCAAGCAGAACAGTCTGTGGAAAAGCAAGAGATACTGGAGGTAGAATATCGAGTTCAGGGACCTGAATGGGCCAGTTTGGTTCAGATAGAGCACGTGAAGGGAAGAAATATAAAACAAATCTAGAAAGGCACATAGCCTTTAATGTCCACCATGACCAGAGACTTCATATTTTATCCTAGGGATAACAGGGAGCCACTGATAGGTCTAAAGCATGACAGTGGTGTGATCGGTCTTGGAGAACATGATGCTGCTCAAGTGTAAGACACAGGGATCAGGAGGCACTTGACCATTTGCAGTTTCTCTTTTCTGGTGGCTATGGGGAAAGGAGGAGTTGGCTTATGGAAGGGGATTCCACAATGATACCTCATTCCCATTCCCTTTGCTTTAAACCTGATCTGGTTTTTTTAATAGTTTTTTTTCCTAACTACATATAAAGGCCACTTCTAACATTTTTTAAAATAAAATTTTGAGCTCTAAATTTTCTCCCTATTTCCCTATTTTCCCCCCTCCCTAAGATGGTAAGCAATTTGACATAGGTTATATATGCAATCATGTAAAACCTATTTTCACATTAGTCATATTGTGAAAGAAGAAACAATTTGTAAAAAAAAATCCACACACACAAAAGTGAAAATAGTATGCTTCTATCTCCATAGTTATTTCTCTGGATATGGATAGCATTTTCCTTCCTTAGTCCGTTGGAATTGTCTTGGATCATTGTATTGCCAAGAAGAGCTAAGTCAATCACAGTTGATCATTCCACAATGTTGCTGTTACCGTGTACAATGTTCTCCTGGTTTTGCTCACTTCACTCAGCATCAGTTCATGTAAGTCCAGGTTTTTCTGAAATCTGCCTGCTCATCATTTCCTATAGCACAATAGTATTCCATTACATTCATATACCACAGTTTGTTCAGCCATTCCCCAATTGGAAATCCTCTGAATTTCCAATTCTTTGCCATCACAAAAAGGGCTCCTATACATATTTGTACATATGGATCCTTTTCCCCTTTTTATGATCTCTTTGGGATACAGACTTAGAAGTGGTACTGCTGGGTCAAAGGGTATACACAGTTTTATAGCCCCTTGAGTATAGTTTCAAAGTACTCTTCAGAAAGACTGGATCAGTTCACAATTCCACCAACAGTGCATTAGTGTTTCTTTTTCCCCATGTCCTTTCCAACATTCGTCATTTTCCTTTTCTGTCATATTAGTCAATCTGATAGGTATGAGGTAGTACCTCAGAATTGTTTTAATTTGCATTTCTCTAATAATGATTTACAGCATTTTTATAGGACTATAGCTCTGATTTCTTCATCTGAAAACTGCCTGTTCATATCTTTTGACCTCTTATCAATTGGAGAATGACTTACATTTTTATAAATTTGACTCAGTTCTCTATGTATTTGAGAAATCAGTCTTTTTTTTCAAAAACAGTTGCTGTACAAATTGTTTCCCAGCTTTCTGCTTTCCTTCTAATCTTGCTTGCATTGGTTTTGTTTGTGCAAAACTTATTAAATTTAATATAATCAAAATTATCCATTTTACATCTTGGAATGCTTTCTATTTCTTGTTTACTATTGTAAACTATTCCCTGCTCTCCTAAATTGCTTATGGTATCACTCTTTATATCTAAATCATGTACCCATTTTGCTGGTCCCTGTTTTTTGAACAGTGAACTGTAACCACAGGGAGCCAGGATAAAACTGGCCATAGGTCAAGTTATCTGGAACACTTAGATTACAGACAACCAGGCTGATGCTTTGTCCAGTTGAGGTGCTAATTAGGGTAAGATCACCGTTGTGCAAGTTTTAATTACTAGTTTTCAGGTCAGAGGTACGTAAATCATTAGCGTGGGAGACTCTCAAGTATGAACACAAGTCCCTAGGTCTGCCTGAGAACTAGGGACTTGGATTCTTCAGGATTCATGGAACTGTTTAAGCCCCAGGACAGGGGTAAAGCATAAGTCTGGGAGTATCATAGGAAAAGGCCTAGTGTTACCTAGCAGCTTGATTTGTCAGGGGGAATGGAAATCCCAGGTGGAAAAGAGGAGTGTGAAACTGATCAAAGCAGGAATATATCATCACTGCAGGGCAGACATCATACAGAATCCTTGGAGCTGGGAAGCCTCTGGGAATCAGATATCTCAGACCTCTGACTCTCTTGGGAAGGAAATATGTGTCTCACTGTCTAGATTCTTCTTGGATATCTTCAGAGATGGAAACTCCACACCTTTCCATTATTTGCTCAGTCTAGTGTTTGTTTTCTCTCAATGAAAACAATGTAACTTCCTCCAGTTTTAAGAAATTTTCACTTGTTAAGGCTTCTGTGTATACAAAGAAATAGCCATGGGTTCCTGAAAGTATCATTAATCAATAAACAAGACTTTATTAAGCTACTACTGTGTGTCAGGAGAGGCAGTATGGTGAGAGAGGAGAGAGAACCATCTCAAATACAGGAACAACTGGGTTCCAATTCTGTCTCTGATACACACTGGAAAGACAAGATTAGACAGAGTCTGTCTGAGAAAGATCGAAGGGTTTTGATGAACTATAAGCTCAGTGTCAATGACCAGTAGACTAGCACCCTGAATTACTGGAGGCAATGGAGCCAGGTCAGACTGTGTCTACAGTACTGGCACCACAATATAGGATGGATGATAAGCGGAAGAGTGTCCAGATAAGGGTTCCTTTAAGGTGTAATGAATAAAGTAATAATACATTTAATTATATAAATAAAAAAAATAGAAGAATGGCCATTTGGCCAGCTCTCTTAGACCAAAGATCCCCCATGGCAGTGGGCTCACATTTTACATGTCCTTTGAAGAATCAGTGTTCTTGAGGGGGTGCCTAATCAGCTCTGGCTAACACAATGGGAGGTATGGGCTATATTAAAATGAAAATCTTGGGGGTAGAAGTTCACTCAAATCTTGGTCAAAGAGATATCAATTTCCATATCACCTGTCTTGACAATAGGGGGACTCAACCTTTCCCCAGATCTGTCGGAGCAAACACAGAGAGCAAGAATGCATCTATCAGTCCAAACTTAGAATTTCTTTTACTGTCTGATTAAATCTTGGCCTGGGTAAATCTCTAAGAGGGATTTCCCACACTGGTTGGTTTCTGGATGAGGAAGTAGAAAAGGGGAAAACCTTGGTCCTAATATAATAATTAAATATGATAAATATTAATTTCTCACAGTCATGCCACATGTTGTAATGATGATCAACTTTGAAAAAGTTGGCCACTCTCATCATTACAATGTTCCAAGACAATTCCAAAGAATTCATGAAGAAAATACTAACTCCAGAAAGAGAATTGAGGAACTCTGAGGCAAATTGAAGTATAATTTTCTTGCTTTCTTTTTTTTTTCCCTTTTGTGATAAGGTTCATATGGAAAGGTTTGCATGATTTCAGACATGTAATTGATATCATGATTGTCCTCCCAGTGGGTGTTAGAGGAGGTGGGAGTGAGACACTTTGGAACTCAAATTTTTTTAAATGTTTAAAATAGTAAAATAAAATGTTTTTTAAAAAGGAAAATACTATATAAGGATAGACCAAAGGAATTAGAAGTGCTTAGGCTATAAAAGACTGGGGGTGGGGTAGGGAGTTTTGGAAGGGGCTGTCTCAAGGAATAAGGATTTGACTTTTCTTTTCCCTAAAAGGAAGAACTAGGAGCAGAGGGTAAAAGTGGCAAAGAGGTAAATTAAGGCAAATGTAAAGAAACATTCCATCACCACTAGGACTACCCAAAAAGGGGCAAGAAAGGAGAAAATAGTTTGCTTGGGGAGGGAATGTGTTGACCTTCATTGGAAATCTTCAATCACAACCTTGAGCACTACTTATTATGCCTTATATAGAGAGGATTCTTGGTCAGGAAGAGGCTGGATTAAATGGCATCTGTAACCTCATCCAACCTGAGGAAACAAGAGACATGAGTGAGGTTTTAGAGAAGGGAGGGAAATGGTCTGTTCAATTTCTCCAAAGAATGAATAAGGGAGAAGTAACCCAGGCTTCTCCCTGGAGGGGTGGGTCCAGGCTTAACTGAAAGTGATTAGGCTTTCTAGGAAGCTTGAATGGGAAGCCTCTCTTGTGCCTAGGTGCAAAAACTAAAATCCAAAACCCTTTCAAGTCTTCATGATTTCCTTTTTAGACTCTTGGAATCCCAGCCCTGGAGAAGGAGGAATAGAGAAAATGTCAAAAAATACTTCTTGGATTTCTTTGAACTTCAGAGTCAACGGAGTTTCTAAGACTGATTCTTCCTAATTGAATGTTCTTTCTACAGATCAAAATCATATCCTAATGGAAGGCAAAATAAATAGGAAGCTTGAAAATTCCAGAGTATAAAGGCACAAACCTTACTACTTTTACCTTGTTCATTTTGTGGTTATTTAGTCGTTTCAGTCATGTTCTGACTCTCCATGACCCTACTTTGGGTTTTCTTGGCAGAGAAAGGGTTCACCATTTCCTTCTCCAGCTCATTTTACATGAGGAAACAGGCAAACTGGACACGTCTATCCGCGGTCACACAGCTAGTCAGTGTCTGAGGCCAGATTTGAGCTCAGAAGAAAGGTCCTGATTGCGATTCCAGGGCTGCATCCACTGCACTGTCGCTAAGCCCTCCCCGTGCCTGTCATAGTTTTTCAGATTTGTCAGTATCAAAGGAAGGGTCCAAGGCAGGGACAGCCCATACTGATGGAGTGCTCGATGGCAATCTTCAAGCAGCCGAAGGACTGTCACGTGGGGGTAGGGCTGACTGGATTTGGTCTGCTGGGTTCCAGGGCACCAGACTAAGAGCAATAAGCATTTATGCATTTCATATATATACATATATATATATAAATGATAGGTAGGTCACTTAAACACTCTGAAAAACATTATTATATTATTGTATTATAATATATAATAACATTATATATTTATATTATTATATATATTATATAAACATATATATATATATAAACATTAGAGCTGTCACAAAGTGGAATGGGGTGCGGGGAGGGGGCTCTGTAGGGAACAGAGTTCATCCCATCACTCCTCATCCCCAGGCTTGATTTGAACTCAGGACTCTGTTAGGTCTCTCCTAGCTCTACCCTCTCCCTCCCCCACACAGACCATCACGCTCATCACCGTTTCCACTGCTCTAGAAGCACTTTGGAGTCTCTCGTTTGGTCCCCACAACTACGCTAGGAGGCTACTGCGCCCATTTGGCAGATGCAGAAACACTAAGCACGTAGAGGATGGGGTCACCCAATCGGGAAGGGTTTGGGATCCACACCGCTCGTCCAGCTCCGCCCCCGGCCCCGCCCACGTAAGCCCGCTCCCGGCGGCCGTTGCCCCGGCGACGCGGCGGATGTGACGGAATGACGTCGGCGTGGGGACGCCCGGGCACTTCCGGCCGGCGGCGGGCGGCGGCGGCGCTGGGGTCTGTAAGTGTGTGGGGCGGTGCGGAGGCAGCGGCCTCCTCCGCTCGCTCTCTCTCCCACCCTCCCTCCTTCCCTGCCCCGCGGGCTCCCCCCGCCTGGGCCCCAGGCCCGGCCCAGTCCGGAGCGGTGGCCGGACCTCAGGTGCGGGCAGGCCGCGCAAGAGCGACCGACCGGACTGACCCAAGCCCGCCTCCCTCCCGCCCGCGGGCCTCGGGGGACGGGGGGAGGGGCGCAGCACCCGAGGCTTGGACTGCGAGGCGGGGTCTTGCTGCGAGACCTGGGCGGACGGCTGCTCCTCTCCTGCAGTGGTGTCCTTTTCTCCCCAGCGAGGGGCTCGAGTTTCTCTCTGGGGCCCCTCCTTCCAGCCCAAGCCGCCCGTGGCCCCGTGGACTGAGCAGGGGTGCTTGCGGGGGGCCCGGAGGCTGGAATGGGAGCCAGAGATCCCCAAGGGCCCTGGGGTCCCCAATACCGAGCCACGTACTCCTTTAGGAAGGGATAGGCCCTTGTACCCATGCTAGGCGAGGACCGAGGAGGGGAGAACTTGCTTATGAAATTCCTAACACCTGGGGAGGAGTGGGGGAGGGGCTAGGCTCCGCTGCCTTTGGACACCCCCCCCTCCCGCCACACAGTTTCCCTGCTCCCTTCCTGACGTGGTACTGATGAAGCATCTCCAAAGTTTTGATCAGATCTAAGATTCTTTGTTTGACTCCATAGTGGTTGGGTGTGTTATCCCATATTACCCTCCCACTCGTGAAATAGTTTATTCTTAAATTATTTAAGATATGACTCCAGCTTTCTTAGGAAACTTATTGTAGAATTAAAGGGATGACTACACTGAACACTTTATTTGATCATGGTGGGGACTGATATTCACACCAGAGTTTGTATTTGACAGGGGCTAGTTAATTTTTCATTTAGCTTTGCTTCATTCCACAACGATATACTGCATCACTAACTGCCTAGCCGTCTCTTATATGCACGTTAATCAGGAGAGAAATCAGAAGAGTGTAGGTATCTGTATAGCCTGTTGTCACTTTTATGAAATTAAGTCATTCCTGTATGAAGTGTGAATTTAAGCGTTGTTAGTTAGTTCCTTAATAGAGGTTTTCTCACTTTGAAATGAAAGTGAGGTTTCATTTTTTTGGGGGGAGGAAGGAGCTGTAACTATGACCCTTTAACATTTTGGGAGGACTGTGTGGCTTAAAGTATGAAGATCACTTAAACTCTCTGAAATCTTTGATCTGCAAAATTCAGGGAGTTGAACTACATGATTTCTATAGTCTTTTCCATTTCTAAAACATCTGGGGCTATCAAAGACAGATAACAGCTCATTGTAATGAAGGATTTCCTAATAACCAGCTGTCCAGCAGTGGATTATGAGACAATTTTTACAGTTTGTGAATCCATGAAACCTGAAGTAATGACATTCAGTATGTTGTCTTTCTCTTCTTAGCTAGAGAAACGCATTTCCAGATGAGTGGAAAATACATGATTTTTCCAAAGAAGACTACTATGTGCTGTATATTATATATACAGGAGCAAGTCTCTGTTTGGTCTCTATATAGTCCTTGGTAGTGCAAGATGGTACAGCTAATTATGCTGCTCTTTGTATAGAACTGAAGTGCCTAGTACCTTTGAGACAATGAAACAATCTCTCCCCTCAAGCTTACAAATCTTCAAATTTGTACACAAATAAGTGTAGAGGAAAATTGGGGAGGCAAAGAAATCCAGGGAGCAGAGGCATCATGGAAGGCTTTATGAGGAACTGGCACATTAACTGAGTCTTGGAGAATGCCAGATTCTGAGGCAGTGAATGCATGCAAGAGAGAATGGATCAAGTGAAGGAAGCAACACTAGTTTGGCTAGAATGTGGAGTTCTTGAAAGGGTTTGTACAAAATAAAACTGAGAAGGCTGGATGGAAGCAAGACTGGAGGGTATAAATACTTGGCTAGAAGTTTGTGCTTTTGCCTGTGGCCTGTGGCCACTAGGAACCCCTAAAGGTTTTTGAGTAGGTAAGTCACATGGTCAGATATTTGTCCTAGTTGTGATGAAGAAGCAGCAAATTTGTAACTTGTATCTTCTTTCTATGTGGATTACACAAGTATCATGGATCTCTACCCTCAGATACTGTCCGGCCCCCAATTTGCAGGTTCAGTTATTCTTTATAATACAGCATCATTTCTGAAATTTCTTAAGCTAAAAAAGTAGGATTACGACTCTTGAGTACTTTGTAGTCTTTGCGGTTGTGTTTTAGATTGGAAAGGAATGTGACTACTTTAAAATAAACAAAGTATTCCATGTGCTTTGTTTTGTTTCATTAGTGGATACAGTACTGCAAGACTCAGGATATGATTTCTTCCCGTGTCTAGTTTCAACTTAGATCCCTTCTGTCAGTATTGAGTTTGTGTCTCTAGAACTTATCTGTACCAGGAGTACAGATTGCCCCTTGCAAGATCTATGTTAGACTGATGGCCCCCACTTGTTTACAAGGGGTGAATACAGCTACCCTGTAGAGTGAAGTCCATATCCACTTAATAGTACTTTACACCAAGTAACGAGGGCCTGGTTTTTCTGTTTCCCACCTCCAGATTTGCTCATCTTTTTTTCCCTTCCTTGGAATTTGAGCCGCCTCCCAAGTTGGCCTAGTCTTTGAGCTGAAATCCAGCTACCTACTGTCTCCCTTCAACCTTTTATGACTCCTGGCATTCACAGGGTTCTTTCCTCTTGATTCCTAGATCATGTACAGTTAATGTCATTTATATGATACATGTCCTACAGGAAGTGCCCAGGGTGGTAGTGATTTGTGTGTGTCCTATCTCCTCAATGAGAGTGTTTAGATTGGAGTAGCATCAACAGTGATTGAAATCATACCTGGAAGTAGGGGCCAGGCGGCCAGTTATTCGAAGGCATCTCTGTCACTGTGGAATGGAGCAGAGAGGGGCTCACTAAGCATTTGGTGAAACCAGGAAGATAGTTGCATATTCTTTGTCCTCTCTGAGTTTACCTCAGGGTGCTCTTCCTGAACAGGCTGTTGTGATACATCACATCCTGGGTAGAGTAAGCTATTTGTCTTCATATTTGGAGAAAAATAGGGTGGGAGGAAAAGCCTTTTCCTTTATGTGAAGTAAGAATATTTCAATATTAGAGAATTATTTACTATCACTCCATGTGAAAACAATTTTCATGGTGCAAATGAAAAAACATTTAACACTTTAAAAGGTTATGAAAAGGTTTGAAAAAAAGAAATGAAAACCTTACTTTTTTCTATTTTTGAATTTCCTGAGTGTTTTTCCTTTTCATATTTGACTATGCTAGAGTTCATTAAATTCTTCTTCTTTTATATTATTCCATGACTTTACCTAAAATGTCAAAATAAACTTGTTAAGAGAGTGGGAGTGGGTTGGGCAGGTACATGATAGACCAGAAGTAATAGGAAATCTTGTTTTTTCTACCTTAAAAACAAAACTGAAAAAACTGAATAGGGAGTGAGATGTCTGGCATGTATTCTTTCTACTTTCTACCAAAGTATCTCAGACCATCACTATTATTTTGAGAACTCTTTTTGTAGCATTTTCGGGCCTGTCTGGGACTCACTATATACTCAGGGGGCTGTATACTCCAATGCCTTGGCTTGGGAGAGTTGACCTCTAATATAGGCTGGTAATTTTACCCCTCCAACAAGGGGTGTTTCCTCACCTTCAGATGAGAGGCTTGATTAGATTATTTTTAAGGTCCCTTTCAGCACAAAGAGTTACAAGGGGCCTTTTATTGCACTACAGTTTCTCTTCCTTCCTTCTTTGCTCTTGGCACTTAGAGAAGCTGCTGAAGAATACTGTTCTTTTCATCTTTGGAGTTCTCTCCTTTCAGAGTGAAAATCCCTTAGGCTCCTAAGCAAAGATTGAGCAACCCATCAGCATTTTTGTAAACATTCGAATTTTTTGAAAGTTTTGTCCTATCATAGTCATTTCCTGATATGCTTTCATTTGTAGTAAAAAGTAGTTAAAATCAGCTGACAAAGCAGTCCCCTTTGGCAGCATCTTCTACTTCTAGTTTCCTACTTCAACTGAAGGGAAGAAGGTGCTTTCATCATTTCTTCTCCAAAGCCAAGATTGGACGTTATAATTACTTAGTGCAAGTGACCAGAAGAAGCCAGGCTTTGGCTAGCAACCTTTTCACTTGCTTTATGGTAGTTGTGTCACTGGAAGTTTTTAGAGTTGGAAGATTTATTTTCTTGCCACTTTTTCTGTCATTTCTTTATGCGTACACCTCCAAAATAATGATTTAAACAGTGAGATTATCTTTCACCCCTTTCTCTTCCTTTTGGGAAATGCCAGATCAGCCCTTAATTGAGTTTCCAACATTTTTTTATTATCCAGTTAACAAACATTTGTTGAGTATCAAATATATTGTTCTTATGTTTAATATCTTATGTAAATATGTGTAGAGATTGCATTGAACAGCATTTTAAAAACTTCCCACAAAAAAGCCAAAATATTTCTGGACTTTGTGGAAAATTTATTATGTCCTGCTAAAGGATGTATTTATTCTCCATGTTGAAAAACCATTTTTGGGAACTTGTAACTTTCCTTAAGAAAAAGTTGAGCTCAAGTTGATCATTCTCATGGAGTTGTAAAGGATAGGCATACTTTTCTTTATGAATTATTTTTGAGAGAGTCTTGGTGACAAATATTAACATGTATAATTAGAATTGCTTGATTATGTATTGGTGCATGTCTGATGAACTTGCTGTGAAATAATGAATTAAAATTTGTTTTCTATCCTATTGTTGATTTGATTTAAGATTATAGAGGAAGGTTCTTTTACAGTCTGGAAGGTACTTGAATGATGATCTAGTCCAGTAGGATCAAACCAGATAGAAGTGGGGCCCCTACGAATCTCTGCAGCTTCACATGGACTTATTTTTAAAATAGAATATTATCTCTGTTTTGTTGTATTTTTATTTATTTTGATAAATATTTGCCAATTACATTGTAATCTGGTTTGAGCTTCACTTGTAAGTGTACTGCAGTCTGAAGGACATGTGTTTGACAAAGTCCACCCCCTTTATTTTACAGATGAGGAAACTGAGGCCTAAAAGGTTAGAATTACTTGCCTGTGATTATATATCAAGTTAATAACAGCAAGTGAGAACAAAGGACTCCTCCTGATTTTTAAGTTCAAGGTTCTTTTGACTATTTGTATGTGTCACCTGAAAAAAAGACAAAACCAGATGTTTTAATGATGACTTCTTATGTTCAATTAGCTTCTTAAAGGTGTGCAGGGACTCATTAAAAGTTAGCATTTGCCCCAGTGTTCAGCCTTCCAGAATATACTTGACCCATTGCTTTGTCCCCTCTCTGTTACAGTAATCCCATATCAGAAACATGGCTTCAGACTGGCTGGGCAGCATTGTATCCATCAACTGTGGGGACAGTCTGGGAGTCTATCAGGGAAGAGTATCAGCAGTGGACCAGGTCAGCCAGACCATCTCTTTGACCCGGCCTTTTCACAATGGAGTGAAGTGTTTAGTGCCAGAAGTCACATTTAGGTGAGTATCTTTACAAGTCCACTTTTCTGCCTCCCTTTCTTGGTCATATCTACTGTCATATTTACACACATCTTGGTCATATCTACATATCATATCTGCATGGCATTGTGCTAAGTTTTGAGGATACCAAGACACAAAAATATAGTGTAAATTTTAGAAGATCTCAGAGAAAGCACTAGGGTAAGGAGGTTGGGCTAGTGGGAAAAACTTCCGCAGAAACTGAGATTTGAGCTGAGTCTTGAAAGAAGCCAGGAAAGTCAGGAGGCTGAGGTGAGAAGGGAGAATACTCCAGGTATGGAAGACAGTCTGTGAAAAGGTCTGGAGTATGGAGAAAAGTGTCGTGTGAGAAGAAGCCAAGAGGCCAGTGTGACGTTTAGATGTTGTTGGGAAAGAGAAGGATTTATTGGCTGCTGTGGAGAGCATGATGGGAGGCAGTGAGATAAACTGTCCCTGAGCCACAAAACTTTAGTTTCAGTTAGTGTTCATTTGTAGTGGACTTGATTGTGACTTAGAGCATGGTTCTTCTGAGGAGTAAAAGAAAAAAGGTGGGTGATAATTGTTATTTAGGGCTGTAGATCGCTGGGGTGACAACAACGAAAGATCAAGGAGTTGAACAATTCTGGGGTTGTGGAGAGTGTGCTGTTGTGAGGATGCCAGAAGGTCAGGACTATAGCTATAGGGAACTGAACCAGGGCTGAAGTCAGGGGACTAGGAGAGTGGGAAGGGACAGAGAAACTGGAATGAAGACGGTAGGGTCCGGAGAGAAATCTTAGTTTCTAGTCTTGGTAGTTGAGTCTCATATGATAATAAAGTGTAGACGTGATAGGTAGCAGGAGTGTGAGGAAGATGCCAGGTGCAGGAAGGGCTATCTCCAACAAGATGATAATGGAAGAGTGGAAAGAGGCATGTTGTGAGGCAGTGTTAAAGGCACCAAGGCCCAGAGGCCATGGGCAAGGACCAATGAAGCTGAACTGGGCTTACCGTGTAGGGCTCTGGAGGCAGCAGCAGGAAATGGGCAGAGCCACCTAGTGGGACTTGAAGATGGCCCAACACTCTACCTGTAAAAGTGTGTCATCTCACTTGATCCTCACAATAACTTTGCCCAGACTAGCAATGGCCAATGCTGGATTGGAACTCAGTTCTTTCTGACCTCCAGTCAAGCATTCTATCCGCTGTCCTGCTTAAGTACAGTGATATCTCAGGGCCTAAAACAACCAACTCAGACACACACAAGTACTATATAAATGTGAGGTATTATTATTAATACAATATTTTTTCCCTTGCTTATTCCCATATTTGTACCTGTACTTTTCTGAAAAAGTACCAAGAGGTGAACAGGTTGGAGGGCTCAATGAGTGCAAGACATAGAGACACGGAATAGTATAGGCAGTTTTGGTTAGGCAGAGAAATAGTTAATCTGGAAAGTAGAACTCTTGTGGGTAAAGACCAGCCTCCTGTGTAGTAGAGAATGGAGTAGCAGGGAGAGTAAGTGATGGGATTTAAGTCCCTGGAGGGATTTGGAGATTAGAGGCTAGGAGAGGTCATCTGCACAGATGCAGAAGTCCTTTAGTAAAAGGGCAGAACCTGGGGAGGAAAGGAAGATGGTAAGCCAGGTGAATAAGGAGGGAGAGCAACTTGGGATGCAGTTGCCACCAGTATCTCAATTGAGTGCACAGTTTTGATAATGTGGACTTCAAAGGCGGAGAAGCTTCTATGTAATGGTGGAATCATTTATATAAAGTTTGTTGTAATTTTTTATTTTTGAACCTTCTAAATTGGTCAGGAATTCCCATTCACTCTATTGGCATCTCTTCTAGTAGATCTACACTAGATGTTGCCATCCCATGCACCTCTTGGCTCTTTGCTGGAGCATGGCTGGCACATGAGCTATGGCCATGGCCATTAGTACCCGTGGGTCTCTTCTCTTTCCTCTGATGAGTGTTATCAAGGTGGTTTGTTGTTGTTTTTTCAATTTGGATTTATTAGAACTAATCTTCAGGCAAAAGGATAGAACTATTTATTACATAATCATTTCAAATCCATGTATTTATCTTAATAAGAAAAGAAATTTGAAACAATACAAGAAAAAAAATTTAAGAGCTCTGACATTCAGTCATGTTACTGAGATCCTTTTTACAAATAAGGCAGTGTCCCTGTATACTAATTTTTAAAATAATTTGTATTTTTATGGTAGATACCCTCACACACACACACATTCTCCCATACTCACAGTGTACAGTTTTTATAGTCATTTCAACCTATGGATATGGTATAGCTTTTTAAAAAATATACATTATACTCTTTGTACTTAGTAATTTGTGTTAAGGTACGATCTATTAATTCATTAATAAACTTTTTTTTTATGTAGTCATCCTTGAAACAAAATGGTTGTACTAGCTTTGGAAAAGTCAGAATTGTTTTCATTTCCAGTAGCGTGACAAGCCTCACCCTTCATCAGCCTTTCTTGGGGTTTTAGTCTGTGTCTTTTCTCTGTATGTATTCCTGGACATTAACACATAGACTTTGTGTGACAGGAAAAATCCTTGTGTATGGTTAGAGGTATGTAAGAACAATACTGTGAGTCTACAGACCATTATAGAGCTATACCATTATAGAGCTACATCACAACCACTATGCTCCTCTTACTCCCAAGGACAGGAGAATTAGAAAATGGAACTCTGAAAGAAGAATGGGTACAGTCTGTAGGCCACACATTTGGAAATGATTTCTTTCTTTGGTCATCATGACTACCTTTCCTTTTCCTGTTGGTCCACTGCTCTCCCTCTTCAGAGACTTCCCAGTGTCCTGAATGGACAAACTTCCAGTATGCATTCTTCTCACCTGCCCTAGCTACTAACTCCTTATTTTGCCCCTGTGCCATCTGTTTGTCCCCTCTGGCTCAGGACACCATCCTTTTGCTCTTCTGCTAGTGGAGGCTATCATGTGGAGGAAATGAAAAGCCAAAGGACCTCTGAACTAGCTCATGAAGTCCTCAGTGATCAATTGGGGCATACCTTGTCCTGCACTGGGCCTGCCACAAGGTTGTGCATATAGCAGGTGCTCAGTAAGCATTTGTTAAATGGATTTGAGAATTTTTAATGTGGCCTGTACCATTTTACTTGGGTTTATTTTTTCTGTTATAATTTTATATTAACTATAAATCAACAGATGAGCTCTCTTCTTCCAAAAGGGTACAGCATTTCCCTGCTTCTTTTGTTCCTGAGCCTCAGTGAGAGAAATGGGTGCTTCTGATGGATAATAGCATTGCTTTTCTTTTTGGTTTTCATATTGGGGCTCATTTTGTCTATTTCAGGGCAGGTGACATTACAGAGTTGAAGATTCTGGAGATACCAGGTTCTGGGGACAGCCAGCAGTGTGGAGACCCACAACAGACAGAATTAGGCCTACCTGGTGTTGGCTGTCAGGTGGGAATTAATCAGAATGGCACAGGTAAACTGCTCAAGAAGTCCACATCCTCCAGTGCCCCCCAGAATATCCCCAAGAGAGCAGAGATGAAGACCCAGGACGTTGCCATTTCACCACAGCAGCCATGCTCAAAGAGCTATGTGGACAGGCACATGGAATCTTTGAATCAGTCCAGAAGCTTCCGTCGTCGACACAACTCTTGTAAGTATTTTCCTGTAGGCATTTTCTTTTTAACCTGATGACCCTGGGCTGTGAAAAGAAGGCTTATCACAGCAGTAAAAAAGGATGCTGGCAGAAAAGACTTAGCCCAACTCTGAAGGGTTCTTTGGCTTTGGCTTTCCTTCCTGTTTCCTCATCTTCTTCCAACTTTTTAAGAGAAGAGTCAACTGTTATAGACACACTCCCAGTCCTTCTTCACCCCACCCTGCTCCCTCCTGCCATCCCTGGAGTTTCCCCAGTGTTATGAAGACACCTTGGTCACTCTCTAGTTTGATTCCTTTGTTTAATGGACAAGGAGGAGGAGGCCCTTGGGGCCTAGAGTAGTATGGCACAGAGCTGACTGGAGCCCAAGGCTTCAGATGTGTTCCGTTACATATCTCCTCTGTCCTTCCTGTATACTGGAGTCACACTCACTGTCTGACTTGTTTGGAAATTTAAGCTTTTTGTGCCTTTACATTGAGGACAAGTTGGAAATAAATTTTCACAGAGACTTACCATGACTTTTTGGCTGTCAGTTGATGGAGCTGCAGAGATTACGTTAGTACCAGCAGCTGCACTGGTGTAGTCTCCAGCTAGTACAGGGACAGGATGGGGACTGGGCATAGAATACGATTTTATTCATGAGTAAACTCCTGTGTAAGGAAAATGTGTCCACCGGTGCAGGCCAGCACCTTCTCTGTGGCAGATAGTTCTAGGGATTGCCTGCAGCCTTAGGAAGTTGTGACTCACCCAGTCACACAGCTGGTTGGGATCAGAATAGAGAATGGAGTGGGAATGGGCATAATACTACAAGCATTACTGGATGAGGTGTGTGGTTTGGTGGGGAAGGCCTGGGTTTGAATCTCGCCTCTGATATTCTCTGTGTGGCCTGAAAAATGAAAATAATTATAGAACCTATATCACAGAGCCATGAGGATCAAATGAAGTAATTTATGCAAAGCAGCTGTACAGTACTACCTAAAATGTCAAGCAGTAGGAGGTGCTGGTCAGAGCCTGTTCGCTGCATTGGCAGACTTCCAGTTTATTATAACCCTGAAAGAATAGCAATGAGTATCTTGGTAACAGCATATTTTAGGTGTTCAGTTTATTGTTGTTGAATTGTTTCAGTCATGTCCAACTCATTGACCCATTTAGAGTTTCTTGGCAAAGGCACTGGAGTGGTTTGCCATTTCCTTGTCCAGCTCATTTTACAGATGAAGAAACTGAAGCAAACAGCAAAGTGACTTGCCCAGGGTCACATAGCTAGGAAGAGTCTGAGGCCAGATTTGAACTCAAGAAGAGAAGTCTTCCTGATTCCAAGCTGAGTGCCCTTTCCATGCCACCTAGCTGCCCTGTTAATCTAGTTTGGCTAATGCATTTACAGATTGCTTTTTTTCTACTGGTTGTAAAAACATTTTAAAGACATCTTTTATTTCTCATACACATTCTTAAATTTTTCTCATAGAACAGGTAATTTTATTTTGGTCTTTGAATATAGATGTTTTGTACTCATAGACCATGATGGAGAATTTTCTACTGATTTTAAGTAATATTTACAATGTTATAAATGAGTCAAATTAAGGTATTCTCTGCTAAAAAGAATTTCATACAAGGCAGGCTCCTACTGGACACATCATAATAAATGGTCCCAGAGAATTGTTACAGTTTTCAATCTTGTAATTGATATACCTTCAGTGATTTGTTAAGATGCTCCTGGAGAGACTTGAACTTAGATCCAGCCTCTCTGAAGCTAGCTTTATGACCATGAGCATGCCACTTACTTAACTCTTTGAGCAGCTTTGTGTGAACATTCCTCATCCATCCCTTCCAGGTTGTTACCGAAAGTGCCCTGTTAGCCTTAACTGCTTGGTGCCAGCTGTTCTTAGAACCACAAGCAATCAGCTGCATTGGGTCAATTGTACCTACAACCTTATTGAGCCCTCTGGCCAAGGCTTGAAGTGAGGGCTCCACAGGTTGAGCTTACTTGGAGGGAGGTAGCACCCTTGACTGTTAATGTTGACCTCTTCAAGGCAGTTCACATTTGGTGCTCAGATTGAAATCAGTGCTGCTGTTTCAGTCTTTTCATGGTTGTTTGTGTTGGTCGTGACAAATGTGAATTCATGATTTCCTTTGTGATCTCAGAAAAACTGCCTAGGGCTTTCATTAGAAATGGAAAGTTTAATCATGGTTGTCATATGTTGTTACTATTTAGTTGCTCAGTCATGTCTGACTGTTTATGACCCCATCTGGGATTTTCTTGGCAGAGATACTGGAGTGGTTTGCCTTTCATAGGGTCACACATCTAGTATGTGTCTGAGGTCAGATTTGAACTCGGGTTCTCTTGATTCCAGACCCAGCACTCTATTTATCCCTGAGCTACCTGGTTGCCTCCACATGTTGTCATGTGGCTGTACTCCCTCCTAAATTTGATTTGCACAAACCTCAGTGTGACCAGTATTTGGAAGCAATACCTTATTTCCTTTTGACTCCAGTCTCTGTGTGGGCTAGGATCCAAGCTTGGTGCATTTTCCTTCTGGCATTGTAACTGTTCCTTATTAGTAGCCTCCAGCTGAAAGTTTGGGGAGATAACTAATTGACTATTGAGTTTAGGTAATTGAAGAAGTTAGAAGAGAAGCTTAAATTCTTACTCTAACAACTCTGAACTTTAAAGATTGGAAGTTCTGATTTTGTCACTTAATATCTGTATAATGAAGGGGAAATCATTTATCAGACTCATTTATAACATATGTACGTATACTTACACATAAAATAATTCATAAATAGCAAACATATATCATAACTTATATCTTCCTTGGCTTGTTTGGAGAGCCAAATTATCACCTTAATTTATTCAGATACAGACATTTATTTAGAGCCTGCTTTGTCCTACATAGCCTGCCCTGCTTTGGTGGAAATTCACTAATAAAGAAGGCAAGGCATTTGCCCTCAGGAATTATAAGACGTGTGTATCGGTATAAAGTAGTATCATAGAGTAGGGGCTCAAAGGGTCTTTAGTTGTCAGTATTTCAAAAACTGAGTGATTTCCTTAGTATGGTCCTAGCTTGTGATTTTCTGAAGCCTGTGCCAACCATATTCAGTTTCTGGCATGACTTAGTTAGGTAGAAAGGCTCCAGGACATGTCTAGCAGTAGATTGCCTGTCACCTGAGGACCAGCCTGTCTTAAGTTCAGAGAAGCACATGGCCCATCAGCAGATTAGCCACCAATGGATCTTTTTTTTGTATTATTTTAATTTTTTGGCCAAAGCAACTCCTAAAATACTATACAAAAGCATAGACAGAATGGTTGTAATCTGATTTGGTTGCACCAGTACAAAAAGAAATGCAAACTTATACAACTGTTTTTAGATTTTACATAGGCTTTCCCAGAAGTGACATTGTTCCGTAGCTAGTGTAAGAATACTTGCTTGATACTCCTAATATATCCTCATTTTACAGAGAAGATAGTGAGTGTTCATATTCACATATCTGTTGTAGCTAAGAGTTTAAGGCAGGATCCTGACTCCTGAGTCCAGTTCTCTGTCCTCTGGCCTGCTCAGCTTTTCAAACGTAAGTGTCCAAGAGTAGTTCCAAGGACTCTGAGATCAAATTTGTTGAATGCTGTCAGAGTACTGATTAATTTCTGACTTTTCAAGCTCTAACTACAAATATAGGCAGCGAGGTGGCTCAGTGGGTAGAGCGCTGGGCCTGGAATCAGAAAGACCAGAGTTCATATCTACCTCAGACACTCACTGACTGTGTGACCCTGGGCAAGTCACTGAACCTCTGTTTACCTCAGTCCGCTGGAGAAAGAAATGGCAAACCAGTATCTTTGCTAAGAAAACCCTGGTTGGGCACAACTGAACAATAACAAATAGTTTGCTGCTTGCGGGAGCAGTGGAGTGTTGTGAATGTGAACTCCAGGGCTTGACCAGGGTACTACTTCTACTGCTAGATTACCATTATGTAGAGCAGGCCCCTCCTGCTTTCCATATTGGCTAAAGGTAATAACAGGAAAGGAACATATAGTTCTACAAGGTCAGATGAGGGAGAGATTATGAAAGTCGGTTGAACTAGTGCTCTAGATCTGTGGTTTCAAACTCAAATAGAAACAGAGGCCACTATACTGTCTGTGAGAATGCATGAAGGCTGCATATTAACTTAGAAAACCACACAGGTTTATAGATTTCTTTTTTAAAGTTAACTGATTTATTTTGCCAGATATTTCCCAATTGCATTTTAATCTGGTTTGGGCCACACTCAGTAGTGTTGTGGGCTGCATATTTGACACCTTGCTCTAGATGGTGACAGTTATGATTGGGGCAGAGTTTGTTACAGTAAAATGTTCATCTTTTCAGGGACCTTTATTTCCTTTCTACCAACTGTGAATGTAGTTGTTGGTGGAAAATATTTGGGGCCTGATGGATTGGTTGGTAAGTTAGCACTTGACCCATGCTACTGTAATGCCTCTCTGTTTAATGATCCCATGAGTAAGATGTTGCTGTGTTGGGATTGACAAGGATATTAATTACTCTAGCATTCTTTAGCATCTTAAAGGTGCTCCAGAAGGTTATTGTGTTCTTTTTTCCATAGTAATATATGTTGTTGCTTTCATGATGAGAAGTTTTCTATGTATATGTAGCTAAACCTGTATTATGTGTATGTGTGTGTGTGCGTTATATATACGTTTATTTTATGCATCAGTACCTATATTTATATATAAATTTATATATGTTGATGGATAGATTTAAAACTTTCCATGGCCCTGCTCATCAGTAGGTTAGTCTAGTGTCTAGGAGGAACTATGAAACAGGGAACAATTGAGGTAAGTTACTTCATTGATGGTGATGCTGCATAGAAGCAGAGGAACTTAGATCTAGAATAGTCCTTGGAGATCACTTTTTTCCCAACCCCTTTATTTTGCAGATAGTAATCTCAGCCTCAGGGAAATGAGGTGAGTTGCCCATTAGTAACTGAACCAAGCCTTGAACCAAGGTGGTCTGACTTCCTTGTCAAGTGTTGTTTCCCTTTGGCTTCAAGTAAACAATTCTGGGTCTCTTTGCTAGAGCATCGAAGTGATGGAACTAAAGGTACTAAGAGCCCAGGTATTGAACCAATCTCACCCAGTATTTCTTATGTTACTGAAGACCATTACCTAGTGGATTTAATTGAATACAGATTTAAGGGGGTGAAATATAAGGCCCTTTTGTCTATAGAGTCTGAAAAAGGGAAGCCTGGTCTCAAACTGTTTTATGGGCAGGAATCTAGGGTTAGATGATCACAGAGACTTGGCATTGCCCATATTTGCTTTTATCTTTCATTCCCTTTCCTTCCAGTTTATAAGTATGGATAGAGTTAAGGAAAAAGTTTTATACCCACATGCATTGAAGGAATACTGTTTATCTTCCTATTTCAGTGTGATTTGACTTCCTGTGTTACAGTGGCAACTCACATGATCTCATTGCCTTGGATACTGGAACAAATGGGTAGCAGGTGTCTTTAGCCTGGGGCTGTAGTTGATTTTTGTAAAGATTCTCTGATCTTCTAATACCTTCCTTGGATTTGCTTCAGGTTAAACAAAGCAGGAATCTCAGCAGCAGGGATTAAAGAAACTGGTTGATTATAGAAGCTAAAAATGAGAGAGCCTAGTGAGGAACATCCCAGATGGTAGCAGGTGTTTTCTCATGAAAATCATCAAGGCTGGGTTAAAACAATGACTGCTTGACCTTCAGACACCATTGAGCGTGCTAAGCGTAGAACAAAGTTCCCCTTTACAATCCTAGTATGACAGAAATCAGTAAACAGCTTCCAACAAGAGTTACATAACAATGGGTTACATAGACCCCTGGCAGAGGGGCCATTGGTGCCAATAGTTGGCAAGGAGTGGACATAGAAAGGCTTGTCCTCCACAACTTTACACATGCCTAACTCCTCTAATTGAAAGGTTCTCTGGAAAGAATTGTGTACCTTTTCCAAGGGATGTACTTTTTCATCCTATGGCACCCAACCATACTGGTGCAGAGCCAGGCATCATTCTGCTTAATTAGTTAAATACAGGGACATCAGCCGAGTCAGAACTGTCCAGAGTTTTGTTAAGTTGTGAGGCAGTGAAGAATGAGATGAAAATATTTGCCACCATCTTTTTTATTCCACTGGTCCTTCTCTTAGTGATCTCTGACAACTCACCCCTTTCTACCCCTCCAATGTCACCTCTTGTTTTGGGCACAATTCCTCAGATATCTATCTTCCCTAAAAAAGTATAGAGCAGGGATGGGAAACTTGAGGCCTCAAGGCCACATGTGGCCCTCTAGGTCCTCAGGTGCAGCCCTTTGACTGAATCCAGACTTTACAGAACAAATCCCTTTCATAAAAGGATTGTTCTGTGAAACTTGGACTTAGTCAAAAGGCTGCATCCGAGGACTTAGAAGGCCACATGAGGCCTCAAGGCTGAAGGTTCCCCATCCCTGGTATGGAGCCTGTCTTCTGAAGAAGATTGGGATGGCAGAGGACCTAGAAGGACATAATCCGTACTTGGGTGACCACAACATGGGCAAGTTTTGTTTGCTGATCCATAAACCAAAACCCCTTCTTGCCTGGGTATCTTTAGGGCCCATCAAAGGGCTCTCTTTCAGACCCCAGGTTTTTAATGTTATTATTTTTTTAAACCATTGCTGGGACAAAGGCTTAGCTCTGGGAAGAAAGCTTTCCAACTATGGTGACTTTGCTCTTCTAGTGCTATTTTCTGTCCTGCCTGCAATTGTTTTCAGAGCTGCTCTGTTCTGTAATGCTGTGTGGTGAGGCAGGACACCTTATTACCCAGGGTTTGTTTTTCTGAACCAATTAGCCTGCTTTCTCCAAGGCATTAAAATCTTTGTTTGGTTCAAAGAAATAACTAATAATTGCTTATGCTAAAAAGAATAATATTTGTTGATTATAGACTAGACTTTTGGTTCCAGTGAGATCAGGATTTCCAGCTTATCACTTAAATTTCCTAATAGTTTTGGGGTGTACCACTTGTCTGTAGAGAATTTAGGTTGTTATTCATTTTTATCTCATCATGTATTTGATTTGCTTCCAGTTGTTCATGATCTTCGACCTTTTCTCTCTATCACCTCCTTAGGAGGGTGATTGCTTATTCTCATGGTCCCATAGTTTCCATTTTCATTTATATGGTGGCAACATCCTGAATTACCTTCTCACTTATGTCCCTCTATTTCAGTTCAGTTCAATTTAATATTTAGTATACCTTTTCTACGTACCAGACACTGTGTTAATCACTTAATCACCTCTTTTCAGTCATATCCATTATTTTCTCAAGATGTTCTTGTTTCTAGTTCATGCTTAATGTGGCCAAACTCATCACTTCTCAGGCCTTTACTCTACACTGTCTCTTTGGTTAGTATTGATAACTCTTCTCTCCTATGTCTTTTCTTAAGCCCAACTTTTGACTTGTCCCACCAAGGGATTGAAGTTTCTTTTACAACTTCTTTAGGCTTTATCCTTTCCTTTCTTTCCCACACCTGTTTTTATTCATTCATTGCACAAATGTTTGTTGAATGTCTGTAATGCAAGGTGCTGTGATTAGCTCTAAAGGTGTGCTTGTGCATGTACAGGTCCTTAACTCAGCTCACGGTCCAGTAGGGATGATAAAACATATACATGAATGACCACAGTATGAATAGTGTATTAGTGCCAGATCAGTGGTATAAAAGGTGGGAGCCTTCTTTGCTTTCCTCTTCATGTTAGGTGGAAACCTTCATTTCTAGCACTGTCTAGGATCACTAGTGCTGTTCACAGGGTTGTTGCAAGGATCAAATGAGATTATGTTTGTAAAGCACTTATCACAGTCACTGGCACATAGTAGGCAATTAATAAACACTTGTTTCCTTCCTCTAATCAGAGGTAGGAACCAGGAGTGCATAATTTCAGGAGAAGCCATTTGATTTCACAAACCTTTATTAAGCATTGCCTATGTATTATGCTAGAAACTAGGGGGTATATGGAATTTAAATGAGACAAGGTTCCTGGAGAACCCAAATCAATTTAAAGAACTGTGAACAGTTTTATTAAATAGATTTATAAGCAGTTTTGTTGCCTGTTGCTTATGATGGAGTTAAATATAGAATGAAGGCTGGTGGGAGTAGGAATGGTAGGATCAATGCCGTGCCCTTTGGATTCAGTGCACAGTATATCTGGCTGGGATTAAAGGAGCCTCTGAAATCATCATAGTCTGCAGCATCTAAAGCAAGTCAAAAAACCTAGTCTCAGAACCAAGAAACAACTTAATAAAAATGGAATATTTGGCTTGTGGTACAGAGAGTATATTTCTTTAGGTTTCTGGTAGTCATCACATGCTCAGTTCTTAGGATGCCTGTGGACAATATTTTTAAAGCTGTTTTAGGACTATGATGTTTTTAAAAAGAAAAACAAGAATCTACCCTTATAATATAAATAATTTAAATAAATAAAAATTAAATAGCATAAATAGAAATGCCTACAAATAGTTGAGGAGGCTGAGGCCAAGAGAGGAGAATGACTTAGGCAGAACTTTGGGCAGAACTGGTATTAGAATAGGGCTTTCCTGATTTCCATCTTTCCTGACTCTCCCTGTGGTGCTGGTTTGGTTCATTGTACAGTGTTTGAACTAGTCTCAGCCATTTATGGTTGTAGATGACAATAATATAACTTGTGAAATGTTTAATTTTTTTCCTGAGCTTATTCAACCATTATTACCATTATGTAACTGCCGCTAAACTTTTTCAGGGTAACTGGGGTTTAAAAACAAAACAATGCAAACATTGCTGATTCCTTTTGTGGCGAGTGCATTCTTTGGGGATGAGCCAGACCAGTATGAAACCCTCACTGAATGAGTAGACTGAAATGTGGGCCAGTCTTCTCTCTTGTGTCTTCTTCCCCTCTCCACTGGGGCCTAGCCCAGTATGCCAGGAATGCACCCCTGTCTACTGCTAGGTGGTTATTGGTTCAGAAGCCTAGGTTTGTGTTGGCTGAGAGCTTAGGGCCGCAGCACTCGTGGCCATCCACTTGAGGTAGGCTGGCTGGCGAAGCTCTGACCTGCAGAGCTGAGGGCTTCTGCTCAGCCCGTGGAATTATACATGGTCTTTGGACTATCCCGTTCCTTCTGTAGCTGTTTGTTAAGCACTTGCAGGGTGAAACCTGTGCTTCATTTGATGGACATAATTATGACTTATCCCAGGCTGTTAGGGAGTTAGACCTGCTGCTTCCTCTTCAGCTCTGGATCTGCTTTGGCATGGTCCTTAGCAGTCTTACTTCCCTGGCTCTTCAGAATTC
Source organism: Potorous gilbertii (assembly GCA_028658325.1). Lineage (NCBI taxonomy): Eukaryota > Metazoa > Chordata > Mammalia > Diprotodontia > Potoroidae > Potorous > Potorous gilbertii. The sequence goes on along the minus strand of CM053769.1, from coordinate 499,938,062 downwards.
TCTTCCTCCTCTGCTTGTCTTCTTGGCATTAGACCATGCACACTTTATCAGGGCTTGCCACAAGTGGACTTGACTCTTATCAAAGTTCAGTAGTCTCTGCTTTGTTCCTTTTTTCAGGCTTATTCTTTCCAGGAGCCTAAACCGATTCTCTGCCTTTGTTTCCTGTACCATTTTCTGCAGGAGGCAGATGTCTAAATATATGTTGTTAATTTATTCATTTTTTTTCATACTTCTTGATTTACAAATCCCTTTCGCTTACATGTTTAACTTGCTCTTTCCTACAGCCCTAAGGTAGGCAGACATGTTTATCTTTTTAAAATACCGATGGATTTTTGCCTTTGGCTGCTTGAGGGAAAAGGGTGAAATGACTCATTGGGGCTTTCTGGCCTTTTCATTCTCTTAGAAATTCCCTCCTCCTTCTATTGTTGCTTGAATGACGGGTAAACAAGTTCACAGCCTTTTGCAGCTTAGAGGAGCACTAATAATTGCCTGAGACTGTGCTCTTGTGCCTTTTCCATGCAGCAGTAATTGTGGGATGTTGTCTCAGCTCTCACCATGCTGAGAGAGACATGACCAATTCAGGAATTGTAAGCAGGTTATGGAGTGAACAACTTGGGAACAACCCTTGGTCCAGAGGGTTTTCAAATACTCAGATTTTTCTGAAACCTATTTATCTAGCAGCTTGGATCACATTGAGGAATTTCAGAATGAGTGACTTTATCCTTTCTCATCACTGTGAGGTAAGTCAAACAGGGACTGATTTCAGGCAGTTATGTTTGTGAGGTAAAAAGTTTCTAGTACTAGTGAAAAGCTGGGGGAACACCCCCACCCCTGTAGTGTGTCCAAACCCTTTTATCTTTGTAACAAATTGGGTGCTTTGGGAGGTTTGTTTTTTGGTTCCCAGGGCTTACCAGAAATAAACTTTGAACACCATTGTTGTTCTTCAGTTGTTTCAGTTGTGTCCGATTGTTTGTGACCCCATTTGGGATATTGGAGCGATGTGCTATTTCCTTCTCCACCTCATTATACAGATGAGGAAACTGTGGTAAACAGGATCAAGTGACTTACAGCTAGTAAGTGTGTGAGGCCAGAGTTGAACTCAGGAAGACTTATCTTTATGAGTCCAGGCTGGTGCTACCTAGCTGCCCTAGTTTAACATCATGGTGTGATTTCCAAATCAGTGATGATTTAGTAAGCTATCTCAACTTCTCTGAGAAATGTGTTGGATAATTTAGGGTAATGTACAATGCAATTTGCTTATTACGTCAGCGTAAATCAAGACTGACTGGTGAAAAAGACTCATATAACACTTGAACCAGAGATCAACCTCAAACTACATATCCCATAGTCCTAAAAGTCAGCATATCCCAAACTGAACTTTTATCTTCCCTCCCACTCCCTTCTTTCCCTGTCAAGAGTACCACCACCCTCCAGGTCTCCCAGGATTACAACCTAGGTGATATCTGCTACTCTTAACTCTCATCTCTTTCCCCTCCCCCCCCACCATGTTACCATAGCCAATGCTTTGTCAGATTCTGTTTGTTCTACCTAGCTTCACAGCGTCTGTGTACACTCCTTCTTTGCTGTGACAGTGACAACCCCTGGAACAGGCCCACTTTTCTTTGTGCTCTAACAGATGCTGGGCAGTCTGCCTACCTCAGCTGCCTTCTTTATTCTAATCAGTCTTCTAGCTGGCTGTCAGATCATTCTTCCTAAAGGGAAAATCTGCACCTGTGGACCCCCCCCCCACCCCCCCCCACATTTAGTCAGCTCCAGTGGCTCTACAGTTTGGCTTTTAAAGCCGTTCATAGCCTGACCCTTCCAGCTTTCTTATACCTGTTCCCCTTGCCACACTCTGCAATCCAGTGACACTGACCTTGCTGTTCCTCACACAGGACACACAGGCATTTGCACCAGCTTGTCTCCCAAGCCTGGAATTCTCCTTCTCCTTTTCTCTGCCTTGTGACTTCCCTGTCTTCTTTCAAGGCCCAGCCAAAATCATACCTTCTATAAGAAGCCTTTCCTGTTTCTCCTAATGCACTTAATGCATTTCTCTTTGTTGATAATCTTCAATTTATTCTATTTACATCTTGTTTTCATGTTGTCATCTCCAGACTGAACTCCTGGAGAGCAGGAACTGTTTTAGTACAGTGCTTAGCACATAGTGGTGCTTAATCAATGCTTGTTGATGTGACTTGCTATAGGATGAGTAAGATGTAGATTTTACTATTTTAGCTTGTGACATCATTGGACCTTTGTCCAGACAGTGCTTTACTTGCTTGTAGTAGAAGTTAATGTCAATGTCAATTAATGTATTTTTACCTCTTAAAGATCTCTTTCTCCCCAGTTTTGTTGCTGTAGGGAACTAGTGAGGAAATTCCCTCTTCCAGTGCAGCTTATCCCAGAGAGTTCCCTGAAGCGCTGAGAAACTGAATGGCAGAAGCAGGAGTGAACCCTGTGTCTTTCCAACTCCTGGTTATCTCTCTATCCATTATAACACTTATGCCTCTGCGAGAGTGAAAAATAATCACCTCTCATGTAGGTGGCACTATAAGTTTCAGAGAGACTCTTACAGTAGAAAGGGATCCCACAGTCATCTAACCTGACTTTCCACCTGGTACAGGTGCCTCACCCTGATGATACCCTGGCAATCATCATCCATACCATGGGACCTCTTTATTCCATAAGGTTTACATTTTCATTGGGTTTTTTTGGTTCAGTTTTGAAATGAAATTGTTATTGTTAGGATAGATGTTTCTTAATAAATTACAGTAGAAACAAACCATGTGTTGCAATCCAAGGAAATTTAAATTTTCCTTTTTTAAATTAATTTTATTTATTTTTAGTGCTCCACAATCAGACCATACAACTTAGATTATTATTTTTCCTTCCCTCCCTGTGACAGCACACAACTTCATATAAGTTCCACACAAACATTCCTACTAAATATACTTTCACCGTAGTCATGCTGTGTAGAAGAATTAAGTTGAATGGGAGAAATCATACAACAGACTAAAATGTCATACACCCACAAAAAAATGATCTGCTACATTCCGCAATTGAATTCCACAGTTCCCCTTTTGGATATGGAAGGCATTCCATCCCAGAAGACCATTGGGAACCTTTTTTAAGGCCTTGCATTACTACAAAGTTCCAAGTCTACTAGAAAAAACTCTCACACACTGTCGTTGTTGCTGTGCACAAATTTCTCCTGGCTCTGCTCCCCTCTCTCAGCATCAGACCACATAAGTCTTTCCAGGCCTCCCCAAAGTCTTCCTGTTCATCATTTCCTTTAGGGCAACAGTATTCCCTTACATTCATGCACCACAATTCATTCAGCCATTCCCCAATTGATGGGCATCCCCTTGATTTCCAGTTTTTGGCCATCACAAAGAGTGCTGCTATTAAATATTTTTGTACATGTGGGACCCTTTCCTATTTTTATGATCTCTTGGGGATACAGTCCTAGTAGCGATATTACTGGGTCAAAGGGTATGCACATTTTTGTAGCCCTTTGGGCGTAGTTCCAAATTGCCCTCCAGAGCTCTACGTTTCCATTGTTGATGAAAGTGCCCTCTTATGGTAAATCAAAATCAGACTCTCTGTGGTTTCTAGTTATTGTTCTTATCTGTTTTGGGGAGGAATGGGAAGAGTTTGTTACTACTAATCTCTCTTCCACTCTTTTCCACGTGGAAGTTTTTCAAGTAATTGTCCCCTTAGGTCTTCTCTTCTGATCAAACATTCCCAGTTTCTTCAACTATTCCAAATAAAACAGAGGTTGGTCCCCCTTCGGCAGCCTCAGCCACTCTCCTCTGAACCTATCATTTTGATAAAACCCTTCTTCAGATATGGATCACATGACTTGTTCTGAGCAAGTGGAGTGAAAAGCACAGTACAGTGAAAGTAGTATTACCTTGCTGTTTCTAGATGCTATATTTCTTTGAATTCCACCCCAGATTACTACCACACATCCTTCAGGACATGCTGGCCAGATCCAGCAATTCCTTGGGTTAGGAAATGCTTTACTGGTGAATTTTTTTTCTGGCATTGTTAGCTTGTCACCAGTTTTATATTGTTATTTATGATAGAATGTAAATGTAGGCTGTCTCTAGCTTACTAACAATGGAGTTCTAAAAGATTCTCTATAAACTGAAGAATGTCGTTTCCCATAAAAACTGTTGCAAATAGAGCTTAGCAATTCAGACTGTGTCCCAAAGACCATTTAGCCCATTGTGTGCCAGAAGAATGGTACTAACTGTTCTATTTAACAAAATACGATAGTCACATTTATACTACATTTGCTATAGAAAATGCTTTTTCAGTTATATCTAGGAAATCCCAAAACACTGGTCTTTTCTTCCTCCCCTACATTTGCAGTAGTGAGATGGGATGTGGGTCTTCTGGGTGCTAGGAAGGACTTTTGCTAAAAAGAAGTGGACATTAAGTGCTTATAGTTAGAGCTGGAGCAGTCTTAGAGATCACCTTGTCCAAGAAACTGAGGCCCAGAGAAAAGAGACTTGTCCAGAGTCACTGGAGTGGTAAATAGTCAGACTAGGACCTCTGACTCCAAGTGAGGCATGTTTCCCTGCCATGCTGAGAGTGTATACTGCTCCGTCAGTCATTTGTGAAGTGTATGAATTCAGGAGCAGGTGACTTGCGGCTCCATTTGTACCATTTGTTGGAATGTTGAATGTTAGTTGGGAACATTGTGCTTGATTGTATTTTTCAGTTTTTGATGTAGCTCAAAAAATATAGGTAATGATTAGAATAATTTTTAAACCATTGTATTTGTGACCACCATCTATGTATATGGTGAGGCATATTATACATTAAACCTATAGTTAGCAGTTATCCGTTCCAACTTTCTTATTTATAAATGAGGAAAGTGAGGAAACCTTAGGTGAATTTCCCAGGGTCAAACAGGTAGTAAATAGCAGAGGGGAGATCTGAACTGAGATCCTCTAGTTCCAACTCCAGCAACCTTTGTAGTATCCTACATAACCTTGAGTGAATTTCCAAAGTACAGATATCATAGTTATAGTGTAAACATTTGGAATCCTATCATTGGAAGTACAAAGAGCAAAACACTTAAATTCTCAAGGAGCTGAAAAGGATGATTAGTCATCCAGCAGGAAGCTGCCGTCTTGACAGCCAGAAGTCTTGAAATTCATCTTTGATTTAGAGTCAGGAAACTGCCACTAAATCTGTTGAAGTTTAAGCATCTGGCATTTAGTAGGCTTATCGGAGATCTGGGTCATGCAGATTCATCAGGATTGTACAACTTGTTGTCCCTTAGTTTTTGTTCCTCTTAGTTCAGATCTTCTTCCCCTCCCTATCTGAAGAACTTGGAAAGGGAGAGTCTGTTGAACTCAGTGACCTGTGAGAATCCTTCCAGTTCTCAAATCACCTGTTGGAGGAGAGCTCCTCCCTGGTCCCTTTTTAATGTATTCCCTGAGCTTCAGTGCTTCTGTGTTGCCATGGCTAGATGGTAAAATGTAAGAAGGAAAACAAAACAGAGGAAGGAAACTCAGAGCAGAATGTCTAGCCCAGATAGGTCACAGGACAATCAGGGTGAGTTAGAGGCTCAGTTTTAAGTACCTTGGACAGGTGGTTCCCTGCTGTTCTTATTGAGATCAGAACTAAGGAACTGAGCTAAACCCTTGACTCTTCTTTATAATAGAAAGGCAGTTGTCCTGTGAAAGTGATCTTTGTTTTTACTGAAGAGAGATCATGTAGACACAGTCACCATTATCCCTTCAGATGTCTCCAAGTACCCTTGAGCCTTTCCACCTTCTTCTACCACCTCACAGACCTAGGTCAGGTTTCTCCCCTCTCCCCCAGATGACCATGAGAGCCTGGTCTCCCTGCATCCAGTCTCTTCCCCCTCCAGGCCTCCTTCCACAAAGCTGCCAAACTGATATTCTGAAAGCACAGGCATGAGCAGATCAGCTCCATGCTCAAGAAGCTTCTGTAGCTGTCTTTTACCTCTAGGATAAAACACAAACTCCTCTGTTTGGCATTTAAAGCCCTTCACAATTTGATTCTAGCCGGTCTTTCCAAGCTTATTTATTCACTATTTATTTATTCCACTATTCTGCACTTCAGCCATATTGACCCACTTGCTGTTCACTGTTCTCTATGTTCCATCTCCCATCTCCAGTCCTTTGCCCAGATTGATCCCTATGCTTGGAATACACTCCCTTCCTCACCTCAGCCTTGTAAAATGCTTGAATTCCTTCAAGGCTCAACTCTGAGTGCCTCCTACAAGAAGCCAAGCCAAGTTCTCCCCTTTGCCTGCCAATCTGCTGCAACTAGGGCCCCCTGGGAATTATTTGTATCTACTTTGCTTATATTTTGTACATAATTTCCTTTATCTCCGTACTTGGAGTTTTCCCCTTGATAGAACATTGGTTTCTTGAGGGCAGGAATTATATTTTGTCTATGTATCCCCAGTGCCTTAGTCAGCATTTGATAAATGCTTGTTGAATGAACAAACATATGAAGATAATGTGTAGTCTAATAGTGGGGTTCAAAAAGTCAGTTTTTCAAGGACCAGACAGGGAAGGTGTGGCTGGGGAGCCCTGCCTCTCTGAGAAGATATGGGGTGTATGAGTGATTGTCAGTGAGTGTGTGTGTTATGGAAGCTCCCTTGCTCTGAGGGAGGCCAGTGCCCAGCAATGGCGGGGGGCGGGGTGCCCCTGTTCTGGGCTCCAGACATATGGGAGGATGTGCTTAAACAAGCAGCTGTCTTGGGGAAACATCTTGAGGGTCTTTGAGATCATGCCGTGTGTCCATCAGTTGGAGACAGATGATATTGTTAGCCCTTGGAAGGTAGAGTGGGGTGGTATAGTTGCTTTTACGCTTTGAAGGACAGTCAGCGTGTAATTGAGCTACTTGGTTCCAGAAGACAGAACTAGGATTACTCCTCAGTTCACATTTTGTTACTCAGTTGCTGTAACCCTGAGAGCTACATCTACTTTGTACAAATTCTCTTTGAATGTTAAAAAGAAGTTCTAGATTTGCTAAGTAGAGACCCTGTTGGAAAGGTGACATAATAGTTGACTATACAAATAGTTCTTACTTATATAAGTGGACCATTCTGCAGACCTCTCTGTTCAATGATTTTTACCTAATGCACATTTGCCCACAGACATGGAGGGAGGGAGGCAGGAAGAGAGTCCTGCGGAGGGGGTTCCTGGGTCACAGTCAGAGAAGCAAGGGCAGCAGTGCTTTGGGACTGGGACAAGTTGCAGGGGAGTTTGCTCAGAACTGAGAGGAAAACCACGTGGGAGGCAGACATGAGGGGCTAGGCGTGGACAGAGAGGAGAGGACAGGTGACTGGGGGGGGTGGACATGTAGGGGCTAGACGTGGACAGAGAGGAGAGGATAGGTGACTGGTGCGGGGGTAGACATGTAGGGGCTAGACGTGGACAGAGAGGAGAGGACAGGTGACTGGGGCGGGGTGGGTGGACATGTAGCACCCAAGCCTGGACACAGGTAAGGGGAGCAGGGCAAAGGTCTCTCACTGGAGGAGATCTACAGCAAAGTTGGGGAGAAGGCATCAGCCATGGCAGTCTCTCCTGTGTCTTTCTGCTTTTACTTGGAAGGTTTTGTTTTGATTGTAAGGGGAGGTGAAAGGCCATGAACCTCCTAGCCAGGGAGCAGGAGTGAAGAGCGAGAGCACAGTTCTATACAGTGAAGTTAAGTAAGTTTTTTTTGGAATGTGGATTTCTTTCAGAATTCCTTAGGTAAAGTCCATTTTGCATAATGTGAATTTTATGTAACATGAGAAGTGTCTGTAGTAACTATTCCTGCTTAGTTGTTTCTTGGCTTCAATTTGGGCAGCGAATGCCACAGTTGAAGGGATAGGCCAGAAGATTGACCAGTTAGCCACAATGATTTGATGGGTTTTGTTTTTTCCTCTAGGGTCATCTAGCAGTCGACATCCAAATCAAGCAACTCCAAAGAAAAGTGGAATAAAGAATGGCCAGATGAAGAATAAAGATGATGAATGTTTTGGGGACGACATTGAAGAGATCCCAGACACAGACTTTGACTTTGAAGGGAACCTGGCCCTTTTTGACAAAGCAGCCGTATTTGAAGAGATCGACACTTATGAGAGAAGGAGTGGCACCCGCTCCCGGGGCACCCCAAATGAAAGACCCACTCGATACCGGCATGATGAAAACATACTAGAATCTGAACCTATTGTCTACCGGCGGATCATGGTGCCCCAGAATGCCAGCAAAGAATTCTGTACTGGTGAGTCAATCACTTCTTCTGCTATTCAGTTCTGATTACCTGATTTCCTGAATTTTGTTGAGTAGCTTTCCTTCCTTGGTGTATATAAAATAGTAAAAATTATTTTAAAGTCTTTATGTGAAAACTATAGGATGGACTAGATCCTTCAAAATAACTTATTCCTGCAAGGTGATTTATTTAGGAAGGGATTTTGTGGTACATTCATTTATTTTTTCCAAGTAATCAGGATACTGTGGCCTTCTTATAAGAAAATAAAAATGACTGATGTTCGTGATTTACAAATCCTTTACATATATGTAGGATCTTACCATTTAGAACCAGAAAAAAGGCCTTAGAGGCCACTTCATCTCTTTATTTTACAGATGAGGAAATTCGTCCTCCATAATTTCATCTGATCATCCTGACAACCCTGGGCAATATTCTGTGCAAGTGTCACTATTGTCATGTTGCATTTGAGCAAGTAGAGCCCCTCCTGCTGCCCTGTGTCTTTACAAAGATTTCCATTGTGTGGCGGAGGAGACTGAGGCTCCAAGAGGTTAACTGATTTACTCATAATCTGTAGGTAACAAGACTCAATCTAAGTCTTCTCACTGAATCAGTTGCTCTTTTCCACTATTCCCTGGTTGCTTTGAGCTGATTTCAAGGCATTAATTTCTCTAATGGGGGTACTTATGTACCTGCAGTTATTTGCCTGGAAGAATTTGGCCTGCTCTTTATCATAGCCTTTATCAAAGAAAGGGCCGGACTTAGGGCGGTGGTCTTATGGGGAAGGAGAAGGAGGCAAGTCTGAAAAAGTTGATGGGTCACTAAGACTTACTAGCTCATTGAATGTGGACTGAGTAAAAGTGATAGAGTTGTGGCTTTGAGGTTGCAGACCTGAGTGACTGAAAGGATGGGGGGCCCTCAACTACAATCAGTTCCCTTCAGGGAAGTGACTCCACAGCCACATCACAGAATGAAGCTTTCTCAGGGATCCTGAAGGGGATGCCAGCTGAGAGACAGCTTAGGCTGCTCTGACTGTGGCCAATCCTGGAAGGGCTGTGGGCACACTGACTCTCCAGCTCGATGCAGAGGGGCTTATCCTCAGACTGCTCACACAGGGTTGCATATTTAAGCCATAGCAGCCCTGGACAGCTGCCTCAAAAATCTAGTGGAGGTTCATCTCTTTTAACTGAGAGAGAACCTACATTGGTGAGATCATATCCTTGATGTATTGGAGTGCCTTAAATTTAGGATCAGCTCTGGAGTATTCAGGAAGGAAGGAAACAAGCATTTATTTAGCACCTGTTGTGTGCCAGTCTCTGTGCTAAGCACTTTATAAATATTTTCTCATCTGACCCTTGCAGTGGCCTTGAGAGGAAGGTACTATTGTTATCTGCATCTTACAGTTGAGGAAACCAAGGCAAACAGTATCTGTGAGGCTGGATTTAAACTCAGGTCTTCCTGACTCCAGGTCCCATGTTCTTGCTACCTAGCTGTCTCTGAATTTAAGTGAGAGCTGCCCAGAAAAGTTTATGCAGACATTTTCTCATTTCTCCCTCTTCTGATGTAAGAACTCCACTGTACATTCACTGAGCATGCTTGTCTTCTCATTTGCTTTGTATTCTTTGTATATTTCTTATCTACCCATATAAGATTATAAGGTCTTGAAGGCCAGGATTTAGTTTTCATTTACTTAATGTCTTCTGGGCCATGCTCTATACTAGGCCCTAGAGATAACAGAGACAAAATGTAAACAATCCTCACCCTCAAAGAGCTTGTGCTTTGATTAGGGGAAGTAAGGCCCCAAGATAAGTAAAATCAAAGTACAGTTACACTGTATACAGTGCACTGTGGGAGGAGAGTACTAATAATGGAGGGAGAAGGGAGCAGGAAAGGTTTCATTTTGGAGCTGTTACTTGAGCTGACCTTTGAAGGAATCCAGGCATTTCATAAGGCCAAAGTGAGGAAGGGAGTGTAATTTCAGGTATAGGGATCAGCCTGGGCAAAGGACTGGAGATGGAAGGTGGAACATAGAGAACAGGGAACAACAAGGGGGCCAGTTTGACTGGAGTGCAGAATAATGGAATGTATTGAGTAAATAAGCCTGGAAAGACAAGCTAGAATCAAGTTGTGAAGGGCCTTTAAGTGCCAAACGGAGGAGTTTGTGTTTTGTCCTAGAGGTAAGAGATAGCTACAGCAGCTTTTTGGGCATGGAGCTGACCTGCTTATGCTTGTGCTTTCAGAGTATCAGTTTGGTAGCTTTGTAGAAGGAGGCCTGGAGGGGGAGAGACTGGATGCAGGGAGACCAGGTTCTCATGGTCATATTGGGGAGAGGGGAAAAGGGCCTGACCTAGGGCTGTGGCCTTATGGGGAAGGAGAAGAAGGCAAGTCTGAAAAAGTTGGTGGGTCACTAAGACTTACTAGCTCATTGAATGTGGACTGAGTAAAAGTGATAGAGTTGTGGCTTTGAGGTTGCAGACCTGAGTGACTGAAAGGATGGGGGGCCCTCAACTGCAATTTGCAAACTGGGCAGCAGAGTTGGGTTGGGAGAAGGATTATGGATTCTTTTGAATTTGAAATGCCTGTAGGATTATCAGGATGAAAAGTGCAGCATCTAGTCACTTAGAAATACTTGTTGCAATGAATGAGTAATTGTCTGACCTTTGCTTATTTCATCAAAAGAGGGAACTAGGATATCAGACTCATCACTCTGTTTTGTTAGTTATTCAATCGCTCAGGCAAAAACATTTTGCTAACATGACCGAGGTTCTTGCCAGGGATTTCGGTTTGGGATTGTTAATACATTGTTTATTTTTCTTGATGTGCATTTTACTCATGTTAATAAATATAATACAAGTTAGTTAGCACAGAAATATTCATGATAAATTATTGGCCAAGAGCTGATTCATTGTTGTCATCTATGGAGATAGCTTGGGTTATTTTTGAACTAGAAGAAAGAACTTAATTATTTCTTTATGGGCCTCAAAATGTGGCTTGCTATGTCCCCTTGCAGTCTTTGGTCCTAAATAAAATCATGTGCATAGCTCAAAGTTAAGTGGGAGAAACAGAGAAGGAAACTTATAGTGTTTGTTTTCCTAAGAGCACTGGAATGATCCCTCAGTTTTACTATCTTCAAAGTCCTCTGCTCTCTGACCTAGCAGTGTCATCTCTCTGTGTAGATGCTATAGAAATGCTTCATTGTCTGGAAGGGCGGCTTTGTTACCCTCTTTCACTTACTGAACTTGTGGCCTCCTAAAATACCCACAGCTTTCTTCACACAACCTGCTATTTGCTATTTTTCCCCAATCCTGTACTTTTGAGGCTGATTTTTGAAATACGAGTGTGTTTATTTTTCTTTTCCCTTCTGTTTCAAGATAATGTGCTCTGAACAGTAACTCAAAATCCATGATTGTGGGATGGTACAGGATGTAATTTTTCAGAAAAATGATAGGAATGTTTTGGGCATGGTAAGAAGACAGCCTTGCCATGGAATGAAGTGGCTCGGGTTGAGAACTGTTGTAAGGGTGTAGGTGCCTTCAAAGGGTGCCATCAAATAGCTTGTGTTTCCCTCTAGACAAATGGAGACGTGGATAAGTTCTAGTCTTCTTTCATATTTTCTTATCCTTTTCATTTGCAAAAATCTGTTGATAGATATCAAATGCAGATATGTTAGATATCATACAGGAAATAGATCCAGGCTTTTCTGAAAAGTGAGTGCCTTGGTGTTTGCATTGAGCAAACTATGAGAGTCCTTTCTGAGAACAGTATCCATAGGCCTGAGTTAACTTCACAATAATACTTAGCTTAGCCCAGGATGCACAAGATAGTGCAAGTCACAGATTCACGTATTTGGCTACTCTGGTTTTCTGGTTGATCATGAGCAGAGCAGAGTAAAAAAGAAATAATGTTGACTGGCAGAGCCTCTGGTAACAGTGCTTGCTGTCACTAAGCAGTCACCTAGCTTGCTGCTTCTAGAAATGTCATCTTCTCTGCTCAGAGCCCAAAGACCTCTTGGCACAATGAATTCCAAGCCTTTCTTAGAGGAAACTGAGCAAAGGTCAGAGCCTGGGGATAAAAACTTCCTGATGGGACTTCATATCCAATTTGATTCAGAGCTGTTGGGAGGATTATAAGTCAGCCTGTTGAATGGGACATCTGAAGAGCAATACAGACTCAGAAAATGTCTAAACTGGAGAGGACCCTTTCCTTTAAGGAAGGCCCAGAAAAATGAAGAGATTGTCTTGAGTTCCCCCCTAGAGGGTGGGTGGTAGAGGGGAGCCTTCTAAAAGGCTCTAAAAGAAAGGCTTCTCAAAGAAAGGCTTCTAACTCCAGATTCCTCTCTTTCCACTGGGTCAGACCTGCCTCAGCTTTTAAGGAAGAAAGATCATGTCTAAATCTATGTTGTTGTCTTGTACCCAAATGATTTATTGTGTATTAACTTCTCTATAAAAAAGAGGAGTTGGATTGAATGAATTCCAAGCACCATAGTTCAGAATGAATTCAGCTCCGGATCCTGTGAACTTTAAACATTAATGACATATACACATATAAAGCTGTTTATATTTTAAAGTAAACTCTTTTTTTTTAACTCCTTCTGTATGAGTGAATGAATGAGTGAAAAAGCACATGCACTGATATGACATACAAAAAATAACCTGTTGTGATGGCCCACCTTTATTTAGGACTTACCTCACAACAACTTTCTGGACTAAATAGTGCAAATATTATTGCTCCCATTTTACAGATGAATTAACTGAAGCTCCCCACAGTTAAATGGCTTGCCTAAGACCATGTACCTAGTAAGCATTGGAGCCAGAATTTGAACCCAGATCCTCTGACTGTAAGTCCAGCACTTTTCCCACTACTTCCCCTTACATCAACAATAAAATAGAATGCAGTGAAGAACCAATGTCATATCACATGAGTAGAACAGAGAGGGCTGTAAGAAAAAGGAGTTACTTCTAATTAGGGTGGTCAGCTTGTGGAATAGGAAGGATTTGAGTTGGGCCTTGAAGGATTTCGGTAGTCAAAGAGTTATGATTTTTAGGAGTAGAGAAGAATTAGGAGAAAGGGGGCAGATTACATGAACAAAAGCAGGGAAATATGAATATACAAAATTGTCTTCAATAGACATTGAATAAATTAGTTTGACTGGAGTTAAAGGTCCTTGTCAGACAATAACAAGATTAAAAAATGATATTAAAACCATTGTAGAAAACCTTAGATACCCAGGTCAAGGAATTCAGGCTTTATTCATTAGGCAGTAAGGAACCATAGGAGGTTTTCTAATCTAAATGATATGATCAGAGTAGTTGAAGAACTAGTGTTAATCTGGCAGAGATATGAAGGAGGAATTAGGGGTAGAGAGAAACTAGAAACAGTGGTTATTATTTATACTAGTTTAGGTTGAGATGTTAAGGGCATAGCTTTAGTAGTGATTGTCAGAGTGGAAAGAAAAGAATGGATTTGAAAGAGGAAGAAAAGAACCAAGATTGCTCCCAAATTTTGACGAAGCCTGTGTGACTGTAAGAGGGCTGGTGGTATCTGACCCAAACATAAAGGTCAGAAGGGAAAACTAGTTTGAATGAGAAATGATGATTTGAAGGGAGGGGGGATCTCCAAGTGGGAGTGTTCATCAGGCACCCCCTAAAGCTACAGCAGTCAACGATATCTCCCAGAAGAGACTGTAGAGATAGAAGAACAAAGGACTGAACACAGGAGAATCAAGAAGATGGACAGAAGAGGGGTAAAGGAATGAGCCAAGATGAAGTAGGAGATCAGGGCTATCGGAGAAGACAAGAAGAGAACTTTTAAAGATGTGGTTGGCATTGTCATCTGTTACAAAAAAGTCATAGGATAGTCGAAAAGAGATGAGATACAAACTTGAAGGAAGAGATGTGAGGAGTGGGCATCAGACGACCCTCAACTCTTGTCTGAAATGTACAAGGGAAGGTTGAGTACTTACACATAAATACACACAGATTTTAGTGTACAAACACATCAAATTCAAAAAGAAACAAGTGGCAGTAGAGGGGAGGAAGAGGTATAAGCAGGAGGGTAACTGGGGAGGGAATAGGTAGAAATAAAATAAACTTCGGGATCCTGAGGTGGGTGGGTGGGACCGAGGGGGAGTAGAAAAGAAAATAACTAGAATCTAAGCTATTGCAAATTTTTTGGTATATATTTATATTTTTAAAGCTATCCTCTCTATGTTCTATTGTACCCATGAAAATGCTCCTTTTTGGTGTGTTCAAAATTAAATTAAATTCAAAATGAAATAGAATAAAAGCAAGAAGGAAGACTGGTGCTTTAACATTTTTTTCAAATAAATTTTTATTGAATTTATTTTTTATATCACCCACATTCCCTAACCTATCCTTCCTTCCTAAAGAGCTGTATCCTGTAACAAAGAATAAAAAAGAGGGGAAAAAATTGTTTATACCTTCCCATATCTGTGCTTTGGGGTCTTGCCTGGTCCTGGTAATGTCCCCATCATTCAGTTTTGATTGTTCTGTTGTTCTTTTATTTGTAAATTTGTTATTGTTTTTCTGGTTTTGTTTATTTCACTTTGCATTAATTTATATAAGGCTTTATATGCTTCTTTGTATCAACCATACTGTTCTTTATAGAATAGTAGTATTCCATTAATAATAGTGATAATACTTAATTTTTGTATTGAGCTTGAAGATTTGCAAAGTGTTTTGCTTCTTTTATCTCATTTGATTATATTCATATACCACACCTTGATGAACCATTCTCCAGTTGATGGAGTGGGTACTTTGTTCTTTCTGATATGAGAAGTGATGCTGCAGATCTTTTGGTGGATATGAAGCTTTTCTTTCTATCATTGGCCTCCTTGGAGTAGGTTTATCCTTAGCAGTTAAATATTTGTGTCAGAGGGCATGGGCACTTTAAGTACTTTGTACAATCCAAATTGCTTTCCCAAGTGGTTAGCACAATTCACACAAGTGCATGTGCTTTTCTTTCTTCAATATCGCCATTATTTTTGTCATCTTTGCCAATTTGCTGAGTCTGAGGTGAAACCTCAGCATTGTTTCTGATTTGTATTTCTCTTATTAGGAATTTGGAGCATTCTTTCAAATGTTTATTAATAATTTACAATTCTAAGCATCATTGTTCATGTCCTTAGAATTATTTACTGTGCATTGTTCTGTTGTATACTGGTACATTTTTGATGTGAGGGAACATGAAGATACTGGAAACAGAAGAGGGATGTAGGCTTGCTATAGAGTAGAAGACTTGCTCTTTCTTTCCCAGTGGCTGACCTTTCCACCTTTCCCTGTGATTCCTCCCCTCTCACCTAACTCCATGTCTTTGTAACTTATTTGAGAATATCATTTTCTGTGGTTGAGCTCCTCCATTTTATAACTGAGAAAACCAAGCCCTAGGATAGTTAAATAGCTGTCCTGAAGAGCAGTGGGTATTTCGTTGTAGAATAGGATTTGACTCAGGTTCTGGATCTCCCATTTTAGTATTTTGCATTGCACCACACTGAAACTCTGCATTCACAAATCATTATAATACAAGACAGTATGAGGAGAGAGATCATGAACATTTAGGGGCATCAACGTGGGCTTCAGAGAATTTTAAGAGACAGAGAAGAGAAGAGAGTGAATTCTGGACACAGGGTTAGTTTGTGCAAATTCACAGAAGCTCATAATGAAGGGCTTAACTTTCCTTTCCTGTTATGCTAGCTGTTATTATGTTTTGCATTCCTCTAAGAATGTGAGTTCCTTGAAGTCAGGAACTTTCTTTTATTTGAATGAGAGAGGTGACATGTACGTAAATAGTTGTACAAGACATACGGAATAGATGGAAGAGAACCTAACAGAAAGACACAAGTAGCAAGACTGAAAGGGCACTAGAAAGGTCCTCCTGTGGACGATGGCATTTAATCTGTGTCTTTAAGGAAGCCATCCTTGAAGAGGGACGTCATTCTGGGCATGGGGAGCAGTCATTGTTAAGGTACCAAAAAGGAGGATGAAGCACCTTGTGTAAAATGTGGCATATAGGGCTGATTCCTGGAAGGAAGTACTGTGTCAACATATTGGAAATATAGGAAGGGCCCAGGTTGTGAGGAGCCTTAAATGCCAGGCAGAAGAGTTGATATTTGATCTTTAGAAGTTCAGGTGGGAGCCACTGGATTTTGTGGAGTAGAGTTACACCTCTACTATAAAAAATCGTTTTGGCAGCTGTGAGGAGGAGGGACTGGAGAGGGGAGCAGCTTGGGGCAGGGACAACCATCAGAAGACTCTTGGGTGAAAGGTGATAAGGGACTGATCTAGATAGCTAACGCTGAGTGAAAAGGAGATAGGGCTGAGAGATGGGAAGAAGAAAAAGCAAAAACTTCTGGCAGCTGATAGGCTAGATGCTGTGAGAATGAAGAGTTGAGGATCAATCAAATCATTCATCAGGCATTTATTAAGCTCCTACTGTGTACCAGTCACTGTCCTAGGATCCAAGTACCAAGAATGAAAAGACTATTGAAAAAGTTATGTTCAAACTGGGGAGATTAAAAAGCGTGTGTGCGTGCGTATGTGTGCATGCCTGTGTGTGTGTGTGTGTGTATGTTTAATAATGAAAATGTAAGAATAAATTTTTTAAAAAACAGATATAAATAACTATCAGCTAGTTAAATAAAGGAAGTTTGGGAGGGTAGGCATAGCAGCTGGGGGGATCAGGAAAGGATTCCTGTAGAAGGCAGTGGTTGAGCTGCAATGGAAAGGAAAAGAGGGCTTCTGTGAGGCAGAAGTGAGGAGAAAGAGGTGCATAGTGGACAGCCAGTGCCAGCAAAGGCATCCCAGTGGAGTATGGAGAAACTGAGAGGAAGGGAGACTTGGATTGCAGTATGGGAGGGAATATATAGTGAACCTGGAAAGATAAGTTAGGAAGGGCTTTAAAAGCTAAACCCAAGAGTGAATATTATCCTAGAGCAATCTAGAGTCTTTGAAACTTGAAAAGGGAAATGAGAGAGTAATTTTTGGTTGCAGTGTGGAGAACTGGTAAGGATGCAGTCTTGAAGTGGGGAAGCCCATTAGTAAGTCAGAGCATAAGGAAAACTTATCAAAGAGATGTTGGAAATTTTTAATAATAACTGTTGTATTGAAATAGTCCAAAAGTAATGTGTTAGTGAAAAGGTTTGTGTTGAAGAAAACTTTATGAACAAAAAAATGAGTCCCAAATTAAGTTTTCTTTACGAAATATTGTTGTATTTTATTTATGTGCACTTGCATGGTAAGTTTTAGAATTTATTTCCTTTTATATTGAACAAAGGGAATGGGAAGATTTGCTGAAAGCCATGGACTATGGGGACAAAAAAGGGTTGGGAACCCCTCTGTTGGGAGGCAGTTTTAGATCAGTTATAAGGAAGTAATAGGGACTGGCCCAAAATCCAATTCCTTGTCATCTGAAGTATTCAACCAAATTCAAGGTGATCAGTTATCTTGTTAGGCATATTGTAAAGAAGATTCTTTCCTTCAGTAGCTGATTCAGAGGTAGGTGGGAAAGCCCATTGAAGGTGCAGTATTTGTTACAGATATTGCCAGTAGAATAAATTCGAGAGGTATATGATGGAGTGGAAAGAGCCCTGGATATGTATGAAGTTGAGAGCTGGGCTTAATCATTGGATTAGTTCTGCTTCTGTGTAAACTGGAGAAGACACACTTCTCCTTTCTTAGCCAAAAATGGGAGTGTGGAGGGGCCTGGGGGGAACAGCCTAGGTAATCTCTCTCTAAGGTCCTGGTTCAAAATCCCTTGTTTCTTTTAATGAAGAATTGAAACACCAAGTGTCCAAGGAACATTTTTGCTTATTGATAATTTAGACTTGGCCCTGGATGCCTTTGTAAAGACATAGAAAATTTATTTCAAGGGAGTAACAGTGTTGTAATAGTAAAATAACCATGAAGGATACCCTGGAAGTTGGGAGCAAATTTAGTGCGTCTAGTAGGGGGAAATCTAGAGGAAGCTATGGGTTTGGGAGCTGTTCCAAAGTGAAAAGAAGGCTAAAGCTATTGATCTTGAGGTACTTGAAAGTTACTTGAATTTCCCTACCAGGCTTCTCATGTGAATTGCCTCATGAGCATGTAATTATTCTTCACTTGAGTCAGCCTTCTGTTTAACTTCCTCCTTTTGTTCTCTACTGTATAATGTGGGATACCTGTTTTATAATAGATAGTGTATGGGGGCCAAGTTGATAAAATCAGTGTGTCCCTATAACTCTGACTTTTGACTTTGTGCCTACTTGGAAGAGACAGCATGTTTTCCTTCCCTATCTTCTCCTTCCTGCTATGTGTCTCCTGGAAGGCTCCAGGGTGAACTCCCCCAAGTAGCTCTTCAGTTATGTTTAAGGCCAGCAGGTATTTTTTTTTTCAGGGTCATTTTAGAAGAAGTAAAATCTTTTAGCTTGGAAATGACCATTGAAGAATTTTACTCTTTTGATGGCAAAGTTTTACCTGTTTAGATACTTCTCAGTTAGATTACTGTCATTAAGAAAACTAGCTGCTGTTACCGTGGGATTTTCAGGATTGTGATTAGTTTTTAAACCTGAGGGCAATCACTTAATTCTAATACCCTTTAAGATACCATTCCAGGGAAGATACCATTCCAGGGAGTGTCACTTTTTCTTTCGAATTAAGCCTCGCCCTAGAAAGTGTGACTAAAGTATTGCTCCTGGAAGGAATAGACTAAGCTGCTATTCTCTATCAGTTGCACTATTTTGGGGGAGATCAGAAAATTTCATTATTTGAGACATGGAAGTGAGGGGCATTCTGTGAATGGAATGTACTTGACACGAGTTGGGGTTTGGTCAGAACACCTGTGTTAATATCCATCCTACTCCCTCATGAAGTCTCACACAAATTTGAATGCCTCTTAGTTCTTGAAAATTTGCCTTTATAGAAAACGTCATTGGGAGATCATCTTGCACTTTTGACCAGCAGAAGAGTAGTTTTCTGGGTGTAGAGTCTGAGGGGGAGGGGGTGGTATCAGACACTAGAAAAATAAATAACTGCTAAAACAAGTTGTAAAGAAAAACTACTTTGAAAGACTTGAGAAAAAACTTTGATCAATATAGTGACCAACTATAGAGGGCCAAGAATGGTGCCTGCTGCCCACCTCCTAACAGAGAAGTGATAAAGTCAGGATGCACAATGAGACATATGTTTTTGGGCACAGCCAATGTAGGAATTTGTTTTGCTTTTTTTTTTTTTAAAACAAACAGGACATGGGGATGGTCATAAGCAGAGTAGGATAGCAAAAGTGCGGGAGGTCATTGAGGAATCTTTTTAAATACAGAGAACAGAATGAAAGTCAGAAGAAGCACAATCAGGGCAGCTTTGAAAGCCACAGGTTGAAGTTATTATAAACCTAAAAGAAAAGCCAACTCTACATAATACGTAACTACAGTTTAATGTTCTACACTGTATATGGAAATGTCCACTTTAAAAGGGTTCTTTAATAAAAGGGTACTTTAAAAAGTAGATTTTAGCTTAAATCTCTTGGTTGATACAGAGCTGAAAGTCCTGACCATATATCATTAAATTTCATTATATATTAGGTAAAAGGAGAACTATTAAAGCAGGTATCTTGGCTTAGATTCTAGTCTCAGGTATTGCATTCTTTCTAGTCTTTTCATTATTTGTAACTGAAAAAGTCTTTGTGATGTTGTTGACAAATTATTGATGTATTTCCCATTTAGTAATTAAGTCCTAGAATGGAAGGATGTAAAGATGTCTAGTGTCTCACATGCTATGAGTGTTCCTTAAAAAAGATGAGGAGTTCCTCTTTCCAAAACAGAAGGGATCCCTGCTGATGATAATTGCTCCAGGAACCTGAGATCCTCTTCAGTTTTATGGTTGTAGGTAACTGTTGTTCGTCCTTTCGCAAAGAAGACCAATGCCATCAGCAGGGTGATGTCTTGATTTACTTGTGAATTGGTTTAAGTGAGACAGAAGTGGGCAAAGTCATCAGCCTCACTCATTCCTCCAGAGTAATTGAAGTCCAATGGCAGGACATAAGTCAGGATGACTGGCAACAGCTCTGTGTAGATAAATAGTCAGGAAAGGAATTTTATTTAGTTGTTATCTGTTACATCAAATTCCATTGATTTCATAATCATCTCAACCTTCTTTACTAGCCCTAAATGCTTCCCCTTCCCAACTATTCTCTTCTTTCAGTGTTTTCAGTTAGTGGTAGCCATGCCTAGCATACACCTCTTGGCCATGATACCGCCTCTTTACACCAATCTTACAGGCTTAAAACCTTGAGTACTTTGCAATCATGTATGTAATTGATTTATTATCATCCTATTCTGTTTTTTTCTTTCATATGTCTCGAGTTCTTTTTTTCCCTATTTATGCCTACTACCCCAGTCCAGACACTGATGACTTCTGTATTTCAGTATTGATGATTGACTGATGATTTCAGTATTGTATTGACTGGTTTCTCTTCCTTACAATCCTTGCTTTTCACCACTTTGAAACTAATTTCCCCCAAATACTATTTTCGTGCTACTCTTCTGTTGAAGAACTGAAATAATTAATTACCAGTTATCTTCCATACTAAATCCAAACTTTTCTGTCTGGCTTTCAAGCCCTCCATAATCTGCCCCCATCCTACTTAGAGCACCTCATTTCCTACTACTTCCTTACCCAGATCCCTCAGATTAGACAACCTTATCATCTGCACACATTAGGGTTCTCACTTTTGTGTGTTTTGTTCATGCTTATACTTTAAGACTCAGCCCAAGTCCTGGCTTCTCTAACTACTTCAACCCACAGCAGTATCTCTCTTCTTTGAACTCCTTCCTATTATGCCCCTTATCTCTCACCAGTGGCTCCAAGAAGCCATAGCATACATAGTTGCCACACCCCAATAAAACCATCTTGGCAGATGGGCTAAACTAGGTTGAAGGTAACCAACAGGCTTCATACCTGTCAGTGACTTAAGAAGATGTCTACCCCAAGCATGTGAAGACTTCACCTGGTGGAATGGGTAGATGAGAACAATTTCTCCCAGTGGTCATGAAGGTGACTAATAGGTGTTGTGGAATGCTTGGAGCTTGGTTGGGTATCAAAGATGCCAAGGTCATCCAGTGAATCCCAGGCCATTGCCAATCATCCTGACTTTTGTTCTGCCACCGGATTTTACTGAGAGTGAAGCAGATGACTTTGTGCAACTCTGCCTCACTTAAATCCATGCAAGTTAAGATATTACACATAATATCATTTGTCCTCTTTGAAAACAAAGGCCGGACGACAACATTATGCCCATAATCATAATCACACAGTTTAGTGTATGTGTTAGAATGTAAGCTGTATCCTTAAAGTGGAGAGAGAAAAAACTATCAGGGAGGCAGCATAGGTGAGTGGAAAGACTCATTTTTTATACTTGTATCCCTGACTCCTAGCACACTTTTGGGTACGTAGTAGGTGCTTTGTTGTTAATACCTGTTGATCAGTTGATACCAGTATGGTAATTGTTTCCTAATTCTGTCATTTATGTTATCTTTTTGATTAGATTGTAAACTCCTTGAGCGCATAGACCAGGCCTTGTACTTCCTTTTTTTCTCTTATAGCACATGTAAATCATGAGCAGCTAGGATAGAGCACTTGGCACTCTGGAAGTCAGGAAGACTCATCTTCCTGAGTTCAAATTTGGCCTCAGACATTTACTACTGTGTGACTCTGGACAAGTCATTTCACCCTGTTTGCCTCAGTTTCCTCATCTGTAAAATGAACTGGAAGAGGAAATGGCAAACCACTCCAGTATGTCTGCCAAGAAAACTCAAAGTGAGACCACAAGGAGTCACATATGACTGAAAATGACTGAACAACAAATGTGAATATTTACCAACTGGTCATATGTATTTGGAGTGTCCACACTTTAAGGACCTAATACAAGCCCAAAGAGATGACGCTACACAAAAACAGAAATGAGTTTGAGCCGGAATAAGATGAACTTTTTCCTACTTGACTAGTCTATTTAAGTAGAATTTTAATGGGGAGGAATGAGATCTTTGAATTTGGCAGAGGTTTAGTTAGTTTAGTTAATATAAACGAGTTAGTATTTATAGTTAGTACTTTGTATAGTTAGTATAAATATGGACTGGAGAGTACCATAGGTACACTTACTTTTGGTACTTCATCTATGTTAATTCTATGTTAAATGAGTATATGAATGAATAAAACATTGTTGAGTGCTTACTATATGCAAAATGCTGGTGATACAAAGAGAAAAATAAGACCATCCTTGCCCCTTTTCTAATGGAGGAAACCAACACATCTGGAAGGTTTTCAGGGGTGCATCAGATGAGGGCTGTTGACTCTTACAGTGTAGCAGCAAAGCAGATGTTAATTCCACTAATGTTAGTTCCTCAAGTTGAACTACTTGACAGTGTGGGAGGACTTTGGTGGCAACAACTTTCCTTTTTGGATGTTCAGGAGTTGTAGCTGTTGCCAGGCTACATCTCCATAGGATTGCTTTTCAACATGATGGCTGAGGGAGTTGGGCCAGGAGGAATGCTCTTCCCACAGCTCTTGGGCTCAGGTTCCTGGGCTGTCCCCATTAGGATCTGAGGGGTGATAGTGGTTAGATTTGCCTGGCACAGGCTGCCTCCTGTCTGTCCCTCGAGAGCTACAGTTTCAGCTAGTTTGGTGTCATCCCATTACAGAATTAGAAAACTCTCGGGCCTTGTTATATAATGCATCTTCAGGACCCTCAGCATTCTAACCATGTCCTTTTGTTGTTTTTTTGGAATGAAATAGCCTCGAATACAACCTAGGACTGACCCACCTTCCTTTGTACTGTGTTGTGGATAATGATCTAAGCTGACTTGGGCATATCCAGGTCATTTTGGAATCTAAGCAGGAACACTTCCTGGTGGGCAGCTTGCCTCATGTGGGAAGGAGAAATCAAAATCCACAGCAGCATGAGAAGAAACTGAAGAATGAACATAAAAAGAGAAGGATGTGAGAAAGTGCAGGATTATTCTGGGATGGGGGAAAAGGCATGAGAAAAGTCACATGCAGAATTGTACATGGTAGGGAATGTTTGGGCACATGTAATGGCAGAAGTGGAAGGTGGTGTGTTATGAATCGGTAAGGCACTCAGTTCATGCTGTGGGAATGATCTGCACAGGTTTATAAAATTTGTTTTTAAAATTCTATTTGGAATGTATTTAGGAAATGTTTGTGATATCCTCCAGTGCTCCAGAAATGCTGTGCAAGTCATGAAATAGTTATAATTATATTGCCTTTTCTTCTCAGGCAGTTGTAAAATGTGTTGTTAACAAAAGCCATGGGCTCTCCTTTAATTTCTAAACAATGAAATGAAAATCCACCAAAATTCCAACCCAAACATCATTAGACTTGGTTAATCTTAAGCTCTTTTTTGTTTTGGTGGCATTACCAGTAAGTTATACCTACTAGATCCTTGATTCCTGATACTGTTGAGGTAGATCTCACTCTCTTGGTCTAATTGGGATAAGCCAGTCTGACTGGTTGCTCCTTGCGTGTGGAATTGGAAGAGAAGCATTTTGGGTGCTTGTACATTCCTGTCAGAGAGCAATTAGGGTAAGGTTGTTATGGAACTGTAGTTTGCATGCTACAATATTATGGGGGTGTGTTTGCTTCTTTCTGTAGACTATGAAAACATACCCTGTGTGTATGCACTCTGCTCTCCTGCTCCCTACCTCTGAGTTGGTTTGCTGCTAGCAGACATAGATGAATGAACTGGTTACAGGCACCCTGTAGCTGTAGGATCCAGTGAGGGCAGCCAGTCTTCCCAGGGGTTAGAGGAAGGAGCACAGCCAAGTACACTTAACAGCAGATCTCAGGATCAGCCTTGAATCCTTCCTCTTGAAGGTCTTTGGGAATGAAAGGAACACTTAAGCTTTTGCTACCAGAAGGGGCAGGGATTCGGGGCGGGGTCGGGGGGGGGGGGGTGGCCAGGGCAAATCCCGGAGCTATGGAACTCTGGACTGCTCCAGTCAGGGAACATGGATGCCCACCCACTTCACATTCACCATCAGCTATGGGATTTAAAACAGATAAATGAGGAAAGAAATGAATAGAGCATAGTGAAAGCTGAACCTTGCGTGACTTCCTAGGAAAGAGACCGGCAGGTGCGTGACTTGTCTGACAAGTTTAGAGGTCACCTTGTGAGTTGGAGCATTCATCGACTTTTTCACACAGCTTCCAACAGTTACTAATTAGTCCTGATAATGTGTTACATGTGTGCACGTATAGGGCCTGCTATAAAAAGGTGATTTTAATCAGCTGTTAACATGCAAGGTTAGGCTACACCTACTGCACCATTAATGAAAGCTTCCCCAGAGAGACTGGAAGGGTAGAATTCTTGACTGTCCCGGAAATTAAAGGTGAAAATTACAGTCTAGGTCTTCTCAGAGTTGTCTTTTTTCTATATGAAGGCCAGTTGAAATTGAAGATTCTCCCTATTACTTTGCATATTGTGACTTTCCAGTAAATGCTGAGGGGCTAGGAATTGGATACTGAGTTTCCATTTCTCATATAATCTGTTACATTATTCTGCCCTGATTTGTTCAGCTATTCTGTTTCCATTTCTTCAACACTACCAAAAAAACGAATGGCTGTGCAAGTTTTTGTACACAGAGAATGTATTCCTTTTTCTTTTATCTCTTTGGAGTATGGTCTAGTAGTGATATCACAAGAGTATGACACAGTTTAGTAACTTTTGGGACATAGTTTCAAGTTGCTTTCCAGAATGACTGCACCAATTATAACTCCACCAACAATGTATCACTTTGCCTGCCTTCCCACAGCTTCTCCAACAATTATCATTTTCCTTTTTTTGTCTTTGCTAGTCTGATAGACTTGAGGTAGAATCTCAGAATTGTTTTAATTTATGCTTCTCTAATTATTATTTGGAGCTTTTTTATAAGTCTATTCATTGCTTGAGGACAGCCTGTTTATTTCCTCTGACCATCTACAAGGAAATGGTTGTCATTTTAATGAACATATATACTATATGTTAATATATTATATGTACTTATATATAATATTAATATATATTGCTCCTGGCCATATGATGTGCTTGATTCTCTTAGCTGCCTCAGAGAAGATGGTAATTCCTCATTGCTTTTTGCATCACCTATAATTATAACTCTCCATGGTGTTCCACAATTGCAGTCATACAGAGAATATTGGTTCTAAAAATAGGGACTTTGGTGGCATTCAGTTACTTACGATTACTGAAAGTTCTGTATAGTTTTCCCAATGTGATACAGCTCCATCACCACTTCCTATTCAGTTGTGGGGCCCCCAAAATATATCGATGGACTCTCAGTGGGTTTACATTTACATGATTTGCACAGTATGTGTTCTTCATTCTCTTGGTTTTTCTTTTGTATCAATATGGATCTCATTGGCAAGTCCTAGTGTTTCCACACTCAAAACAGTTAGTAAAGTGCCTGCTATAAATAAGAGTACCTGTACCACCTCTCTGGCAATAGAGAATACATCTGTATGAACTTGGAGCAGGACATCTTCATTATATTGTTGAAGATTTTGGGGGATCATTGCTGAATGTCAAGAGCGAATCACCGAACAGTTTGCTCTGTAAGTCTGTCATGGAATATTACATGATAACGTACACTGGGAAATGGCTCATTCTAGCAGATCTTTGCATTTTGTTTTGTACCATCAATTGCTTCTTTGTCATCAGCAGACATTGAGATGGTAAACTGTGATAGCCCTTCATTTCCTTCTTGTGTTTTCATCAAGAATATTTCATATATTCATAGACTATCTATAAGAGGATTTTATCCAGATAAGAGCAGACAGTAGACTCATCCAATTGTTGTCTATGTCTTCTCAGTTTGCTTTTTTGGGGCTAATAGTACCATCTGTGGTGTTTTTTCCAGTTATTTTTGAATTTGCTTCTCTTTGAGATGACTTGATCCTCAAGTAGTCTTACACTTGTTCTCTTACATTAATACACTTTTGGTTAATCTGCTGCGTATGATAATTTGGAAATGTTCAAAAAAAGAAACTATTTGACCCCTTGACTCCTGCTTCTGCCTGGCATGTATCTTCTCTAAGGAGATCAATGACAGAAACAAAGTTCTACTAAATGCAAATAATAGCAAAGAATGGAAACAAAATGAATGTTGATTGCTTGGGGAATGACTCAAAACACCCCACCCCTGTGGCATAGAAATGAGAAGAATTCAGAGAAACGAGAAGAATTCAGAGAAACATGGGGAAGATTTTTAGGGACTGATGCTCTGAGATAAATAGAATCAGAAGCATGGTAAGCATTCATACGTAGAGACTGAAACATTTAAACAAACAAAAAAAAACCCTAAAAAAGGAGGTTGAACTTAGATTAAATTAATTTAACAACTAACCAAAGTTAGTTAGCCTGAAGAAGAGCAAATAAAACGTCTCTATCTTCTCTGAAGAGAAGTCAGGGACTGTGAAGGCAGCATATTGCATACAGTGTGAGCCCCATTCACTGTATTGGTTGTTTTCTCTGTTAGGAAGGGACGTTCATTTTGTATATCTAAACATGATGGTGGGATAAAAAATAAAATTTAATTTTGTAAATTGTGTTACTTAGAGCTTGGGTTTCTTCTACATCTATTTCTGTCCTGCTACTTTTTCCAACTTTATAAATGCTAATGCCACTGATAGATAAGTGGTGTCCAAATATGGCACTTCCATTGTCACTGTTCATGAAAATAGATCTCTGTAGAAACTCCAGCAGATCTGTTCCATTTCATGTTTGTTTGTTGTCCTTCTAGTTTCATTTACAAATTAATGTCATACCAGTGAGATGATGTATCCTTGAAGTCCGAGTGAAATCTCTCTTGTTTTATCAGTCTGTACCATAACAGCTTTCTGGCTCTTTCTTTGCTGATCACCAGCCAATTCTGATATTTTAAAAGTAGTTTTGGCCTCTGGTGGGGTATGGAGGACTTCAGATGACCAAGCAATTAAAGTTACAGAATCTGACATGTCTGCTAGTTACTTTTCTTTCTTGGTTGTTTAAGGCCCAGGAATAATAATTGGATACTAGTGTGTGAAATATCTAGAATTCAGACCACTCACTTTTGATGTTACTGTTTTTGCCTTTGTTATCTAGGAAAGTCTCAGTCTTCATTTTTTGTGTGTGGCTTTTTTGTGATGTTTCAAAATAAAATGGAAATGAGGGGATGTTAAATTTCTTTCCATCTCTCTCACTATTCCCCACTTCTATTCTGTATTCTAGCCATCTGGAAAGTGATGATTCACTTTTCCTTCAGTGTACCCCCACACTTTCAGTTCCACGGCTTTATTCAAGTTATCCGTAATCTCAGATTTGTTCCCCTCCAAACCCCATCACCCTGTTGACCTTTTACCCTTCCTGCACCTGAAATCAGGAAGACAAGTTGAAATCCTGCCTCATACACATCCTAACTGTGTGACTATAGGACTTTCTGGACCTCAGTTTCCTCATCTGTAAAATGGAAACAATAATAGCACCTACTTCCCAGTATTGTAAGAATCAAATGAAATAATGTTTAAGTGTTTAACTATGTGTCGAATTCTGAAACTAAAAAGAAAGGCAAGAACCCTTGCCCTCAAGAAACTCATTCCAGTGAGGAAGACAACATACAAGTAGCTGTGTACATATAAGATAATGGTGTAAATTAAAGGTAATCTGAGATGGAAGGCACTAGCAGTGGAAGTGGGACAGACTATAAAAAGACTTAGAAAAGGTGAGATTTGAGAGATCTTTTTTCAGTAATTTTTGTAAATTAAATTTTTTTTCTATTATATATTTTTTCTCCTCACCACATTACTCACCCCCATCATCCATTCCCTCCATCCCTTCCAATAGAAAGAAAATCTTTGTAGCAAATATATAATATTTGCTACATAATAGAATACAAAATGCATAATAAAATAAAACAAATTCCCTTTTTGGTCACGTCTAGAAGTACATCTGTTCATCTTTTAAAGGCCAATTTAAGTACCATCTCCTTGAGGAAGTCTTTCCTGCTTTCCATAGCTGGAAATCTTTTTCATCTTCATCTATTTTCATCATTTTATAGCCTTGTAGATTTATTATAGTCTAACCCAGAGGTTCTCAAAATGAGCAATACAACCCCCTGAGGGCACTGTAACAAGCTAGAGGGACAATAGTAGCTTCTAGTGCATTTGGGGGTGTTGAGTAAAAATAAGAGGGAAACATAAGGAAGAGAATTTTAAGAAACTGTACATGTTTCATCTGGTTTGTAACAGTTAAAATAATAGTGATTACATTATTTTTCAAATAAATGCAAAAAATACAAGCTATAATTGATTAGTGATCAAATCCACCAGCAGGTCTTAACAAGTAAGTGTTGGCAGGTGAGCATGCTATGGGTTGTCAGGAAGTCCAGCATGCATGGGCAGGAATATATGCGTGTAGTGACTTGTTTACAATATGATACTGTATGGTTACATGACACAGTATTGCATAATCAAAATTTCTGTGCAGGAAAAGCTCCACAGATTTACAATAAATTATTAAATTTAAGATGCGTTGGTTTTTTTTTTTAATTTTTTATATTTTTTTTGAAAAGGGGTCAGTAGAACAAATAAGTTTGGGAAATTCTAGTCTAACCTATGTATTTGTACATGTGGGATAAACACCTCCCTCTCCACCCTTCTCTAGTGGAAAGTGGTAGGTATCATTTATTATTTATCTTTTTTCTTCCCAGAATGTAACAGTGTACTTCTCATTGTAGGTACATAATGTTTGTTGAATAAATGATTGAAATAAATGTTTTGCTTTGGGAGTAACAGGAATACCATCCTGCCATTCTCTACACATTTATTTCCAATTCTATTAGAAAAAAATATATTCAGTATTTTTTAATAGCTAAGTTAAACTCTGAGTCTAATCTTCACTGACTTCAGAAAAGCAGGACTGAAAAAAAAATTGCTTGAAAATGTAAAGCCTAGCTCAGTTTCTTATTTAAAAAGAAAATATATGGACCAGGACTTGGCAGAGAGAAAGATGAACAAATGACCTAGCACTGCCATTCAATAACACAGGCTTGGAAGATATTTGAGGATCCACTATATCCTTAAGAATCTTCTGACAGTTTAAGATGGGAAGTGAGGCCCAGAAAAGGGTAAAGAAGAACCATTGTTTGATACTGTTGAGGTGGACTGCTTTTCATTTCTCAGTGGAAAAGTCTCTCTCCACTTCTCACTGTCAGAAATGTGCCCTGGAAGTTATTTGGATAGATATCTCAGCAGTGAATTTGAGTATGAAGTGGACCCCCACATTCATTGGGATCGCAAATTCTTCATGGAACAGTTTATGCGTTGCAGGAAAAGTATGAAGCTTGGAATCAGAAAACCTGAGTTTGGCTTCTGCCCCTTACTGTATGACTGGGGACAAAGTTCATCACTTCCCTGTGTCTCCACTTGTCATCAGTAAAATGAAGGAGATGGTATTTGTGCTACTAATGGCACTCAGTAAATATGGACTGTTTTTCCTCATCATAATGTTTGGGTCCTAAATAGACTGAACTTTTCTAAATCAAGCTTGTTTAAAAACTTGAGTGTGTTCACACTTGTTATTGAGGTGCAACAGAAGTGAAAGAAATGAACAAATAAAATGAAAAAAAGCACAAAGGATGAAAATGAAGAATGACACATGATGAGTTGGAATAAATGTTAAAAAGAGAACCTTTCATGTGTATATATTTATATGGCACTTTGGTATATATTTTTCAGAAGATACCTCTGGGTATGTGCTTCTATGTCTATATGTCAGATTTCTAAGAGATCTATTTGGGGCCTGGTCTGTATTTGGACCACTAAGTTGTTATTCTCAATGAAACAGCCAGAGCTGAAAGTCACTTCTACTTTAGCTTCTTGAGCTTTCAGGAAATATCAAAACATCACTTATTCCAAGGCTCAGAAGATGAGAAAATTGTGCCCAAATATTCAGGGCCCATTTTGAATCCTTTACCCTTACTCATTTCTTTCTCCCTTCTCTCCACTTCCTTTCTGAGTCACAGACTCTGGGCTGGTTGTCCCGAGTGTATCCTATGAGCTGCACAAGAAACTGCTATCGGTAGCCGAGAAGCACGGTCTTACGCTGGAACGGCGGCTGGAGATGACTGGAGTATGTGCTAGCCAGATGGCCCTGACCCTGCTGGGAGGACCTAACAGGTGAGTAATGTACGTTGGAGCTGGGGATTTAGGGGAAGGACGGGCCTTGAGATTTGGAGATCAGTGTCTTTGAGGTTTCACCTCCACATAGTGCCTTGCACCAAAGAGACACTCAGACCTAACAGTATCCTACTGAATGACTGGAATAGCCACTTACTTTGCAGTCAGGGAGTTAGTTTGGTTCTTCCTTATGTCTTATATCAGAGTTGCTTTTCCTTTATGGTATTCCCAAGGCCTTTCCTCCCATCTGCTGTCTCTCTGCCTCTCCATGGTATTCTTCAGCAACAAAGGACAAACACAACAACAACCATCTTTCATGACTAAAATCTCTGGCCCCAAGGCTGCCCTCTAGGATATTGTGACATTCTGTTTGTGAACTTGTCCCAAATGAATCTCCCAAGATTCCCCAACATAGTGTCCACTGGATTTGGGTACCTCTACCCTCCCTGTTCTAAGCACAAGGTAAGACAGATGTGAATAAAATGAGTTTAGCTTTAACTGCTTTCCCTCCCTTGTCCTGTCACAAACAACATGCTGTTCCTAAGAATTCATGAATGACATTGCTAACTTTGGGGTAGAAGGGATTCTGGCTTCTTTAGATAAAATCTATAGGATAAGTCTTCACATAAAAACAGTTATATTCCCCTCAGAGAGCCCAAGAGCAGTTTGCCCAACCACTTCCAAAAGCCTGGGCCTCACCCAGCTGCATTTTGTCATGAAGAAACAGAATCCAAGCTCTCTGTAGATCTTGAAGCCTCCCTTGGGGACCTGTGAGGTCTCTTTTACTTTTGTCCCACAGCCTTTCTAGATCCTCCCACTGTTATTAGTGACCCAGTGAGACTCCATTTCATCAAAAGAAGCATCAACATCCCAAAGAAGTAAAGAATAGAGGCTGGATATATGATTGTATGAGTCATGAGAGTTAGAAGGGGGTGCCTCAAGGGACCTAGGAGATTAAGGCCAACTCCCTCACTTTGAGGAAGGAGAGAGAACTGAGAACTGAGGCCTAAAGAAAGATAGCGTCCCTGGAGAGGATTTGAGGTGAAGTTGCTTCTCAGAACCCACACAGAACTCTTTATCTAGAGCAGTGCTTCTTAAACTGTAGGTCTTGACCCCATATGGGATCATGAAAAATTTGGCAACAGTAAAAGATTTCTGAATGCCTGACCAAAAATTAATTAAAAGTCAAATGCATAATGAATCTGAGATGTTTCTGGCAGCTCTTGCCTGTGTTACATCTGGCAGCTTTCCTACAGCCTTGGTTCCAAACACAAAGCATACACACTTTGCCTAGCACAATGCCAGCAAGCACTGCCAAAAGGCACAGAGGGGTCATGGGTTAGAAGTGGGAGAAGTGTCTGACATGTTATTCCAGAGTGGTCCCCACATCTGTCTCTCTTCCTATCTCTGGACCCTTCTCCTTGCTTGTCCCTCTCTTGCTTCTTTCCCTTACTGTCTGTCTTCCCTCCCTCCTTGCCTGTCTTTCTCTAACCATGTCTGCTGTGGTCTCTGTCTTGGTTGTCTTCACCCCTGAACTTCCTAAGAACCACTGCACTCAGTCTGTTGCGGAGATAGGAAGTAGAACTACTTCCCTTGTCTTTAATATACTTTGGGTTGTAGAACTATTTCCCTGGTCTTTAATATACTTTGGGTTGGGAGGCAGAACATGGCAATAGGAAAAGCATTGGATGAGGCTCTGGAAGACCTGATCTGAGTCACAGCTCTGACGTTCCATGGTCCCAGGCAGGCTCTTCCTCTCATTGACTCTCATTTCTCTTCATCTTTGAAATGAAGGGATTAGACTGGGTGGTCTCTTAAGTCTTAAGGTTCCTTCCAGCTCTAAGGCTGGGATCCCATGAGTAAATGAACATTTTGTGAACGAGGCCTAAAGAGGCATTTGTTGACAACCTCTAACTTAGGCCCTTTGTGTAAATGCTTCTCAATCTTGATATAAGCTTTAGAAATGTCCAAGTTATTTCCTCCCCCCTCCCCCTTGAGATTATGCATTTTATTGAGGTAAGAAAATATACATGAAACAAATGCTAAATGAAATGATATGGAGTCAGAAAAGAGAGTGATCACCTTGGGCAGAGAAGACTTCCTAAAAGAAGGTAGGGCTTGAGCTGGGCCATGCCAGGAGGTCAGGTTTTAGTTAAGGGCTTTCCACATGGAACAAGAACAAGGTTGAGATTGAATGTAACTTGGGCAGGGACCATGGAGAGATGACCTTGCTGGAGTCATGCTGTATTCTGAGGAGTGGGAATGCAGGAAATGGAAAGCAATGTGGAAGTTTTGGCCTTGGTACCATAAGCAGTTGGGGAGCCATTGAAGGTTCTTGCATTAGGGTGATGAGATGTCAGGAATATGTTCAGGTGTTAGTCTGGATGGCACAACATCAAGTTGGGGGTAAATGGGAATGCCAGTCTTTTAGTCT
Source organism: Potorous gilbertii (assembly GCA_028658325.1). Lineage (NCBI taxonomy): Eukaryota > Metazoa > Chordata > Mammalia > Diprotodontia > Potoroidae > Potorous > Potorous gilbertii. Next base: position 499,905,170 of record CM053769.1, on the reverse strand, counting down.
ACTTGTATTTTTCTAGCATAAATGTGACCAGCTGCAGAAACACGAGGAAGCAACCTGCTAAGTAGATGCGAGTAGAAGATAATTCCTTCTTCAGGATGTTTGACTAGTTCTGGGTGGCTTGGTCTGAAGAACTTATATCCTTAGCTTATATCCTCCCCCATCCATCCTTTTCAGGTTGAATCCCAAGAATGTCCACCAAAGGCCTACAGTAGCCCTACTTTGCGGTCCCCATGTGAAGGGGGCTCAGGGCATAAGCTGTGGGCGACACCTTGCCAACCATGATGTCCACGTCATCCTCTTCCTGCCTAACTTTGTCAAGATGTTAGAGTCCATCACCAATGAACTTTCCCTCTTCAACAAGACACAGGGCCAGCAGGTATCCAGTCTCAAAGGTGAGTGAGAGCATTGGACCCCAAAACGGGGCAGTACTGAGGTGGGTAAGGTTCCCATTCCCTTCCTCATCCTTTCTCACATTACTCTGCTGCAGACTGAGAGGCCAGAGATCTGGACTCTGGTCCTAGCTCTGCCTCTTATTTGCTGTGTGACCCCTGGCAAGGTCCTCTCCCAGCCAGGTAACTTTCTATGAGCCTTGCTGGAGGTTCATTGGGTTCCTTGGAGCTGACTTTTGCAATGTGTTTCTGCCATCTGGTGGCAGCAAGTAGAAACACTGATATTAGAGAGCAAGCATCCTTCACAGGATTGCCGGTTCTTATAGGATATTATTGGTTTGGAAGGAAGCCCTCTGTTTTACACCAGAGGAAACTGAGGCTGAGAAGGTGGAAGCCACTACCTTAAGGTGCACAGTGAATCAGGTGCTGACTTTTCTCAAAGGCTGGGGTCCCTCGCCTCCTGGGCAGGACCCTAGGGATCTGAAGAAGTACAAAATTCAGCCCAAATGGAAAGGTAGACAGACTTTCTCAAAAGATGAAGCTTCCTCCCATAGAGAATAGAATCTGCTAGGCCTGGGGTAAGGGATGTGTCAAAGAAAACTGACCTTCATTCTGAGGCCAGCATAAATCACTGATGGCTGGAGGCTATCTCAGTGAGCCCCCCAGCCTGGGACAGTGGAACAGAGAACCTGTGTCCCCCTCCCAGGAAGCAGCCACATGTAATTGAGTTACTGCTTCAATACTTACTTTGGTGACCTGAGCCTCAGTTTCTGAAGGGGTTGATCTACATCACAGATTCTTAACCTGGGATCCATGAACTTATAAAAACAATTTTGGTAACTGTACTTCAGTAGAATTTATTTCTTTTGCATTTTGTTTTATGCATAAAAAGCACTATTCTAAGAAAGGATCCATAGGCTGCACCAGATACCGCCAGTGTAGTGACATAGAAATGATTAAAAAGCACCAGCTTGGAGGATTCCAGCACCAGCTGTGTGATTTCAGAGAAGCCACTGAGCCTCTCGGAGCCTGTTTTCTCAGTTGCAATAACAGAACAGTGACCCTTATACCACTTACTTCAGTAGCTGATTGTGAGGAAAGTGCTTTGTAAACCTGTGACTCTCCATCTGGGTGTTGTTAGACAGTGGGCAGGGGAATAGAATTGAGAGTCTTGGAGGCTGACAGAGCTAGGAAGACTGGGTCAGCTCTGGCCTCAGATCCAGCCTTATTGTGACCCTGGGCAAGGCACAGCTCTGCCTCAGTTTCCTCATCTGCAAAATGGGAAGAATAATAGCACCTTCTTCCCAAGATGGTTATGACAAAATAATTTTTGTAAAGAACTTTAGAAACCTTGAAGTGCTGTAAAAATGTTGTGATGATCATGATGATCGTGGTGGTGGTGGTAACAATGTAACCTTAATTAGACAAGCCACCACTCAGAAATCTTCCTTTTCTGCCCAAGCCTGGGGGGAGATTCAGTCTTAACTGCAGTGCTAGTGGTAGGGGGAGAATTCAGCCTCCCTTTGTGTTCAGAATGGTGGCTTTGGAGGCCACTCTCTGACTAAAGGGAGAACAAGCCCAGCTTAAAGCCTGGATCGGAGTCCCTAGAATGGGTTGGAATGTCAGCTTCCTTTCATGGAGCAGCTTTTACAACCGAAGATATTCTACATCTGCCTTAGGGTTTGGTTGTGAGTAAACCTTAAGGTCTAACCCATTTAGTTCCACTTGAAATGCTTGTCCCTATCCCATTACATTGTATCAATCTTATTTAGGATTTTATGATTAGAAGAGACCTTAGAGAGCCTCTCTTAGAGCCCCTTCATCTTGCAGATGAGGAAGCTGCAGCACCAAGTGATTAACTGCCTTGCCCTGGGTGCCCTGGCCGCACCAAGCACAGCCCTCTTTCTGCATGCTGCCTTCCTGGGGTCACCTTGATAGCCAGGCTCCCGCAAACATCACCTTCCCAAAGCAGAGCTGTTGGCTGTTTGTTCAGAGTGTAAGTTCACACTAGACATCTGGATGTTAAAAGCACCGAGCTAGCCTCTCACTTGAGAGAGTATGTGGTCAGGCACAAGAATGATCAGTGTTTATAGAAACTGAGGGTAGAGTAAGGCAAGTGCCCTACAGCAGGGCAGTCTTTAAGGTCAGAGTTAGACTTGATGGTTTTCACTTGCAGATCTCCCCACCAGCCCTGTGGACCTGGTAATCAATTGCCTGGATTGTCACGAGAATGCCTTCCTCCGGGACCAGCCCTGGTACAAAGCAGCTGTGGATTGGGCTAATCAGAACCGGGCACCCGTCCTTAGCATAGACCCACCAATGTGTGAGGCTGAGCTGGGCATTGATGCCAAGTGGTCCTTGGCCCTGGGCCTACCCTTGCCCCTCGGTGAGCGTGCGGGACGCGTTTACCTGTGTGACATCGGCATCCCTCAGCAGGTGTTCCAGGAGGTGGGCATCAACTACCGCTCACCCTTTGGCTGCAAATTCGTCATCCCGCTGCACTCAACGTAGAGGTGCTGGCCCTGGCAAGGGCGTCCTGGGATGGCCCAGAGGCTCTGGAGCCAGATGCTGACACTTAACTTAAGAGAACGCCTTAAGGATGTGAAGCCCCATGGACAGTGTTGTGTTTTGTTTGTTTTGTTTTGTTTCCTTTATGGTTTGTTTCTTCTGCAAGAAACAACATATTTAAAACTGAAGAGTAATTGCCCTTTGAAGGGGAGAGCATCTCAGTATGAGACTGCCCCTTAGGGCCAAGGTGGGGCCAGGCCTGCTGCCCAAGGCCCCCCCAATCTGGCCAGGTGGCCTGTTTCTCAGTGAAGGGTTTTTGTTTACAGACACAGGCAGCTTTTGGGCTGGGTTTGAGGTTAACAGCCACCAGACCCGAGCTGGGGGCGGGAGGGGCAGGGTACCCCCAGCAACTCTTTGCTTTCCTCTTTTTCCTCTGGCTTTTTCTCTGCCCCCATCCCTAGTCCTTTTTTTTTCCTTCCAATAAGCAGCCCTTCCTCTAAATCATGTCAGATATGCTGGGATGCAGTTGTTGGGGCTGGTTTTATTTTCCTGTTGCTTTTGTTTATGATTGTAGCCAGAGTTGAGTTTTCTTCCCACCTTCCCTCAGTCCTGAGCCACATGGCCCATGCAGAAAGCTGGTGTCCAGGAGGAAGCTTGGCCAACACTTATCTGTCTGCTCTGTTGGAGCAACAACTGAACACCAGTTTGTGGGGGTTTTGTTGTTCTTTTGGTGTTAATTTTTTCATTTTGCCCCTGGTCTGATCCGGGTACCCAGTAGACATTTTTTTCTCAAGGGATCAGTCCAACCTTTTACTTTTACCCCTCCCAAGCCAACTCTCGGGGAAGGGAATATTGTGTGTCCTGTCAGGCTGATGTTTCCTGTGTTTGGTTTGACCCCTTTGATTCTCCTGTTTTCAGCACAGGTAGTTTTGGGACATATTACTGTAGAGCCACAGTGCCCATCCACCTTGCCAGCAGTACTCCCTCCTGCCCCACCAGTGCTCATGGGTTCCATAGACTGTGCCATCGTTTCCATTGGGACCAAAGGCTAAAGTGAACTGTTGCTTCCACTGCCATGTCCCTAGGGTTCCTTTCTCACTTGCCATGTTGGCTGGAATGTCCTGGTGGTGGACGGATGAGGTCATGTCTCATCCTCTACAGAGGATCTTAGTACATATACAGAGAAGGGGCATAGTTCTTGTTCAGTATTGGGAGTTCCCTTGTGGGAAGCTTGGTGCTGAGCCTCTCGAGGTTCCCGTTTTGATTCCAGTACAGGGAGGTGTGTTCTTGAGGGGCCTGAGGAATTGAGGCTGAAGTTGAGGTGAAAGGCACCATTCCTAATTCCAGTCATTAGGCTATTTTCTTCCCTAAGTTTGCCAGGTTGTCTGCTCTTCAGCACCTGCCTCCCTGAGTTCTCTCTTGGGGTGAAAACAGCGGCTATTTTAGGAGGGAGGCCTAACAGCTAGGGGGAAGTTTGGGGACCAGACCACACATGAGCTACTCCAACTTTCACCTTGGCCAAGTGACCTTTCTCCTTCCCTTCCCAGTATCTGGGGTCACCCAGGTACAGCCTGACTGCCTGGCAGGCTATTGGTGTGAGATGATGCCCTCATCTCTCTGGCCCTTTCAGACAGGCCTCTTGTCTAGGAGGTGCCAAAAAAAGGAAGTATTGCTCCAACTAGAGGAAGTCTGCTAGGGGCAGCCTCTTGCCATGCAGGGTTTACTAAAGATTCCATGGACTATTCCAGCAAGATGTCCCCTGGCTTTTGCACTTCCTCCCATGGATGCTGATTGGAGAGGTCTGTGAGCTCTTCCAGCCCTCCTGTCCTATCCTGTCCCAGCAGCTGGGGAAAAAGTCCCAAAGAGCTTGATATTTGGTGCCTTTGGAGGGGAATAAGGTTTCACAGAGCCAGACAGACTCAGTTGTCATTTTGGTCCAAGCTCCATTTTTCGGTATTCAGGGTAGACAATGCCCCTCTGGTTTTTTTAAGTCCCTTAGCTATACTGTGGGCAGAGTAGGGGACCTTAGTATACATGAAAAATTTTTATCTCTTTCCTGTAACACCCAAGAGGTAATGATCCTCTGCCAGGGAGAGGGATCCTCTCCCTGGAGAATGGCACTAATGGAGCCAGGGCTGTGAGCCAACAGCCTGGTCTCTCCCTTCCCTTCCTGGTAAGGGTATCCTGCTCAGGGTTCCAGAGTTCCTCCCCCTGCCCTAGCTCCTGATTCTGTGGATTAGCAAACCTGGCTTCCACATGGCCTGTCCCTTATCTGGTATGGAGAAGGGGGCCTGTGCAGAAGCTTCCAGGCTGGTTGCAGGCCCCTTAGGAAACCACAGTCCTTCCCAGGAAGGGCTTTAGCCATCCTGTGCGCAACAAATGAAAGTGGGTTTCTTTTACAGATGTGGATGGTGTGGAAGTTAGAGTTTAGATCCCTTTGAAGGGTCTAAACAGACAGTAGGATGAGCTACCCTGGGAAGGAAGTTTGGGTTTGAGAAGGATGGGGGAGTCTCCTGACTTGCCTGCTCCATTCTTGCTGAGGAAATGGGGGAGGGGGAGAGTCTGGCTCCCCTATCTGGGTTAGAAAGCTAAGGTGGAGATCCACAGGACCAGTGTGGCTTCCTGGGGAGGGGTGGGGGGGCCAGCCTTGTTTTCTTAGCAGCATTTTTTACTCCATCCTTGGCAGGTTGAGGAATATAATCGTTTCCTTATTCCTCTTCAGTCCTCTTTAGGTTGTCACCTGCCATAAGTTGTGTTAAAAGGAAAGTAGCCCTTGATTTTCTCCTTTTTCCCCCAGGAGAATTTGACTCTTAAAAACAAAAGCTAGCCCTTTAGAGGTCTTTCTTCCTCTTCCTCTGGCAGCTGAATAAAAACTGTTGATTCTGCCACCTGGCCTTGGCTATGTCATTACCCCTTGCCAGGGAGGACAAGAGGAGATCTCATAACAACTGTTGAGATTATCACTAGTGCAGCTGTTGAAATGGGGGTAGGGGATGACAAAAAACCAGCACTAAAATAAAGCTGAATTGACGGAGCCTGAGGGCTGGTGTGTATGTGTGGAATACTGAAGTATGCCAGGCCTACAGAGAATTTCATGGAGTCCCTGAGTGCTCTGGTCAAAGAGCCCACCTGACCTTGACTAGTCAGTCACAGGCACAGTTAGTGAGGTTTGAGAGAAGTGGTTAAGCAGACTTTGAGGATTATCTACTAAAGATACCCTATTTCGTCAAGGCCTGATCCATTCTCAAGAGCCTACAACCAACCATGACAGCATGAAACGAGAAGCCTCTGCCTACTCGAGTCTAGCTCCTACTGAGGGAAGATGCCCCTCTTTGATACTCCATTGCCTCATGCTGGGCAGCTCTTCCTTATCTCAAGCTGAAGTTGGCACCCATTATTCTTAGTTCTTCCTGGGGACCAAAACAAAGCAAGTCTGTGCAGGACAGCTGAGAACACCCCAGACAGGGCTGGAAAGGATCTTAGGAGGGAGAGACTCCAGTTCTCTTTCCATTATAGTTTGCTGAGAAACTATTAAGATCTGAAAGTTGTGATTTTTGAATTAGAAAATGACAGCTCCAGTGACTTCAATGGTACCAACACCTGCCCTGGAAGAATTTCATCTAGTGTACACACAGGAGAACAGCTACGCAGCACTATGTAGCACAGAAAACCTGGGTGTCAGTGTCACCTTGGCTTCTCTGTAACCTGGGATGGGCAGTATGGTCTGTAAAGTGAACGGGGGAATAGAGCCCGCTCTGGAAACAGGACAGGGCACGGAGCCCTGGAAGACAAGACACACGTACAAGGAAGTTATCAAACAGTAAGAAACACTTTATTTAACTTTACAACATATAAATATCTTGGGTCAAATCTGTGCTTTCTGGTAAGCTCTGCTCTTTCTCCCCTCTGGGGCTCTGTAAGCACGAGGAAGCCCTGATGACAAAGGATGGAGGGGAGGGAGGTACAGACATCCCCATGGGCCCCAGGCCCCCTCCCTTGGTTGCCCTCCCCCCATCCCTAGGCTGGGTGGCTGGACACCTGTCATCTGCTCAGGTTTCGGCTACATCGGAAGGTCCTCTCCTCGGGTGTCAGGCCAGCAAAGAATGGGTGGAGCAGGGCTTCAGCCAATGTGATCCTTTGAGCAGGATCAAACTCTAACATCCTCCTCATCAAGTCGAAGAGCTGGACGTGCTCCAGGGAGTCATGGAGCATGTAACTCTGAGGAGGGGAGGCAAAGAAGGGCCAATCTGTCATCAGCAACTCTGGCCAACCCTGCCTTAGGATACTCCATCCTCCACAGCAGGAAGCCTCTCTTCCCTGCCAGCCCCTCCAAAAATGAAGCACTTTGAAACAAAGATTATTCATTATGCTTCCTTCCTACCTCCCTGAATTTTAGCTGAGAATTGGAAGTCTGAGCTATTGATCTGACAGATGAGGACACAGAACCAGAGGGGCCATGACTTGTCTTAAGCCACACAAAGAATGAGCAGGATAACAGGCTTCGACCCAAGTTCTTCAGAAGCCCTTGCTCTAAATCCTGCCCATCCCTGCCTGTCCTTGCCCCAACTTCTGGACTAGCTCACTCACCCTCAGAGGTTTGCAGTTCTCTTTGACGTATCTGCCATCAGACGTGTTTTCATCCCAAACCAGGCCTCCCTTATAGAAGTATTTCTGTTTCCTGGAGTATAACAGATGATATTAGAGAGGGCTTTAAGGCTGGCGCACAGATTGTCACTTGTGGGCTAAGCGTTACCGTTATCACTATTCCTTTACTGGTGAGGACACTGACTCAGGACTAGTGACTTGCCCACTTTGTCAGGCTACCTCTCCTGGAAAAAAGGAGGCCAGGAGGTACTGAAGGGAAAATGGGGCCGGGTGGAAGGGCATCACAGAGCTAGAGAAGTAAAGAGCTAGTTCAGATAGATCAAACCATATATGATTCAAGAGAACTGGGGCAGGAGGAGAATCAGAGGCTTCGTTTGGGGCCCTAGTCTGGAAGCACAACAGCAGGGTTAGGATGCCCACCTCCAACCCTCTGGATAGAGAATGGAGTGCAGGCAGACTACAAAATGCAGGGTTTGGCCTGAAAGGCTCCAAATGTGACTGCCTGTGTCCACCTAGGGACCCTGTGGCCCTCACACAACCTGAGTTTGCCTCTGTTCAGTAGCGTCAGGCTAGAGCATTGGGCTCACTCTAAGAAAGATGAAAGTCAACAGCATTAATAAATACCAAGTCTCGCATGTGGGTACAACAAGATCGGCTTCACTATACAAGATGGGAAGTGTGGCCAGAAGACCTTCTGAAAAGAGCTCTGAAAATTCTGAGTCAGCAGTATGCAGCCCTAAAAGCTAATCCTAAATTGAGCTGCATCAAGAAAGGTGTAACTTTCAGGAAGAAGGAGGTGTTGGTCTGCCCTGGCCACACTATTTCATGTTCAGTTCTGGGCATCCCACTTGAAAGTGGCCATTCATAAGCTGGAAGGTGACCAGAATGGGAAAGGGCCTTTGGTCCCCTTCATGTAAGAATCAGATGCAGAAAATGAGGAATATGATCCATCTGGGAAGACTCAGGGTCCTGAGAATTGTACGAGGAAGAGAGTAGGCTTGTTCTGTGGGCCGCAGAAGGCAGGAGGAGGGGCAGTGGTACAGAGATCAAGATGCAGGCAGAACTGACCTAAAAGGGGAGGGGCTCCCCTTTCACAGGGTCTTCAGAGAGAGGCTGCGTGACTGCCAGTGAATGTTTTTACATTAAGAATGCTTTTGTAAGATTCCATCTTAAATCAATCCAAGAGCCCCTGGGGCCAAACAGCTATTCTCACTCTACCATCCTCATGTCACCTGGTGATAGGGGAGTATAAGGTAACAGCATCCTCTCCCTTATAGATGGGTGAAATGTTCGCACAACATGTGCGAGCCAGGATTCAAACATAAACCCGGACTCATCAAAGACCACTACTCTCCCAATGAAGACCAGTAATTCCTTAGACATCTGTTGGAGACTTCTTACCTGGTTCGATGAATCATGTGAGAGGGGATGGGCCCCAGAATCTTCTCCATCATCACAAGGTGTTCCCGGTTTTCATGGGTCTGGGAGGAGGGGATGTCAAAACAGAAAAGTGTGAGGTTCCAGTTCTTACTCCTTCCCCAAAGGCAGTCTAAGGAGTGAACTGTTGATAGCCCCTCTGCCTTTTAGGAAGGGCATTCCACCAGACTGATGGAGTGAGGGCCTTTTGCACTAACAAATACCCAACCCCTCTGGCTTCCAAGAATAGTGGCCCACAGGAACCAGAGAAGACATTCTAAGGCTCCTGAGAACCAATTAATGATCCAGGAGAAGGGAGAGCTGAAGAAAGGCCTGCTCAATGTAGGTCACTGCCAGCACTGCTAGTTGCCAGCAAGATAGAGTAAACCTGAGTCAAATTATTTCTCCAAACCCCTGTTTTTGTCCCAGGAACCATCTTCCACCAGTCAACCAACTTCAAAGCATGCAAAACACTTTCTCTCTGCTCTCTTCTGTGGCCAATTTGTTGATAAGTCCTGATTTCCTTCATGGCGTCTCAGATTTGAAATACTAATAACCCTCCAATTCTACTACCTTCTCATTTCCTTTTGTAATAGAGTTACTTAACTAGCAGATCATGGGAATACCACCACCGTTACTACCTAGATCTCAGCTAAACATCTGACCATTTTCCTGACGGACTGAACACTTGGACCCAAAGAGCCTAATTACCAACCTGAAAAACAAACAAGGGCATATTCAAAGCCCTGTCCTGGTACAACATTTTTATCAGCACCTCAGATGAAAATAGTCACAGCCTTTCAAGATCATCTGTCTAGTCAAGTCCCTTGTTTTAACAGTTAAGGATAATGAGCCCTGGAGAAGTTAGGTGACTTACCTAAGGTCACACAGGTGGCAGAGTCAGGATCTGAAACCAGATCCCAAGACTCCAAACCTAGCACTCTTCCCCACTGCATCACCTCCCCCTCCCTGCTCATGCATTCTGAAGCTTCAGAAAGGCATGGCCAATGTAATGAACAGTAGAATCAGGATTCAGAAAAATCCCAAGATTGGGCTAATGGGCAAAAAAAAGAAAACAAAAACAGGCGAATTTAAAAAAGAAGATAAAATATAAATATTCTGCACTTATATAATTAGATTATTTTTAATATAAGTATAGGCATTAGTATATAAAAAAAATTGAACAAGCCAACAGTGTGAAAGCTGCTCCAAAAACTAATGGTATCTAACCCTGAACTGACAGCAGGAGAATACCAGGACAGAGGACTATTATCACACACCCTCAGGCCACAGCTTGGCACCACATCACAGGGGCTTCTCAGAGGAGAGTGAAGGAAAAATGGACAATGCGATGGAGGATGTTTAGTGTGAAGAGAAGAGACTTAGGGGAGAGATCTGTGGATCAGGGAACCAGAGCCCAAGGGTAGAAGTTAGCCAAAGATCAGCCTGAGGGCTGTCCCACAACAGAACAAGCTGCTTTGTAAGGCTCCTGAAGGACAAGTGGGAGGCTGGGGATGAGAATATACCTGCTCTGGGTGCTCAACTGGTCAAGATTATGTCCTCTATGGACAAAATTCGAGTTATCATTTGCATTCAGCCCCTAACTCTCCTCTTCCTCCAAGCTTTCCCTGCACACACTGCACTGCCAGATTAATCTTTGCTAAGTACCACTTTCACCAGATCCTTCACTTCCTTGAAAAGCTACAAAGGATCCCCACCAATCCCAAAATCAAGTCCAAATTCCTCGGCCACTGAGGGATTCCAGGCCCACATAATCTTCGCCCTTCTCCCCTACAGACTTACCCTCCAACATTCTAGCCTGATCAAGACCCTCAGTGGTAAGGGAGAGTTCTCTCTTCAGCAAGTCCTATTGGTCATCTACCCTAGTCAGCTGCTATCACACTTTGATACCCCCCCCAAAAAAGCAAGAATGAAATATTACTTTTGCCCCAGAATGGTTTTTAAACATTTTTCTTGGCTCTACCACTTTTCCTTAAAACTTACTGAGACTCAGGAGGACTTGGGTGGTGGGACCCTCAGATGTGAGAACAAGCTAGAATCACTTGTAGATGTGTACCAAGTTTGCTCCCTCTGCACTTTTCATCATATAGTTTTCTACCAGGAACCCACTCCTTCCCTATGAAAACACCCTTTCAAGGCCTAGTCCAAGTGGTACTCCCCAGGGTTGGGATGGGGAGGTAGGGTGGAATGAGCATTTGTAGAACACCTGCTATGTGTTAGGAACTGTGCTACGCACTTTACAAGTACCTCGTTTGGTCCTTACAAGTCTAGGAGATAACATACCATTTTATCCTCCTTTTACAGATGAGAAAAACAGGCAAAAAGAAGTCAAGTGACTTGCCCAGGGTCCCACAGCTACAGCACCTAAGACCAACTTTGACCTCGGGTCTCCTTGATTAGGCCCTGCCCTCTATAAATGCCCTACCAGTCACCTCTATGGCAATTTCCTCCAGGGAGTCTGCCAAATCCTTCATCCCTCTCCTGCTTACTCTAGTCCATGAAAATCTCTTTTCCAATTTCCTACATCCATAGTCTGAATCCCATGGTCCAATCTTCCCAACCAGACTAGGAATTACTTTAGGATAGACAATGTCTTCTCTTTCTCTGATTTCCCCCACAGAACCTAGAACAGGCCTAAGTATACAAGAGGTGCTCAATAAATGTCTGATGATTGACAAACCATGTCAGGTAGATACAGAAGAGGTGCCTGGTGGGGAAAAAGGAGCAGGGAAGGAGGAGGTGGAGGGGAGTACCTGGAAGAGTGTGAAGCCCCGATAGTACTCAAAGAGAATGCAGCCAATGCTCCAGACGTCGCAAGGCTGTGCCCAGCCCAGCTCTGAAATGACAGAGGAAAAGATACCATGAGAACGTGTCTCACATGGTAGCCCAAGGGATGCCACAGACTGCTAGAACTCAAAGGCACCTTGAAGGTCAGAGGGTCCAGCCTTCCCATTTAACACATGAGGAGGAAAGTGAGGCCTCACTCAAAGTCCCAGGGTCATATGAGGCGGACACCAGGCTTGAACCCAGACCTTCTGGCTCCCAACACCACACTTTTATGTTTGTACATCTATACTATTCCCCCATGAAACTCGAAGCCCCACAAGCAAAGACTTGTCTCCGTTACTGCCTCAGCACCCAGTATAAGGCTCTACCCAGTCAGTGCATGTTTAATAAATTGTGGCAGAACAATCACCTGGTGATATTTCCACCCCACACTCCCACACCCTCAGGACCCCCCACCCACCCTTCTCCCTGCCCACAATCCTGTCAGGAGCATCTGGCAGATCTTTGCAATCCTAGAACACAACAGGAAATTGACAAAAGAGACGTCCCCTAGTATGACCCTGCCAAGCTGGGTGGGGTCCGAAGCCCACCAAGGTCCCTGCTTGGCTCAGGTGGCCAGCTTTGTGAGAGAAGGCTCTGACAGCTGCTCCATGCTGGGCTGGGACCTCAGACCTAGCTCCTCAAGTACAGGCTGTTCTTGGAGGCCAGGACCTATCCTCTGTTCCCCTTGCTCCCTGCTATAATGCTGCTGTGCCTGGAGCCAGGCAGACACGAGGAGGTGCCACTGTCCTGGCATCTTAACAAAATGTGCATCCAGAGATACTTGCTTTTCTGAAATGGGACTGGCTCATCAGCAGCAAGTCCACCATTAGGAGTCAGGTGTGGTTCTTTGTTTGCTTTGGGGGTTACATGACAGTCTATAAAACTGCTACCGCTGGAGCGATATAAATGGACAGCTGGACCTTGTAATGCTTTCCAGGTGTGTCCTGGGGGGGTCTCATACTACACTCAGGTTCACTGGGACATCCACCCGGATACATTAACCATGGCGACCCAATTCACACACATGCCTCCTGCCAATCTCCACCCCACCCCCATCTCCCACAACACCAGGTGGCCAGGGAAGTGGGAATCCTAGGGCCACTCACCCAGGATCACCTCAGGCGGGCGATAGTGGCGGGTGGCCACAATGGTGGTGTGGTGCTCGTGGTCAAAGGTGGCACTACCAAAGTCAGCGACTCGGATGCTGGTATTCTTCACGGACTTCTCCTCACAGCTCTGGGAGGCACAGACCCCACTGTCAGGGGCCTCCTTCAGCCCCGCTTCACCACCCTTCCCCACTCCCTGAGGGTGTCTTGCTCCCCTACTGTACCTTGTTCTCATTGTACAGGGTATCAAAGTCAGAATTCACAAACAAGATGTTCTCAGGCTTGAGGTCAGTGTGGGTCAACTGGTTTTCATGCAGAACTGAGGAGGGAAGATAAAAGATGGAGGTGGCATGATGAGAAAAAGGAAGAGACTGGGAGAGAGGGCAGAGGAAGCACCTCTGGGAGCCTGCCCTGTCCCTCACTTCAGCCCTGATCCTTCCCTGGGGCTTCCTGATCTGCTGTAGGAACCCCACCAAGGTGCTCGACACAAGCAGGGCCATCATGGGACACAAGTCACATGTTTCTAGGATGTCAAAGAAATCTGAAGCCACAGGAATTAAAATTAGGGCACCTGTGCCCTCCCAGTTCCTTCCCCAGGGCTTTGAAGTGAGGGCTCAGGATGTGCAGGGGAGTGATCTGATCAATCTCTTTCACAAAGGAAGATTTCTACCTCTTAGTTTCTGTCCCCTCGGCCAGGCCCTCATCACTTCAGACTGGGCTGACTTGCACAACACACTTTTCCAATACTACCTGGACCACTGTGGTTTTTCTCAGACAGCTTTCATCACACTATTTCCCCTACTCTGGGATCCTAAAATGGCTGTCTGCTAAAACAAATGGAAACCTCTCTACTTGACATTCAAGGCCCTCTGTAATCAGGCTTTGCCCAACCTAGTCTAACCAGACTCTCCACTGTTTTTCAACTAACTTCTACATGTGCTCAGATTTTGTCTTTGCTTGGGCTGTTCCCTCATCTGAAAAGCCCTTTCTTTCTGCTTTCTAGATCCTACTCATCTTTCAAGACCCCTTTCAGCAAACTCCAGCAAACACTGAGCGCTCTAAACTCCCAAAACACTTCAAACTCTCACATCACAGAAAGCAGCACCTGGTCATATACTCTGTTGTCTTGTGGAATGTGTCATATGTTCCCCAGAGAGGCTGGGAGCTCCCCTGCAGGGGCTCTCTGCTCCTCTGGCATCCAACACCACCAAGGCCAGGGATACTCAAAGCCTGACTGATGGGGGTGGGGTTGGAGGGGGGGCGGGGGGGGGGCAGAGCCAATGAAAAGGGCAATGCTTCTGCCTCAAAGACTTCCTGCCCTGATCAGGTCAGGTTATCCCAAGTCTAAAAGCCTGGCTCTCTCCCTGAGGATTCTAGCCTTGGGCATCAGAGATGTTTAAACTGGCCAAGAGCCGTGATGGCAAAATATATTTGACGTGTGTGTGTACGTACATACACATATGTATATATGTATATATACACACATAGATGTAGATACATGTATGTATATACCATGTCAAATTTTATTTTGGGGGCAGCTTCTAGTTACCAACATTCAGCAAATGTTGGTTTCTTCTCACTATTATTAGTAAGAGGTACAAAACACCTAAAAAGCCCCTTCTGCCCAGCAGGTACATACATACAAACATATATCATGCCAACAGCTAAACAACAAATTCCTGAGGCTTGACCACTTGTTGGGATCCCAAAGATGGACACAGGCCCCCACCCCAAGGCAGGCATCAACTTACATCGTAAGGCATGACACAGCTGGTACGCCATGTGCCGGACATGAGGCAGGGGATAGGGCTGGAAGTTGTTCTCCTTCAGGAATTCAAAAGTGTTCTTGCCCAGGAGCTCAAAGGCAATGCACATGTGGCCGTGGAAGTTGAACCAGTCAGACATCAGAACACACAGGCTAGGGGAAAGGGGAGAAAACGTTAGTCTGGAACACTACCTTTCCACTTGTCCTGTCCTCTTTCCTTTATGGGTCTAGTTTCATCCAAGCAAATGCACCAGAGAAGAAAGCTGGGGCCCTCAATCTGTGAGCCAAGAGCACTAAAACCCACTACCAAAGGCTGAACAACTCACTGAACACCCTCTCACCACATTAGGGATTTCCCTAACATCCAAAGTTTCAAAGTATTTTCAAATTTGGCATTTTGTTTCATCCTCATAATCCAGTGAAAAGAGGGATGATGAGTACTGTCCTTTCCCTGGGTCCAAAGTGAAATGCCTTGGCCAAGAATACACAGTGATGATGGTGAAGTCTGGATTAGAATCCAAGTGTCCTGGCTTTTTCTAAGCAACCTCCTAACCAATGCTTATGGAACATCTCTTGAGTCAGCATGTACATGACAGGATACGGTGAGACCCTTCAGTAAGCCCCCAGACTTCTTTTCTACAAATGTATCTCTCTTCACCACCCCAACTCACCCCCAAGAGGAATTCCCTGGCAGCAGTCAGAACAAAGGGAAGACTCAACTCTCTGGATTCCCCTGTTAGGGTTAAGGATTGATGGGGAGTAAAAAGGGCTGTCTGGTCTTGTGCATGTGTCTGTGCAGAAGTCTGGTTCAGGCCACAGAAGATACAGGATAAAGCTTTAGTGACTAATAAGTCAGACTAAAGGGCGGCTGCCCATCCCTAACTCTCCTTCCTTCCTGACCTTTAAGAGACACTCACAATTTGTTCTCTTTGTCCTTCTCCTTGATCTTCTTGAGCACGTTGATTTCCAGCCGGGCTGCCTCCCGGTACTTGCCCACATTTCGGATGATCTTCAGGGCGACCTGTGACTTGCCTCTGTGGGCACAGTGAGAGGTCAGGATCTAGACCATGCCCTACCCCCCCCTTCCCCCCACCCCACTCCCAGGATGATTTCTCAGTCCTGTCTGTTCCAAGCTTGGATAAGGTGTCAGAGATCTGGCTTCTGCTCAGAAACTCAACAGACTCTTTCAAACTGATGTCTCCTGTCTTCCCCCTGGCCCTACCCAGCTATCATTTGATCCCTCTCACTAGATTCCTGTGAGATCCCAATTTTATAGTAATGAGTTACCACAGCACCCCACTCCAGCCTCAGTCACACCCTAATGCACTAAAACTTTTGATCTTTCTTCACCTACCCAGCCTCAAGTTAAATTATTAAGAAATTACAATCAGAAGAGGCAGCTGAACCAGCTTCTCCTTTAGAAGTCTCACCTCTCAGTTCTCAGGCACTGGCTAATCCAGCCTTACAATTAACCCAACTGTCCTAGCCAAGAGCCTAGTCAGTCCTCCACCCATACGCCCAAGTCCAAGGGAAATTATAGACTATCTAATCTTGGCTAGAGAAGCCCAGTTCTATCTGAGGCCACTGGTTCAGCATTTATCACTGGGCAATTTCTTTTCTATCTGTTCCATACCAGAGAGAACATAGTCTAGGAGAGGGAACACTAAATTTAGCTGGAAGACCTGGATCAAGTCCTGGTTCCATCATTTAGAAGGCAAATAGCCCTGGCTAGTCAAGTTCCTCAATTCCTCAGCAATAACTGATCTGTGAAATACCCTACAGCAAGAAGAACCTGTGCCTCTTACTCCCCCAGTCCCCTGACTCAGACAAGATGCTGCTCAGTGCAGATGCAAGTCCTCTTCTGGCTTTGGGCCAAAAAAGGCAAACTAATTCAACTTTTCAAAAAAATGAAGGGAACAGAGTTCCATGGGAATCAGACTGTTCCTGGACTCTCCTCCTTTGCAAATGGGTCATTCAAGTCACACTTGGTGAAAAGAGAGATGAAGACTGAGCTGAGGCATGTGTGAGTGTGTGTGTAAGAGCCTGAATTTAGTCTGTGACCTTGGGCAACTTCTCACCCCACCAGGCCATCCATCAAAAAAAGAAACATCTGTTGGAAAGAGCACTGCATTTGGAGTCAGAGAACCTGGGTTCCAACCTCAGCTGACTTACTACTTATAAGTGATGTAGTTAAGTCACTAAACATCGCTTATTAAATAGGAAATTTAATGTCAGTTTCCTCCCTTGTCAAATAAGGATTGTTGGATGAGATGTACCATCTTGTTAGGTCCCTATAGTCAAGTGGCCCAGGAGTCAGGACACCTGAGTCAGAGTCCCTACTCTGCCACTTATTAAATGGGAGACTTTGGCCAAGTCATTTCACTCCTCTGTACGCCTATAAAAAGAGGGCATTCAGTCAAGTGAGGCCTGAGACAGTCCCTTCCAGCTCTAAATCCTGGGATTCTCTATCTCACAAGGCTTGCCATGCAGACTGGAATGACATAATGCACATTAAAGCTTCTAAATGCTATAGGAAGGGGTTCTTGTCCAACAAGGCTTTAAGCCCCTGAAAGGTGCCAAGAGCTATGGTAGGAGAGTTAGGGCCTTCAAACAAACATGGCTAGCTTCACTGGAAGGTGGGAATGGTGCCGTGAGAGAAATGAACCAGGCCCTGAGTCCGGATGAGTCCTACGGAGCAAAGGCACAGGGGCTGGGCTGGGGCTGGGAACTAAAGGATGAGGCCCTGGAGGTGATGAGTGAGAGTCTGAAATAGCAATAACCATTTAGCAAATCATCCCCATGCTCATCCACTGCTCTCTAAGCCAGAAAGGCAGGGCCTCTAGGCCTCAGGCCAGGATCCACCCCGTAACACTGGGGCTTCCTTGGACACATCATGTAACCCCTCTAGGCAGATGGATTGGGTGAGATGGTTTCCAAAGCCCCTTTCAGCTCTAAATGGGTGATCCTAAGAGGCTCTGTTAGTTGAGCAGAAATGCCCTCCACAGGATTCTGACCAGGTGAGTATTCATGTGCTCACCTTTAGCTGTTTACGAGAACAGCTTGTGCAGAGAGTGCAAGGCTCTAAGACAAAGATCGAATTCCGCTCTTGACATTTACTAGGTCTGTGCCAGGACAAGCAGTAGCTGCTCTGGACCTCTGCTCCCTCCTCTGGGTATCCCTAAGAGCACCCACCTCACAGGCTTTAGCAGGTGCTAAATCAAAGGAGAGCCATAATCACAAGTGCTTAGGATCAAGGAGGTGGCTGAAGAAGGTTTCCTTAATCCAAGGGCTGCCCCACCACCGATTTCTCTCACTCTGGGCTCATTTCCACAAAGATTCAAAGAATGGCGAGAGGGGCTCTGCCTCCTGCTCACTACTGGCTTGTTGGAGTAAGACCTCAGCTCCAAAGATGAAACCATTCCTCTGTGTAAGCCTGTGCTTCAGTTTCCCAAAGGAAGCTCCCCTGAAGTTCAACAGGTAAGGGCAAGGAGGAGGCAAGGCCCAGGTGTCAGAAGACTGAGGGAGGGGAGGGAAAGAAGAACTCCTGGGGCCAGTGGCACAAGGACCATTGCCCATGGAGGGGAGATCACCCTGCCTTAACCCTCCATGATCACGGGGTTCACTAGCAGTATGCACAGTAGGTGCCTCCAACATCAGTGAGGACATACTCCTTCTGAGACCATCACTGCTGATTAAAACGACAGAGAAAACACACACTGTGGCACAATTCCCAGGGCCATTTCTGTACTCTCAGGGTTTGCCTCTAGCCTTGCCAAACTGGCACTTACTTATACACAGGGCCGAATAAGAAGTTTGCTTCTTGTGGCCCTGGTTCCTGGGTACAGAGTCTGATTCTGCCAAGTGGCATATCCCAGAGAAACAAGGGAAACACATCATCTAGGGGGTTCACAAAGTGGGCAAAGGAAACCAAGAGTAAGAAAACACCTGGCAGTAAACACAATACACGTAAGCTTGAAAGAAACCAGCCGCAGGCAAATATATGCTTTTAATAAAAAGTAGAAATTAACTCAGAGCACAGGTTTTGTATTTCTTCAGACTTTGGAAAGCTACTGCTACCAGAAGTCTCCCTACTAAGACACTGATAACTCTGGAAACTGTCTGGCTTCTCTAGTTCATAGGGAAGGGAAGAGTAAGGGAGGCTCCAAAGGCTGTTGAGGGCTAGGAAGCAGAAGGAGGTAAGCCAGAATTGGTGCACCAGGGGGACAACAAGACTCTCCTGGGTACGCCTGGGGCACAGCAAGGACTGGAAGCACCCCACTGCCACTGCCTGACCAACAGGAGGCCTGGAGGCAGAACCTCTAAGTCTACAAGGGCCCACCCTTGTCGGCTGGACATCGAGAACCAAGACTGTCTCCCCACTTAAACCAAATTCCAACTCCAGTCTTCCCCACGTTCCCTGGGCCCAGAGAGACAGAGAGGTGAACACTCACTTACCTGGCATGGTCCAGACACTCCACTACTTTGCCAAAGGTGCCTTCTCCGAGACTTCCCACGATCTCATCTAGGAGAGAAAAGAAGACAAGCATAAGGACCCTGAGTGGATGGGGCTGGCAGCTCCTGTAAGATCACAGCATTCAATTCTCAAAAACAAAAAAGGTTTCTCTCTCAGTGCTACACTCTTTAAAAACAGAAGTTGCTAGTGTTTGCTTCATTCAGGCAATTACTGGTGGGCCCGCTAGCGAGCCTCAAGCACTAGAGGCCCCTCCAGGACAACCAGAGAGGGCTCGTCTAACAGGGGGGTAAGAAAGTAGAGAGGTAAAGTTTTACGAAAGGTGGCTGTACATCGCTCTTGGAGCCAATCGCCGATCCGGCACACCAGGTGGCCCTCCTTGTCATCTTCCACACTCCTGCTGCTGCGCTTACTGCTCTGTTGGCTTCTCTGCGAGGACCGCCCCCCAGAACGAAACGCCATCCGACCAATTGCATGGTGGGCGGTTCCGATTGGCAGACGGAGGTGTCAGTCAAAGGCAGAGGCGGGTGGAGACGGTGATGAGACAGGCGGCCGGTGGTTGGTTGGTTGGTTGGATTTTCCAGATCCCAGCATTTCATAAGGCACACAGCATATATAACGATAGGGATATTGCAAGGGACACGTCAAGACACAAACTGACTTCAAAAACAGAAAAGTAAAAAACAGCTACAGGTATGTAAAGAAAACTGGCATTATCTATAAGGTGGGATGTCGCAGCCGATAGGAAGGAAAGACCAGCCTCTGCTCCTCAGGACGCTGGTGTGAGAGTGCCACAGCCCCAGGGTTCCCACCACCAAGCTTCCTCCCCCCGCGTCCCTCCATCTTTGCCACTGGGGGTCCAGGTGGCAGCTTAGCTTCCTCTAGCCCAAGGTCGTCACCCCATGGCGATGACACACTTTGAGAACGGCGCAGGAAAAGTGCTTAGCCTGGTGCAGTGCCCTGCGTGTGGAGCAAGGCCCAGAAGCAGCTGCCGGCCAGCAGGGTGGGGCAGGGCAGTCTTCAGCTACTGCTGTGCTCCCAGGGGGTTCCCATCCTGCCCCTCCCCTGCTTCTGCTCTGCTCTTCCAAGCCCAGACTACCAAGCACAGCAAACGAAGGCCCTTCCTCCCTGAGCCTTGATCCAGAGCCTGTCTCCAAAACTACAGCAGGATTACTTACAGTGTGGCTACTCCTGCCACATGCTACCTCTGCTATCAAGAGACCACAGTTCAAAAGCAACCCTAATCTTCCTGTGTCCAATGGGCCCTACACAAAGGGCTTCCAGATGCCAAGCAGACCCCCACTAGTCCTGCTCCAGCTGTGCCCTTCCCAAGGACAAAAGGAGTCTCTGGAGTCCCAGTCCAAGAAACACTCAGAGGGCATTGGATCCCTGTGCTGGCTAAGGGTCAGAAGGTATGGAGGAACCATCCCTGAGCCGATCCCCTCCCCCAACAACAGAAGGAAGGGCAAGGGAGATACATGGGCGATGGGACGATCAGAAATGAAGTCGCAGATCCTCAAGGCTGCCTTGGAGTAGACAAGCCGCAAGACCGCGCCAGAGGAAATCCTCTTTTAATGTCACGCACACACATGCCTGCACACATACACGTGCACACACACATGTACACACATACATGTGCACAAACATATGGTTATTCAGTATTTCCTACATTTACACATAAGGCAAAGAAGGGACTTCATTCCCTCCACTAAAACAGTCATTTCTCAAGGCACTTACAGACTGAGTGGGAAGAAATGGATTGGCAAAGAGAGGGGACAGAGGAAGAAGAGGAGGAAAGTAGCCAAGCCTGAAGTCATTTCACTCATAATTTTTGACTTACTGGGGCTATACAACACACTATATCTTGCCACCAACAGAGGTAATAAAAAAATATCTATTCTGGTAATTCCTGATAGTCTTTGCTGTCAATTCATTCACTTCTGGAAATTATTTCCAAACTGTGTGATCTGCCCCATTTACACTGTAAAACCCCAGTGTGATACAAATAAATGCTGCCTCCTACTCATTTAAAAGAAGAGCAGAAGAAAATCTCGTGGGG
Organism: Potorous gilbertii; assembly: GCA_028658325.1. Taxonomy (NCBI): domain Eukaryota; kingdom Metazoa; phylum Chordata; class Mammalia; order Diprotodontia; family Potoroidae; genus Potorous; species Potorous gilbertii. Next base: position 499,884,001 of record CM053769.1, on the reverse strand, counting down.
GTTAAGGCTGGAAGGAGTGACTCCTGGAGGAAGGGGACGGCTGCAGAGACAGCCAAACCCTTGTCCATACATGGAGAAAGTCCCTGCGTTCTCTGAAAGGGAATGAGTTTGTGGAGTGGAGGCAACAATCAGGTCTGAGGACAGATAAGGTATAAACCAAACAGCTCCCATTCACCACCTGGGAGCAAAGGAAAAGAGAAACCAACTCCAGATACTCTGGTGATGCCGACCCAAATCACAAAAAGTCTCCCCAGTCTGATTTCACTGGACACTCCCAATGCCCAGATCAAAAATTCAGATACAAAGACAGGCCCAGGTGCCACACGGGGTGCCGGAGCCAGAGGTCGAGACAGGTGCTGCTGCTGCTGCCCATGGAGAAGGCCGAAGTTTCAGGCTTACACCTGCTATGTCAGCGAAGGACCAAACAAAGGACACACAGGAGGGTTCAGAGGTACTCACCCAGGTCAAATACACCTGAAAGGAGGCTAAAGAAAGGTGAGGATACCAAACAATGACCAGCTCGCTCTGGCCACTACTCACCGAGGAGGCGCTGCTACAAGACCTGGTGCGGCGTTTGCGGCAGTGATGGGGGTGCTTGCGGGTCCGATGCTGGTCCCTCTCCCGTGACCTCCTTCGGTGGTGTGAGCGGGTTGAGTAATAATCCTCTCCAAAGGATGGGCTTCGCTCCTCAAACCTGTAGTTGTCACTGTCCCGACGCTCCCGGTATCTCCTTTGGTAGGGCAGGCGGTCATGGCTGCATGATGGGGAAAAGTCAGGTGAGGAAAGGAGAACTACTGAATTCCATCCTGTGCCAGGGCCCAGGGAAACAAAACCCTTCAAACAGCCTGAAATCTGGCATACAACAAGGTTGGAGCTAAATGGATCTCTACAAAGGCTAGCCCACGAGGAAGCATAAGGAATATCTGGGAGACAGCCATATTTGCTTCCTGTGGGGCCTTCCAAAGGTAGGGAAATGTCCTTGCTTAGCCAGGAGGCTGTGTCCTGCCCACTGCAGGGGCTGAAGTACCTAATATAAGATGAGACAGGTTTCCAGGCTCTCCTCTATACTTGTACCTACTGCCCATGAATGTCATTCCTTTGCAAAACACAGGGAAGGAAACAGGATGTATCCCTGGGAGAAATAGGTAGACAATAGATAAAGGACAAACAGGGACCCGAAGGTACGGCTCTGTCACCGTCCAATCATCAAAGAATGGGCAACCAGGGGTGCTCTTCTAGAACTGGCTGGACAGCACTGGGCCTTGCCTAAAGAGCAAGGATGAACTTCAGAGTTCTCCCAGGTCAGAGGGAAGAGAGCCAAAGGTCAAGTGAAACAATTTGTCAAGTGAGGAAGGAAATATTCCCTGAGAAGAGAAAAGAGATATAACTAGTCAAAGAAAAAGAAAAGTTTCTAAAAGAAACTATTAGCAACCACATGAGAGACAGCTTAGATCACAAGTAAGAAAAATGGACATAATAACTCGGAGGGTTTGCGTCACCCCAAAACGGGAGGAATCAAAGAGCAAACTAGCAAAGTTAAAACGGAGATAGCTGATATAAGTGTGAATGTGGGGAGATGAGTGAACCAATACACTGTCTGCACAGCTGTGGCTCACCCTGACCATTCTGGAAAACATTTTGGAATGACACGAGAAAAGCCCCTGGCTAAGATAGCAGAGCAGCAGGATGCAGGGCTAGGAGCATGTCTAACAATTCCTCCACAGATCTAAACCAGAACAAAATTCTGATTGAGAAACTCGAGAAAAAAATATTACATGGGGTCCAGAGCCATGTAGAGGTAGTGGAACCAAGGACTGCTGTGCAGAGCACTCCAATGCAGGAAAGGCTGGCTAGCTGGGGGAGGAGCCCCAGACCTAGTGCAGAGGCTTGACCCTGTGTGGGGTGCAGGAAGCACCCTACTGGTCCTGGAGCTCACTGCTCAGCTCTGAGTCACAAATCATAGTGGGACGGAGGAAGGGGTCGCTGTGCCTAGGAATTCCATTCGAGTCAGGACCGGCCACAGGCCCTGGGGCGAGCACAGAGTGAGCAGAGGTTCAGAAGCACATAGAAGGACCCATATAAAGGGAAAAGGAATCTCAGACCAAAGACAGTCTCTGGTTCTGTGCCTCAGAGCAAGCAGAACTGCCCAGCTCTCTGACATGAGTGAGTCCAGCAGCAGTCTGGTAGAACTCCAGATGTGGCACATCCTCAGGTAGGCTTCCTTAGACCCAAACCCAGGTCAAGAGGTTGGAAAACAGGCTTTGCCCTGAATCAGAATATTTTGGGCTTAGTTAAGCCTTGCAGGTCCCCAGCATGAGATGTCCCTGTGCTACAATAACACAATATACCCAGAAAGCAGCAGAATGGAACCCAGACATTTCTTCTAGAAGAGCATGGAGCCTAGTCCCAGTAAAGTCCAAAGTCAAGAAGAAAGATGAAAGAGTGAGCAATTAAAAAAAGAATCCCATCATAAAAAGCTATTATAATGACAGGGACACTCAAGACACAGATCCAGAAGGAAAGAATGACTCCAATGCACCTACAAGCAAAGCCTCAAAGAAATACAGAGTATGCACAAGGGTTCAACTAGAAGTCCTGGGATAAAAGAAGAGTTTTGTTTTGTTTTTTAAAAGAGTTAAAAATATTTTTATAGATGTACTGAGAGGAAAAAATTAGAAAAGAAATGAGGTACAAAACCTTGCCCAAGCAATAAACAAGCAGAATGAATTGAATAGAGGTTAATAACTCCATCAGACAACAAGAAATAGTAAAATAAAGTCAAAAGACTGAAAATATAGAGCAAAATGTAAGGTATTAAACAGCTAAAGTAAATGAATTGGAAAACAGATCAAGGAGAGATAATTTAAAGCATCACTATTCTACCTGAAAGTCATGATCAAAAAAAGAACCTAGACATGACATTTTTAAAAATCATAAACTATTGGCCAGATCCCCTGGAACCTGAACGCAATGTAGAAGAGGAAAGGATCCATCAAGAACCACCCAAAAGAAACCCCAAAAAGAAACATCACAGACAAAATTCAAAGTTTCCAGATCAAAGGAAAAATATTATAAGTAGCCAGAAAGAAAAAATTTGGTACCAAGAAGTCACGGTCAGGACCACACAAGATTCAGCAGCTGTCACTACAAAGAAGCAGAGAGCTCAGAATACACTCCATAAGACAAAGAGTCATGACTAACTCAGCAAAACTTTGAGTCTATTACTGGGGAAAAAGTGGACCTTTAATGAAAGAGGACTTCCTTCTAAATATTCCTAGTGAAATGACCAGAGCTGCACTAAAATTCTGAAGTGCAAATATAGAAGTCAAGAGAAATCTAAGAGTAGACATGAGTAAACAATCATAGGGACAAACAAGGATAAGCTGTTTACACTCTAATACGTGCATCCTCTCAGAACTCTATCATTATCAGAAGTCATAAAGGAAGTCTAATTAGACAGAAGGCCTGAGAGTGGTTTTGTTATGTTTTGATGATCTTCAAAGAATCATGGAAAGGGAGAGGAAGAAGAATACTTAAGGGAGGAGAAGAGAGAGCAAAGATGGGGAAAATTAGCTCATTTCATGGGGGATACAACTAAAAGTCAAACAAAGAGGAAGAAGGGGGAGGGGACACCCAAACTTCATTATCTACTGAATTGGTCAAAAGGATGATGAGTAGATATGCAGACACACAGAACTGGGTATAGAAATACACTTCACTAAACAAAAACTGGAGGGCAAAGAGAGAAAGTGGGTGAGGGATGACAAGAAATGATAGATTAAGTGAGGGATTAGTTTTAAGCAAAATAAACCCTAATCCAGGATGTAAAAATATTTATAGGAGCTCTTTTTGTGGTGGCTAAGAACTGGAAACTGAGGATGCTCCTCTGAATTGGAGAATGGTAAAACAAGCTGTGGTATGTAAGTGTGACAGAGCTATAAGAAACAATGAAGGGAGGGTTCAGTAACCTAGAAAGACTTAAAGGAACTGAAGCAGAGGGAAACAAGTGCAGCCAAGAGAGTAATTACAGACTAACAGCCACACTGTAAGGACAATCAACTCTGGAAGACTCGTGACTGATCAGCGTCGACAACCCACCACGATTCCAGGTGGGAAGGACTCAGGAGTGGAGAGCCAGACATGATCAGTGCAGGAATCTATTTATTTATTTAGATTTGTAATGCATGTTTGGTTTTTCTTTTTTTCCTCAGGTTGAGGGGTGGGTGGGGAAGTGGAAGAGAAGGCAGATTTTTGCTGATTGAAAACAATAAAAATTAATTTAAAAAAAAAATCAAGAGGTGAGGTAGAAGGAAGGGAAAGTTGACTTTTTTTAATTGAAAAAACTGTTTTTTCTTAAAATAAAACTAAAACTATCCAATGGAAAAAGAGAAAAAAAAATCACTGAATTGTTCATACATACTCTTTGATCTAGAGAGCCTTTTGCTGGCAATATAATCCAAGGATGTTACAGCCATGTAAGAACAAGCAGTAAGAAAAGCCCCAGAATAGAGGAAAATATTCATTTGGGGGTAGAGGAGGCAGCAAAAAACTATAAACAAACCAAAAAAAATGTCCATGGATTAGGGAATGCCTGAACAAATTGGGGTAAATGAACATAATAGTGAGACAGTAAAAAAAACATAAAAATGAGAAATTCAGAGACGTGTCTGCACACAGAATAAAGAAAGCCTATCAGAAAACAACATAGACAAGGCCTCCCAAGACACTAAAACAAAAGCCAATGCTGGCTCACTACGTAAGTGCACCTCCTCTTTTCCTTGGAGAGGTACAGGACTATGAGTACAGAATCAAACACATTAGAGCTTTGTCAACTGGTTTGGCTTGTTTCTCTTTTTTATGAAGGTAGCTGAAGGTGAGGTGGGGGATATCCTAAAACAACTGCAATGCAAAAAGAAATCAGTAACACTTTGCAAACAGGTAAAACACAGGTAATGACAGCTGTAGTGGTAAACTTGGAGCAGAAAGACATGGCTCTTTAAAATATACTGAGATCTTGTTTTTTATATCTTGCTCATTCCCAAATGTCTCCCTCCTCCCTACCCCAGCCAGACCACCATTTCATGCAGCAATGAATTAAAACAGAGGGGTGGAAAAGGCAGCTCCACAGACCCTCACAGTCCAACCACATCTGCCAGCACCTGTAACACTCAAAGGCCTTTGCTCACGCTGCTGCAGAGCAAGGATGTGTTTTGTGGCCTCTTCTCCAGGGTTGAGCTTTTTGGTCATGGTGACCACAGGGTTCCATCCCTCTGGCTTGTTCTGTCCACTTCCATGGCCATACTCACTTTGTATGCTGCTTTCCTGGCTCTGCTCAGCTCTTTCTGTCAGTCTGAATTTTCTGCCTGCTTCTCTGAACTCTTCACATTTACCATTCCCAATGCAGGGTAATACTTCAGTCTACATTACAATTTGTTTACTGGAGCCATGGCATTTTTTACCATTCCTGGTTCTTCTCTCTAGGTGAATAGTGGCCCCTCTTTCTGACTCCTTAGGGTGTGGGCCTAGAGATGGAATATCTGAACCAAAGGAACAGACATTTTCCTTGCTTCCAGAACAGGTGGACCTATGGACACTCAACCAACAGAATGTCTTGCTGTTCCTGGATTTCTGAAGCTCCTCCAACAATGTTTTTTTTTGTCATCTCTTGCCCAGTTTGCTGAGTATGAGGTCTAAAGTTGCTTTGACTGGCATTTCCTCTATCAGTGAAAATGAAGCAATCTTTCACATCTTTTAATAATGTGTAATTCTTCTTTGAAGAACTCTTTGTTCATACACTTTAGCAACCAGGAATGGCTCTTGGTCTTATACATTTGTGTTAATTCCTCATGTATTGTTTATGTCAATATAATTATAATTTACTATCAAATATTAGTGAGAGCTGATACAAATTTTTTTCCTAATCAACCACTTACCTTCTTACCTAACTACACCGAATTGATCTGCATAATTTTTTTTCAAATTCAAGTAATCAAAATTATCTATTTTGTCTTTTTGTGATTTTCCCTTTTCCTTATTTGGTTTAAGAACTCTCCCTCTGGTCATAATCAGTAAACAAAAATGTGGCATTAAATGATAATTTAGGGGAGGGAAAAAAGGAAGGAAAGGAACAGAATGGAGTCATACTAGTAAGCCTGGCCCTCCAAGGTAAGCAAAGGGCAAGAGGACAAGATATGGAAACCAAGGATGATGCACCTAAATTTATCATAGAAAGAAAGGAAGGGCTAGTGGAGGAGGTAAATAAGAGTGGACATAGCAAGGAGGCAGGAAGACGATGGGAGAAAGCCCAAAGGCCTCCTGGGGAGCTAAGAGTCACAATCAAATAGTGCCTAGTGCTCTCCCCGCCCTCCTCCTTCCTGACTAGCTCTCACCTTCTGGATCGTGATCGTCTGGGAGGAAGCGGTTCCCTTCGAGATGGGTATCGAAGTCGCCCCTCATGTTCCCGGCTGTAAGACCTCCTCCTCTTCCATCTGTGACTTAGGTAAGAGTCCTGCTCAGGGGAGCGGTATCTTTTACAGTGATGCATCTAGGACACAAGAGAGAGACTTGATGGAAATGCTAGCAGGTTCCATCAGAGACAGAGGCTGCTGACTTGAGAGACTGGGTTCCCAACCCAGCCAATGTGGAGCCATGTCAGGGGGATATTAAAGAGGGGGCCTATTGTTCTAGCTCTGAGAACAAGTTCCCCTCTCCCCATGCATGTCTATTAATCAAGAATAAAATTAACGTTCTACCCAACAAACAGGCCAAGCCTCCTGTGTATTGCAGCTAATAAGTAACACTTTCCTGCTGAAGAACAACAAATAGATTTCTTTCATGTAAAAGCCTGGTGGTCAATACCAATAACCTAGGACTGAAGGCCCAGTCTGATTTGGGAAAGAGTTTAGTAAGGTAAGTATGTTCTGTAGCTCTGGCTCTACCCCCCAGAGCCCAGTCTGGAGAGGGAGATTAAGAAAGGTATCATCTAGGTAAGATCCAAAGAAAGCAGGGAGATGGGGGCATGTTACAGTTACTGATGATGGTGAGGAAACAAAAAGTTGTTCAGTTCTCTGCATTAATTCTCTGCTGTCCCAAACCTAGACTCTACTACTTCTTCTAAGGCAAGAAGTCGTGTAGGAAAAAAGGACATGGAGTCATAATGAACAGTGACAAATCTTGAATTAATGATGAGGAAAGAAGACAGCAAAACAGCACCTAGACTGGACACCTCATTCTGGTTAGATGCTGAATAGAAATATGGCAGATAGGCAGCCATAAAATTTGTCCTACTGATCTTTGTGTGACCCTGATCCTAGTGACCTTTCCCACTATCTCTTCTGTGTAAAGTGTCTGCAGGTTTGTTCTACCTTCACTGCTTGGGAGCACTGGGTATCCCAAAAGTGTGCCAACCAGAAGGCACTTTAGTACCAAAGTGAACTTCAAAGCTCTACTCCTATCTACCTTCAAGCTCTGCCTGGCAGAGGGGGTGGCTCCCAATCTCTCTCTCCTAGATGAAGGAGCAGCAGGATGGGGTAGCCTTCACCAGCCAGTCTGGAAAATAGCCTATTACCTCACAACACAAACCTGGCCCCTAAAGTTTGGCTATTAATGGTGAAGTCCCTGGTTTGCACAGTCCCAAGATCTCTCTACTACTCCAATGAAATCACCGCTCACGATCCAAGAAAAAATGAGATGGACTTCAGGAGAGCTCCATATTCATTGGAAGTGGAGGCCCACTCATGGAATATATCTTTTTGTTAGCCTGACAGGCATACAATATTAATTCATTCCATCCACCCCTGTCCTGCAACCCTCCCTCCCTCTCCTCACCACTTACAACAATCCTCCAATTGGCTGGTCAGTTCTGTACTAATTGTATTGCTTACTAAAGAACAGTGACTAAAACTGAAGCTCTGGCCTGGGTGACTGCACAGACTTCCCAAATGACTGAGAAAAAGTAGTTTTGTGCCTCACAATGTTTACTGATGATTTTCCATCCCCTTCACAACTCCTACCTTATGAGGCTGAAAAGGTACCTCAAAAGTAAAAACTCCAGGGTGATAACTATTCTATAGAGGCACACTGCTAACAACTTCAGATTGAGTTTGGGCTAATGCTTTACGTTTAAAAAGCCTTTTAAGATCAGCTGACTAATGTTACATTAGTTTCCTGTAATTATCCCCAAGGCTAAGCAACCAAGCTAGGGAATAAAAATATGTATCTAATAGCCACCAAAAATGTTTCACTGTGGCCAGAGTAGGGGCCAGGCCTGATTCAATTTGACATTTTAATGCAGGTTCTCATCCTGAATCACAGGATTTGAAATGATTTAGGAACCTGCTTTAGGCTAAAGATTGCGATCTGAGCCCCTGAGATCATCCCCTCCTTCATGTCCTGGTAGACTCTACAGTGTTTCTTTAGTGCTTTTAAAAATCTGGTTTCACTGATATGGTAATCTTATGATTATCTATACTGATCAAAACCCCTCTTGGCAAGGTGCCAAAGAATATCTGCCATCCTATGGCTACCCTCGTGACAAGCCTCTTCACATTTAACTAGGCTGGTCCTCTGACATAAAGTCTGTCCCTGACTTTGTCCTTGAAGACTCTCCAACTTAGGACGATGTGGCCAGAGTTGGAGTTTCATGAGCACAGCTTTGAAGGACCTGGATCACCTAAAGGCCATAGCAAGATATCAGAGGAGTCCGGGAATCATGATTATGATAATGGTGATGTAATTTGTATTTATATAACTCTTTAGGGTTTACAAAGTGCTTTACATTTTCTCATTTTATCCTCAACTTTGGGAGGTAAATGCTACTATTATCCCAATCTTACTGGTGAGGAAACTGAAGCTGAAGTGAAATGCCTCCCCTAGGGTCACACATAGTGACTGAGACAAGAGTTTGAATTCTGGCCTTCCTGACTCCAAGTCCTAGATGGAGTTTTTACAGAAATGTCTTGTACAGTCCAAAATGACATCCTGCTGTCCATCAAATCAATGGTCAGCTCTATTCCTAAGTGTAGAATGGATTCCAATAACACTGCTGGGTTATGTTAAATTGATAGAGGGTACCATATTGTTTCAAATCTAGGCCACAATCCCCCCCAAATCTAGTTTATATCAAACCTATGTAGGTTATAATAATATTCTTAGTTCCATACATATAGTTTAAATCTTCCTGGTCTCTCAGATGGTATTAAGAGCTACAAGAGTCTGCAGTGGATGCCCCTGAAACTGGTAAGGCGGTAGAATCCCTTGAAAGTTCCTACCTGCAGGCCAGCCCTTACCTTAGAGAGGTAATCTTACTGCAAAACCCAATGACTCTCTTTGCCTTCTCCTCACTGCCCACCCTGGACGGGACCACTGGGAGGGAGGGTGGCTTAGGCAGGAGGAGATCTTACCTCCACAAAGATAGGGCTATCTGTCCCACGGCTGCCCACTAAAACCCAGGCTGCTGCTTTTAACTGCCAAAGTGGCTCCATGGAACTCAATGACCCAGAACAGAAAAGCGGACAGAGAGAAACCATATGGCAACAGTATATACAGCCTGTTACCTTCCCTTTGGCAACACACACCCAAAAGCCTGCTTAAATCTTAGCATCCAAAAGGAATTAATAATGAAAAATAATAATACACATATACGTGTATACCCACAGAGAGTGTGTGAGTTTGTGTGTGTTTATGTATATTCCTTTCAAAGAGATTTCATTTTAGAGGTAAAAATCTAGATTTAGGGGTAGCCTTATTCAGACGAATATAGAATTTTAAAACTCACTTCCAAAAAAGTGAGTGGAAAGCTGCCCATGGCTCGACCTGACATGAAAGATTTCCAGGTTCACCTCCCTCCAAAAGTCTGCTAGCCCTAAGGCCCTTTTCTCAGACTCACTGACACCCCAGGAGGGCCCAACAGATTAAAACACCAAGTTTCTGAGATGAGCTATGGAATAGAACAGTTTTTAAAAGCACTTCCAAACCTGCTCTAGCTTTCCTACCACATGCTGAGGAATGGGAAAAGTCAAATCAAGTCCAGATGCCATGCTGCTAAGATGCCAGCTGTCTGTTCAGAGGTACTCAGGGCACAGCCTCCTTGTCAGTTTTTCACATGTTGCTGGCATTAGGAAAACTGGGCCAACGAGAACATCCAGCCGAGCCACGGCTGGCACCTGCCCTCTCCCCTCCCCCAGGATCCCCACAGTTATGCTGGAGGGCTGCTGGTGCCACTACTGCTGGCACTTCATCTCCCCCCACCTCTCAAATCCACATCACAGAGGTTGAACAATTTTCTTTACAAGGGCACTGGAAACCGGGCCAGAGGAAGGAAGATGAAAGGCAGCCAATTCTGCTTTGCCAAAAGGGTTGTCTCTATAAAGTCCTACCCCAGTTCGGTTCTACCCAGGCTGAATGAGGGGGAGGTCAAACCACATAGCCAAAGGTGAGAAAAGCGGCAAAGGAAAAGATATGGGGTGTTCATACCCTCAAGTAAGAAAACTCCAGGTTCAAGTCCCGGGCTGCAGCCTCAAGTATCTCTTTCATTTTCAGGACTGGAATTATCACAACAAAGACACTGCTCTTTTCCTCAGCCCAGGGCCCAGCTGGGGTCCAGCTGTGAATACTTATCTTACTTTGGGGACTCCCCAGCCATGCTTTCCTGGAATAGCTGAGATACCTTCACCGGGGTTCTGCAGCACATCTTTCTGTGGGTCACCCCGCCCCCCCAACCCACAGTCCGTTTCCAGGGCTGCCATACGGTATCAGGCCAGAGCAAGGGGGTGGGCGTGGCGGCAGAAGGGAAACCAAGCCAAACATCTGCAGGAGCCCCGGGCACACCTGGCAGTGGGCTCAGCAGGCTAACAACCTGGGGGGCGGGGGGCAGCCCGAGGAAAAGAGCACTGGGGAGCGCGGATCTTTCTCACACGTTAATTTCGGAAAGAAGGCAGGAGGTATAATTGTATTTCCAGGGTGAAATGTATCTAGTGGGTGGGATTCCAGGGGCCGCGATACTGGCAAGGGGGCGGGGCATTTTAGCCCGGTTGGTCCCTCTGGGAAGGTTGGGGGGGCGGTGACGGAGATCGGGAGGGGGAGCGGGCGGATGGGGGGCAGGGAGGCGAGGCCTCGCAGAGATCCGGACGGAGCTCGGATTTTAGGAGGGGGA
>CM053769.1:499803777-499872749 GCA_028658325.1 Potorous gilbertii | reverse complement strand
GGGGGGGGGGGGCTTGGCCTTTTAAGAGCCTGGGGAGATTTAAGGGGGAGAAAGGAAGGAGTTAACAGCAAATGTTATGGGGGAGGCTAAAGGGGAAGCCTGACGGGTTCAGGGAGTGGGGACGTAAGGGCGGGGAAGAATCTTGAGGGGGGGAGACTTTAACAGCGGGGGGGACTTGGGTGGTGAAGGGAATAGGGGTGACAGGCAGCGGAGGGAGGACTTTTAAGAACGGAGGGCGACTTTCAGAGGGTGGGACTTTTAAGGCGCGGGAGGGCTTTAAAGGTCGTGGTCTCCCGCCGCCCCCGGGCCCGAGCCGAGGTCCCCGGGAGGATAGTGTCGAGGTGGGATCAGAGGGCCCAATAGGGGTTGGCGGGGTCAGGGGTGAGAGGTCAGAAATAAGGGAGGGCACCCAGAGGGGGAGGAGCCGCGGCCTCCCGCCATCCCCGCTCGCACCCCACGCACCAGGTCGGAGGGAAGCGGGGAGGAGGGGAAGGGGATGCCGATGACGGCGGGAGGGGGGCTCTCACCGTCTCCCGGGCGCTCCAGCTCCAGCTAGGCCCCGCTCCCAGCTCCTGGCGCCTCTTCCGCTTCCGGCTCCGGGCTGCGGCCTCCGCCCGCGGCGGCCCCGCCCCTCCCCTGCCCTGGGCTCCCCTCCCCCCGCCGCAGCTGCGGCCCCGCCCCGCCGGGCCCTGCGTGCCGCCGAGGCCCCGCCCCCTCCGTACCTTCGTGCGGGCCCCCGAGGCCCCGCCCACGCCCTTTCCTGGCCCGCCCTGCATGCGGACGCCGCGGCCCGGTACACACCCCCCTCTCGCCTCCTCCCTGCCCCCCTCTCCGCCTCCGCCCCTAGAGTGTCTCCGCAGTGCTTCCTCGCTGCCGCTCTAGGCTGGCATTCGTTGTTCCTGGAGGACTGACCGGCCCTCCGGCGGTCCGGCTCCCCAAACGTCCGCTCCTGGGCCCACCTCCATAGCCCGCCCCCTCCTGGTGACACGTGGCGACATACCTGAGCGGGACTGCGACCCCCACCTGCAGGATCACTTCAGACACCCCCCCAGACCCTGTTGGGGTTGTGTGTGACTCATATAGCGATTGGAGCCCCTCCCTGCCCTGCCAGAACACAAAGACCCCACCTAGAGACTTCCGAGGCCCCTCCTTCCTAGTTTAAATAGAATCAGTCCCTTCTTGGGTCATCCATCTCCTGGTTGAATACCTGCAAGGATGGGGAGCTCACCATCTATCAGGGCAGCTGGCTCCACCCACGGAGACAACTGTGGAGCCCTGGGCCACCTGCCTGTGCTTTTGCCAAGCCTCTGACTCTAGCGGGCTAGGTAAGGCTCCCTCGGAGCCGCGGTTCAGGGACCTCTCCAGACTGACCAGAAGAGGAAGCCCGTTCGGCCCCCAAGACTTGGGGAAACTAGTGGCCTCGCTAACTAAAAGCTCCCCAAGACCCATCCTAGCCCCAAATGGAAGCTAGTCTAGACCAACCCCTGAAGGAGGTGGAAACTGGGGCCCAGAACTTTACCCCGAGCTACACAGTTGGCACCACTCAGTCCTGACTCCAAGCCCCATGGCTCTTCCCACAGCACAACCACTACTTCTCACAAAATACGTTAGGCAGATAAAAGAAAGCACCTGGATTTCAACAAAGATCTCTGTCTGCAGTTAATCTCTAGCTGAGCAGAACACCCGCATGTGCCAGCCTGTCTGGGTTACCCACAGCCTTAGCATAACCCACTCCATCCACCGATTACAGGGGGCCACTTTGTGATGATGCATTCTCCTACCAGTGGGAATTAGCCTCCTCTCTCCCTGTCTTGTTAGTCCTTCTCAACCTAAAGAACTCAGGCCAAGAAGCCCCAACCACCTAGTCCACAATGGTGGCTGAGCATAAGAAAGGAGAGAAAACACCGACCTTGCCAGGTGCCCCCATCTGGAACTGATCGGGGAAGGGAGAAAGGAGGAAGGATGTCTCCCCTGGTCCAGAAGAGGAGGTGAAAGGAGAAAAGAAATGTTAGAAACTGCTCTAGGCTTGAGGCTGATGTAAATCCTTGGCCCCAAGAAGCTAAGCCCCCTTTCCTCTGCTACCAAAACCAAAGGCCTCTTACCACTGCCAGAGCAGCTAGCTGTGTGCCAGCTGGAGCCCGTCACCCCTTCATGGAGCCTCAGCTGCTGTCTGAGAAATGGGGTTCTTTGACTGACTCCTCAAATAGGCTTCAGAATGCCAGGGCTTTTGAAAACACCACATGCAATACTAGCCAAGCCCTGGGTGATTATTCTGTCCTCTGAGTCACTAGCCTGTATCTCATCATCCTGTATGTGTGAGTGGTTGAGTGCCTGTATCTCCCATCTCCAAGTCTTTGCAAAGGCAATCTGCCCTCATCTCTGTCTCTTGGAATCCTTTGTATCCTTTAGTAATCAACCCAAATGCCCCCTTCTTTTTCCTGATCCCTCCAGTTGTGGAGTAATTTCTTCCCATGACCCTTACTTTACTCTTGCATGGACTTCACTTTGCTAAGATGATGCAACAACTCCTGCTGATTCTTCACATATCACAGTGACTAGGGGTTGTGCCAATGGGGAACTGTCACTAAGCATCTAGAGAGGGAGGGTCTTCTGGAGGAAACACTCTCCTCAACTGGCTATAAGAACTGCAGAAAGGCTTCCATCTCCAGTTATCAGGTATTTTCCTGTGCTCTGACACCCTGTCTTTCTGAGGGAGCTGAGTCCTTCCCAGGGAAGAATTGCATCAGGGTGATTAAGTGAAAAAAATAATCCACAAAATTCTGGCCTAGAGATCAGAAGACCTAGATTTGAATCTTTATTCTACCCCTTAGTAGGTACTTATCTTTGGTCAAACCAATTTCCTCATCTTTAAAATGGGTATAATAATCCCTGATGTGCCTAATTTAAAGGGCCATTCTCCCTTTGTTTTTTCTTACTAATGAGAATATATTTTCTCTCCTTCCCATCCCTACCCATTGAACAATAAAGAAAAAGAAAATGCTTGTGACACATATGCAAAGTTAAACAAAACAAATTCCCACATTAGGGTCATGTCCAAAATGTGTATCTCATTCTACATTTCAAGTCCATCCCTTTCTCTGGCAAGAGGTGGATGTCAGGCTTCTTCTGGAACTGCATTATCATCAGAGTTTTTAAGACTTGAAGGGCTATTATTTTCTAAGGAGAGAAAGTGTGAAAATGTTGGTGAGCTGTAAAGCCCTATGCAAATAGCCTGTACTAACATTCCAACCGTCAGCAATAACATTACTTTTATTGTCATGCAAAAATTTGTATTTGCGTCCTGTTTGCCAGAGAGCCTGAGCTAGGAGTTATAAATAGATCTTGTCCCTCCCCTTGGGGGGGGTGCTAACAAGGCTGAAACAATGGGCTAGCACCCTTTGAGAGGTGACCTGCCAAGTCTTGATTTATTCATTCTTTCAGAGTATATTTTGATGGCTAGGGAGCAAGCAGAGAAGGATGATAAATTATGCTCCCCTTGCCTAGAGCACCCCTGCAATATGAAGCATAATGCCAAGACGGAGAGCCAGGGGGCACTCTAGAGAACATTTAACAAGTCAACAAGTGTTTAAGTGACTAATATTTGCCAGTCATTATGTTTGGGACTGGAAATATAGAAATAGAAAATAGGATGACTGGATAGTTGGTGCTGTCCTTAGTAGAAACAGGAAAGTTTGGAGGAAGGATGGTTTGGGGAGTAATCTATAATGAGCTCCATTTTAGACACAGAGTTTGAACTGATGGGCAGTCTAGCTATGGTTATCTTACAATTCATAGATACACAGTTGAAAGGAATCTTAGACATCATTTAGTCCAACCCCTTTATTATAGAGATGAAAGAAACTGAGGCCTATAGAATTAAAATGTAGTGCCCAAGGTCACACAGATAGTAAATGTAAGAATTTGAACCCAAGCCTTATAACTCCAGAATCAATGTGCTCTCCACTATACCATTCTTCCTCCCCACTATAGTTGGCAGTGTGGGACTGGGGCTCAGGAGAGACTTGAGGGCTGAGAGTTATCTGCATGGAGATAATAAGTGAACCCATGGGAGCAGATTGACATCATCAAGAGGAAGAGAAAGAGTGTGTACAGAGAGTAGAGAAGAAAGCTGAAGGCAGAGCCTTCAGGGACACTGGTGGCAAATGGATGATAGTACAACAGAGGCGATTAAGAAGGAGCCCTCAGAAGGTAGGAGAAAACAAATACAGCAGCTTCCCAAAAGCCAAGAAAGGAGAGAGAATTCAGGAGGAGGGTGATGGAGTTGACAATGTCAAAAGCTGCAGAGGTT
Organism: Potorous gilbertii; assembly: GCA_028658325.1. NCBI lineage: Eukaryota > Metazoa > Chordata > Mammalia > Diprotodontia > Potoroidae > Potorous > Potorous gilbertii. Next base: position 499,868,440 of record CM053769.1, on the reverse strand, counting down.
AAGTTAAATGAGAACTAGAGTTAGGGCTTAAAAGATCATTGGTATGACTGTAGCCATGTAAGTGTAAAGAACAAACAAAAAGATTTCTGGAATACTATGACCAATAACATTTCAAAAACATTATGAAAAAATACACCTTTCTCCCTCTCTCCTTAAGACAGGTGAAGGACTGGGGGCATGGAATATATCTACTGTGAAACTAGATTCCTGTATTGGTTAATTTTGATGAACTCTTATTTTTTCTTTTTTACTCTGTTATACAAACTAGCTCTATGGAGAGGGGAGGAAGAGGGACCTATTTGAAATAAAAGTGATGCTTTAAAAAATATCAATAAAATATGAAACTTTAAAGAGACTATTTTTAGTTGAATGACAGGATCTTAAATCAGATTACAAGGGGTTTGACAAGTGACTGGGAAATAAAACGTAATTACAGCAAAGAATGTAATAGTCTTTTCCTGGAACTTGGCTATGGAAAGGAAGAGAGATGGAGGAAGAAAGTTTGAGAGAATTAGAGGGTCAAATGACAAAATTTTAAGGGTGGGATGGGAGGACCTGGGCATCATTGTAGGTGGCAGGGAAGGAGCCAGTGGACCAGAGAGAGGGAACGATCAAGGTGGCAAGCTCCTGGTAGAGACTTGGAGGGGAGGAACCAAGAGCAAAAGTAGCAGAGACCTGTACTTCTCAGGAGAGACTAGAGAATGGGGTAAGAGGGTTTTGAGGCATTGATTAGGTGGAAAGGCAGAAGTCATGGTTAGAGGTTGGGTCCTTTGCAGAGAGGCAGGCGGTGGCAGGGTAGGGGAGGGAGGGGGAGAGAAAAGAGTGGTTACTGTGGTTTTGAGAAAAGAAAAGTTTGGAATAGTTGCTATAATAAGTTTTAGAAGGAGGCAGTCATGAAAGAACAAAATAAATTGCATCACAGTAGGTGGGATACAATAAAGAATAGATAATATAAATTTTTAGCAGACCTGGTGGACATCGTAGTGTGACATTTTTCAGCAGGACACAAGAACGAGGGGAGATAGATGATGACAATAGTAACCTGGGGGTGGAATTTGTCAAGCTGTGATTAGCCCTAACACAAAGGATCTCATAGGGTTGCAGGATTATAGATTTAGAGCTTTTTGGGGCCTTACAAGTCTTTTGGTCTGAAAGAATTGAGGCTTAGATCAGTTAAAGACTTGCCTAAGGTCATGCGGAATCAAAATTTTAACCCAGAACCTTTGGTTCCAAATCCAGGATTCTTGTATCTATTTTGTATTATGTCAGAGGCAGCAAGGCATAGTAGATAACTCACTGGCTTCAAAGTCAGGAAGACCTGAGTTCAAGGCATACAAACTCTGGAAAAGTCATTTAACTTTCCAATGCTCTAGACCCAAGATGTTCAAACATGTGAGCCACTGATCCCAGGTAGCCCTAACACTCCTGAGAGTGGCTAGAGCCTGAATAAAATGCAATTAGGAAATAATAAATAAAAAGACAAGTATCGATAATATTAGATTTTAAAACTAAATCAATATGTGACCTGGAGGGGATCCTATATGGATCAGTGGTCCCTGGTTCTATTTGAGTTTGACACCATAGGTCTGTATCAGTGAGCACCCCGACATATGGGGTGGGGGTTTCTTAGCTCTGCATTTATAAAAGGAAAGGCAATTTGAGGGGTCAACAATCACTTTAATTAGTTCAATCAAATGCTTCCAGACACGTCTTTCTATCTTTTACATTTCCAAAGCTACCACACCTCCTATCTATTCAACAAACAGAGAAAATACAGAGAAATGAAAACCAACAGGGCTCTAACTGCCTGAATTAAAGCAACACTGCTATACACTTTACATACATTCCTGGATCGAGAGAGCTTTTACGTCTAAGCAGTGGGGGTGCAGGGGGAGGGCCCTGAATATACAACCACTCAGAGTCTCAACCAGGCAATCACAAGATCCCTCTCTTTACCCCCCCCCCCCCCCCCCATAAAATACTAACCTCCCAGTATATATAATGAAGACTCAGCTCCTGATTGACTCAGAGTCAATAGGCATGAAACCTACATGACTCAGCACAGCTGTGAACTATTAGAGTTCAAAGGTGCTCACAATTTAGCCTGAGCCTGGAAAACAACTCCAAACAAACAAATCCCACTTTCCTTGCTGTTATAGGGTCTAAGCAGCTCTTTAAAACTATTAAGTTGCAGTTGACGAATGAGGTAACAACAGTTAACAGACATTTATTAAATATTCACTGTGTGCCAGGCACTGTGCTTAATTCTGGGGATTCAAATAAAAAGAAAAATAGTCCTTAGCCTCAGGGAGATTACATTTTAGTGGGAGAAAACAACACACTCACAACAGCTGAAAAGCTGGTGGGGAGGGGGTCAGGGGATGGAAGTCCATAGAGTCAGAAGCACAGCAAGAAAGGAATGAAGGAATGAAAAATTGCTTTTTAAGAGCAATGTGCCAAGTGCTAAACATTAGGAATATAAATAGTAAAGCAAGATAGCCCTTTCCTTCAAAAAATTGTGAGAGAGACAACATGTATAGGAAATTTCATATGTAAGGGTCTAATGATTATTAGGGTATGGCAACAAAGCAAATGGTAATGTATTTACTATTATTTCCATAGAAAGAAACCATACTCATTCCAGATCTTGAATCATATGACAGTAACAACAACTTTGGTCATGGAAAATTTCTTTTTTGGGTCTTCAGTAGCTGTGGCTACTGAGGGGACAGTGGTTGAAGGACCTGAAGAAGTAGTTGCCAGAAGAGATAGAGATGTTCATAGGAGGTAAAATAGATAATTTTAATAATATGAAATTAACATGTTTTTGCATAAACAAAATCAGTGCAAAAATTAGAAGAAAATTAGAAGAAAAGCTAGAAGCTGGAAGAAAAAAATCTTTGCAACAGGTTTCTCTAATAAAGGTCTTGTTTCTAAAATATATAGGAATTGAGTCAAATTACAGGGATAATAGCCATTTCTCAATTAACAATGGTTAAAGGATATAAACAGATAGGTTTCAGAGGAAGAAATTAAAGCTATCAACAGTTATATAAAATGCTCTAAATTACTAAAAATTAGAGAAATACAAATCAAAACAACTCTGTGGTACTATCTCATACTCATCAGATTAACTAAGATGACAGGAAAGGAAAATGGTAAATGGTAGAGAGGCATTAGTACACTCATGCACAATTGTATCTGTGAACTAGTCTGATCATTCTCGAAAGCAATTTGGAATTATGCCCAACAGACTACTAACTGTGCATCAAAGAAACAGGGAAAGGACAAAAATATTCATAGCTGCTCTTTTTGTGGTGGCAGAGAATTAGAACCTGAGGGGATGCCCATCAATTGAGGATTAAGAGAAAGGCAAAAATCAGTCTTTGTTCTCAAGTACCTCATGGTCCACCAGGGGAGAAAACAACTAGAAATAAAAAGGAAGATATGGTGTAAAAGAAAGGTCATCTCAGAGGGAAGGCACTAATATCTGAAGGAAGGGAGGTGTTTAAGGACTCCTATAGAATTATAGAGATAGGTGTAGTAGTACAAGACAGGAAGGTATTGTAAAAGGGTTGTGCTTGGCAAGGACAGAGGTCACCTTTTTATGTGATGGGCAAAGGAGGGAGATAGTGGGGAAGGTATTTGACTGATGTGAGATGAGAGGTGAGAGGAAGGACCTCATGGTGAGTGGCCTCCACTTTTGTTTTCTCAAGTCCTGTGCTTATGCAGTTGGATTGATGAACTAAAATGTACAACATTATATGTTTCACGATTACACATATCACCTTCAGGCTTACCAAGGACTTGGTTCATAGAAATAGAAATAGACAGTAATACCAGGGTTATTATTCCACTTTTTCCATTGGAAAAAACTAGGTTCTGAGGTCACAAAACTAGGCTTAGGGTCACACATTTACTGAGTATAAAAGATGAAATATGATCCCGTACTCCCACTAGAGGGGGAGATGTGACTAGAGAACTGGTTATGTAAAAAATATACCAGTCTCAGTGGAACTGAAGCACAATGAAAACCAACATGGCTGCTCCCGAAGCTATTGTATTTTCAGCAACACTAATTATGGTATCCCAAATGCAAATAGGTAAAGTCCTTATGCTCCATTCCACTGTACCCTGGTCAGAATTCATATGGAGACTATGTTTAGTTTAGGTCACCACATTTTAGGAAAGATATTGGTAAACTGAAGAGAGCATCCTAAGAATCACAAGTAGGATGGTAAGGGCATTGGAAATCATGCCATGTGAGGATCACATGAAAGAACTGGGAATGTTTAACTCAGCAAAGAACAGCTTTGGGAGGGGCATTGTAATCATTTTCAATTATTTAATAGGCTGTCATGTGGAAGATGGACTAGACTTGTTCTGCTTGACCCCAGAGGGCAGAACAAAACACATGATTAGAAGCTTCAGAGAGGTAGATTTAAGTTCAATGAAAGGAATAGCTTCTCAATAATTACAGCTGTTTCAAAATAGATAGACCTGCCTGAGAAGGTAGTGGGTTTGCTACTGATGAAAACCTTAAGTCAGTAAATCAATCGGTCAAAGAACTTTATGTACCAGAAGCTATCTGAAGAATTGTCAGGGATCTAGGAATGATCTCTGCTTGGATAGCAGATGGATTGATGGCCCCTGGGATTCTCTCCATAACTCTCCTTTTGGATAATTCTCTGAGGTTTTGTCACACTGTGCTCTCTTGGCTGCCCTCCTTCCTCTCTGGTTATTACTTGTCAGTCATCATCCATGTCATACCCCTCCCACCCATCTGTGGTGGACTCCAAGACCCTGTGTCCTGAACTCTCTCTCTCTTCTCTCTCTTTGTGACCTCATCAGCTTCCACAGGCTCAGTTATCTTCTCTCTGAAGATGAGTCCCCATATAGCCAGTCCCTGTCTCTCTGTTGACCTTTAGTTCCCCCATCACCAACTGCCTAATAGACATTTCAAATGGAATGTTCCATAGGCAACCCAAACTTAACATATCCAAAACAAAATTCATTAGCTTTCCTACCCCTCTTCTAAGCTTCCTTATTTCTGTGAGGATACCACTGCCCTTCTTTGAGGCAGCTTGTGTCTTTGGTCCTCTTTGAGAATGAAGGATGAACAGCAATAATAACAGATAGAATAAAGGATAGTGTACTGGACTTGGAAGATCTGAGTTCAAATCCTGTCTTCGATACTGACTAGCTGTGTGACCCTGGGCGAGTCATTTAACTCTGCTTGACTTCAGCTTCACAGGGTTATGGTAAGCTTCAAATGAGAAAATACCTACAAAGTGATTTTCAAACCTTAAAGAGCTATACAAATATTAACTAATATTATTATTTGTCCAGATTCACAAGCACAGTCATCCTCAACTGTTGCCTTTCCCTGAACTCAACTCTTGTATCCAATTAGCTGCTAAATCTCTGATTTTTAGGAAGTTGTGTGTATAATGATGGTGTGGTTTCCAGCATCAAACCTAAATTTAATCTTTTGTAAGTCATACCCCATCTAACCTAGCTTTGTCCTTTGGTTTCAAGGGAAACAAATCCAATTCTTCTTCTAGGTGACAGCCCTTGAAGACAGTTATCAGCTCTTCTTGAACCCTTTCTTCTCCAGGTTAAAGGTGGGGCAGGGTTGTGGTACATGAATGTAGTAGAATACAACTCTGCTGTAAGAGATAACAGCAAGAAGGATACAGAAAAGCATGGAAAAGTCTTACATGGATTGAAGCAAAATGAAACAGAGTTCAGAAAAGAGTGGATACAAAGACTGCAACAATGTAAATAGAAATAGAAATGAAAATCGAAGGCTGCAGAATTATAGAGCAAGCCTGACTCCAAAAGAAGAGATATCACAAACCACTTTCTTATCCTTCACAAGGATCAGGAATCATGGGTGCAGAGTAGTATATTTGTTAGTTTTTTTCAATTCAATGCTGATTGGCTTTTCTAAAATTTCTTCCTTCTTTCCTTCTTTCCTCCTTTCCTTCTTTCCTCCCTTCCCTCCCTTCCTTCCTTTCTATCTTCCTTCTTTCCTTCCTTCCTTCTTTCCTTCTTTCCTCCCTTCCCTCCCTTCCTTCCTTTCTATCTTCCTTCTTTCCTTCCTTCCTTCCTTCCTTCCTTCCTTCCTTCCTTCCCTTCTTTCTTTCTACAGAAATGGCCCTCTGAGGAGAAGGGAAAAAGGTCATAAGAGGAAATCTAGTTGATATGAAAACAAAAGATATCAAAAAAGATATTTTTTTTAAAACATGGAGGAGGGACATGCAAGGGATGACACATTGTCCTCTCTCTGCCTCCCTACTTACTCCTTAGGCTCGGTTCAACAGAAGGTTGAGTAGAGGTAATTACTACTGCTCAGCTCCATTCCGGAGGCCCTTTGGAAAGAGGCAGGATGCATATCCTTAGGGGTGGCAACTATTCTCTCCCCCAGTCTCTGGAGTTTCCTTCCCCAGAGTCCTGTCCCTGGGCTGTGGCCCTTCCTCTCTCCCAGCCAGTATGCATGCCTCGATTTGGAGGGGATTTCTTACTACACCTTAGGTCTGCAGAGGGCATACCATAGATACCTATGTCTCCTCCTGAAGCCAGAAGTCTCTTGGTGGAATTATTTCTTAGAATATAAGATTGTAGGTCATAGAAATTATAACTCCCCTATATTCAGTAGGGATTCAATAAGCATTTACCAAAAGCCAACTTGAAGCCAGGCCTTGCTAGACACTGAGGATGGGAAGACAAAACCAGTACCTGCCATCAAGAAGCTTACATTTTTTTAAGGAAGGAGAGTAGAATGACATCTACAAGAAGAAAAGGCAAAGTCATTACCAGGGGTGAGCAATAGAGCTGAGGAAGGCACAATCAGTGACCTGGGGCCTCAGAGTAAGCTTCTGGAGGAGGCCACCCTTAGACTGAGCCCTTTAGCAAGCTGGGGAGTCTGAGAGGTGAGGGACAAGTGCCTTCTAGCATGGGATAACACAGGGTTACAAAAGCACCCAAGTGGGTGGGGAGAGGATGAGGTCTAAGCAAATTAAGTCTGTTCACCCAGAACAACAAATATATGAAGCACCAAACCATGCATAAGCCTGTCAAGGTGGACTGGAGCCAGATTGTTAAAGGCTTCCAATATCAAACGAATCAGTTCGCATTTTCTTCCAGAAGCACCAAAGGTTCTGGAGCAGGCACTTGACTGAGCCAGACCTATCCAGAAATAGAAATACCAAGTTGGCAACTCAGCCCAGGGGAGCATGGACTGCAGCTAGGAAGAGACTTGAGGCAGGGATTCCAATTGGAAGGTGATTGCAACAGTCTAGGTGAGATGGAAAGTCCTAAATGAGGGTAGTGGCCATGGAAATATAAAGGGGAGATGAGCTGCCTCACTGTGAAAAACTGAAACTTCCCCAAATTCAAACACTTGCAAGAGGCAGAGGTGAGACTTGAAGCCAGGATTCCTGACTCCCAGGGCACTGTTTTTTTCAATATCTTCCAAGAGGCATCCTCAGGCTGCTGACCTAACTTTGGCCATCCTTATAGTCAGGGGACAAAAGTAAACTTTGCGATGAGGCTCCAGAGACCTGATTTCTAATTCTGACTCTGCCACAATGTCCCCACATGACCTTAGGCAAGTCAGTGGATCCCTTGGGGCCTCAGGTTTCTCCTCTGCAAAATGGAGGTGGAGTGGGGGTGATCTCTTTAGTCCCTATAATCTGTGATTCTGGGAATCTGGCATTTTTTGCTATCATTATCATAGTCCTGCTTCCATCCTAAAGCATCCTGCCCCCTCATAGCTTTCACTAATTGCTCCTAATTCTGCCTTTCTTGGGTTAAGTAGGAAAAGTCCAGTCCCTCTTCTGTACAGACATCATTTCAAATACAAAGACAATTATCATATTCCCCTAAATCTTCTTTTGTACAGGCTAAATTTCCCCAATTCCTTCAAGAAGTAACCCATCTAAAATGAACTGAAGTTCAGAATAGATCATAGGAGCACACATCATAAAATTTAGAACTGGAGGAGACTTAGTCCCTCCATTTTACAAATGAAGAAACTGAGGCCTGGAGAGGGGACATGGTTTGTCCATAGACTCACAAGAGGTAAGAACAGGGATTTGAACCTAGGATGTGACTCTGAATCCAGTCATATTCTTCCACACAACTTTTAAATCCTCAGGCAAAAAGTAACTTTCCCAGCCAACTCAGAAATGTCGCCCCTGACCAGGGCCTCTCAGGGTGACCTTGGCAGGCACTACTGGCAATAAAAATAGCTCTATCAAGTCAAAGACTCAGGCTGTGGGAGGGCAGGACCTACTTCTGGATTTATTTGTCTCTTTCTCTTCCTCCTCCTTGATCCCTCCCCCTTTGCTGTAGTTTCACATCCCAATGGGAGAGGAGAGTTTACATGGAACTTGTTGCCTGGGGTTACTATGACTTCCTGAATGCCTGAGCATTGTGAGAGCTGGGAAGGCTCAGAGACTCTAAGAGATCTGAACCCTCTAATCCCAAGGAGCTAAATCCAGGAGAAGGTAAGCCTGGGTCTATACCATTCTCTCACCCACCCATCCTCAGCCCTGGCACATCCCTGAACAATCACTGGGAGCTTATGGGTAAGACCCAAAAGCTGAAGAAGTCCTTTGTGACTCCAATTCCAAATGAACTTCTCTCTTAGTTGGGTCAGTTTTCCAGCAAGTAGTACACTGTATATTATGATGTAAGGGCCCCCATTCCCATAATGCCTCCCTGAAAAAGACAGTGTGATCCTTGGCCCCATGGAGAAGGTCAGAGAATTCAGGCCACAGGAGGTCATAGTCCCCTTGTCTTTTGCCCTGGCCAGAGTGTACCTGATGTATTGGGTCCAGCTCTGGGCACTGCATTCTAGAAAGGGCATTGACAAGCTGCAACATGCCCAGGAAAGGGCAGTCAGGATGGCTAGAGGACTGGAGATCAAACCCTTTAAGAGTCATTTTGAAGGAAGTAGAAACATTTACCCTGGAGAAGAAAAGACTGATAGAATCTGATAGAATAGCCTTCCTATATTTGAAGAGCTGTCAAGTGGAAAAAGTTTGGCCTATGGAGACAGTTTGAGAGTCGATATGAAACAAACACTCCTAACAATGAGAGCTGGTCAAAGGTGGAATGGGCTGCTATGGGCAGCAATGAGTTCCTCATCATTGCAGGTCTTCAAGCAACGGCTAGGTGAGTTTGTTGGATATATGGTAGAAAGGCCTCTGAGATCCCCTCCAGTTCTGAGATTCTGTGATTCAGATATCTCTCCTATCGGTTTAATATGTTACTAGATTCCAGTATTAGAGCTTTATTCCTTCAGACCTTCAAAATTCCTCTTTTAAAATCAAATACTTTGAAAGGGATAATACCTTGAGTCCTGATCAGTCAATAGCTTAGAAGGGACTGACAAGAGCAAAAGCTGCCATGAAGTGAAACACAAGATAGCTGGAGAAGGCTGCCTCCCAAGTCCGTTGCTGGTTTGTGATTCCCTTTCCATGGAAAGGAACTTTTCTTCATCAAGGGAAGGTTCAGTTTAGGATTTACAAGGCCCTGAGGTGGGGGAGCCTAGGGACTGACTGAGTCACACTAAGAGGTCATTGACTAATAACTCACTTGTAATAGTGCTTTAAACTTTACAAAGTCCTTGTTGTTTGTCATTCATTCCTTTCAGTCATGTTAAAACTCTTCGTGACCCATTTGGGGTTTGGGGTTTTCTAGGCAAAGATACTGGAGTGACCTGCCATTTCCATCTCCAGCTCATTTTATAGATGAGGAAACAGGGAAATAGGGTTAGGTGACTTGCTTAGGGTCACACAGCTAGTAAGTGTCTGAGGCTGGATTTGAATTCAGGTCTTTCTGACTCTAAGCTCTGTGCTCTGTTCACTGCATAGCCTATCTGCCTTACAAAGTCCTTGCCTTATAGGAAACCTGTTAGGCAGGTAGAATGTAACAAGGAATAGTGTCCCTATTTTTTTTCAGATAAAGAAACTGAGGCTCAGAGAGGTTGTGATTTTCATAAGTTAGCACAGCTAGTAAGTGTTGGTTCTGGGATATAAACCCAGATTTCCTGAGACCAAGACCAAGATTCTTTTGAGACATTATAATAATTGATCTCAAATGATATCAAAGTCTCTTCTAAGAGCAAGGCTTGTGGGGAGGGGAAGAGAGGAGAGAGGCACAGGCCTAGTGGTCCTGAATGGAATGAAGAAAATGGCAGAGATGCAAGGGCAAGAAAGGGAAACGGGGATGGGGCAGAAACTCAATTTCCAAGCCCTCCTCTTTTCCCCATTAAGTCCATTGTCTTCTGGTTCCCAAGCAAAGATCTAGATTCTCCCATCATTGTGCAGCTGGAATCTGATTTTTCTCCCTGAGCTCTTGGGAGGATGAACCTTTGAAGTGGATCTCTGGCTGCTGGACAGCTCCCCACCCTCCCTCTTTTCAGTCTTCCCCCACTCCCCACCCACACATACACCAGTGTTTTTTGTGACTGTCAGTGAATCCTGCTATGACACTCCTTTACTAGGAGAGATGTGCCAGAGAACCGTTTCAAGCATGAGCCTTTCTGGGCACCTTAGCATGTCAGGGGCTCCAGGGAAGAAGCCTTGAGGGTCAGTACCATTTGAGGTAGCAGGCAGCTGAGGTGGGAGGGAATGTCTTGTGATGAAAAACACCCTGGATTGTAAGGCAGGAGATTTCTGCCAGTCACTGCCTGCATTACCTTAGAAGCAAGTAATCTTCCTGAACCTCAGTTTCCTGATCTTTTAAATTATAGGACCAAAGTAGCCAGCGTCTGAGGTCCCTTCTTGTTCTAGATCTGTGGTTCTAAGTCTCTTCCTTCTCTGAGCCTTAGTTCCCTGTCAATTGAGGTGATTGATTGACTGCATGATCTCTAAACTCCTTCCAAGGTCTAAAAGGCTTTGATGGGATGAGGAGCAGGATGGATTTCCCTGAGTCCCTGAAAAATTACACAGTCAAGCAGTTAACTGTTCCCTTTACATGTAAATCTAGCTGACCAGCTAGTTTCCACTGCCTCTACTAGAGATGGATGAAGAAGGGAAAGGGAGGGAACAGATATTTATCAAGTGCCTACTATGCACCAGATACCACACTAAGCACATTACAAATAATATCTATTGATCCTCACAATAACCCTATTAGGTAAGTGCTGTTGTGACCCCCATTTTGCAGTTAAGGAAACAGGCAAAGGTTAAATGACTTTGCCCAGGGTTATAGATAGTATGTGTCTCAGACGGAATTTGAACTCAGATCTTTCTGACTCTAGGCCCAATTCTCTATCCACTGCCTCCAAAGGATGACTTTCACTCAATACTGATCCCATACCTTTCTCTTTTTTTCTTCAGAGATTAGTATGTTAGATGTAGGGCATGAAGGGACTTCAAGGATTATTTAGTCCATCCTCCTCCCCATCACTTTTCCCACAGGACCACAAAGACATAGAGCCAGATGTGTAAAGAAAAGAGACTACTTTAACCCACACCCAGCCCCTTGAGCTGCAAGAGTGCATGGAGGGAGGCTCCACTCCCAGGGCACACACTTGATATATAAAACTCTGAGAAAGGTGGTCCAACAGGGTTCTTGTCCCAAGGCACCAATATTTGGAGGGTGCTGATTGCACTGACATTCCTTCAATAATGAGGAAAGTACTAAATATAATACTTCATCATTGAGAACAATTCATTAGGATCAGAAACTAACCGATGTCTGCCCTTGGGTGAGATTCTCTTTGCCCAGGCTCCATTCTGCCTCCCACCCTCCCCCACCCCCATCAGTGTCTTTGAGGAACTTTCCACCCAAGGGACTTTTCATCCTAGAGTCTCTACTTCCCTTTAATCCAATTTTTCTTCAAGAGTTGACCTGAGGGCATGCTTTGTGCTGCTTGCCCCTTGTCCCAAAAGAGCTTGTGAGAGATCTCCCTGTATGGGGGTAGTATTATACCCCTAAATTAACTTGGCTCAGCTGGAAGCATTGCAGAACCTATGGACCAGTGTAGCATAATAGAAAGAGCATTGGATCTAGATTCAAACCCTAACTTTCATAATTCCTGTCTGGGTGACCCTGGACAAATCACTTAACCTCTCTGTGCAAAATGGGCGTAAAAATAACCTGCACCACTTCCCTCACAGGTTTGTTATAAGGAAAGGTTTTTGCAAGGCTTAAAATACTAGAAAAATGGGAGCTGGTGTTACTTCAAAATGTCCCTGTTTAATGCCCCAGATTGGTTGGATTTTTTCTGTAAGCAACTGTTTGGGGCTCACCTTACAGCTGAACGTTGACCTATTTCTTTTTTTTCTTTCAGAAAAGTTTCACTGATACCTTTGGTTTTTATATCATAGTTGTTTGTGAGTAGACTTCCTTCCTCTCAGCTCTCTCCCTTCCCAAGGTCAAAGGGAAAACAGTTAAGCAAAACTGACAGTAGCAGTGACCACATCTAATATTATTTACAGAATTCCATAGCCTGAGTCCCACACTTTTTCAAGAAAAAGAGGAAGATACATTCCCTCATTTTGTTCTCTGGGATCAAGGTTAGTCATTACTATAACATGGCTTTCCTTTATTGTCCCATTTGTTTACATTGTTATGATCAATGTGTTTTCTTGGTTTTTCATCAGTTGATACAAATCTTCCCATGTTTCTTTGCATTCCTCACATTCCTTGTTTCCTGTGATATAATGTTACCTTGCCTTCATAGATCCCAATTTGTTCAGTGATAACAATGATGGCTAGCATTTCTATAGTGCTTTAAGGTTTTCAAAATGCTTTAGAAATAGTATTTTCTTTTATGCTGAGCCATTCCCCAATCTATGGACACCTACTTTCATTTCCAGTTCATGGCCCAGATACTTTGACCTTGGGGAAATCACTGCTCCTTGATTCTAGATGAATACTATTCTCCTCATGGTCACTTGAACCCAGACTTGGTGCTGTGTTTGAACTCTGCTCCCCCAAACTCCTTGAACTGGCCCCTCCTGTGTTCTGGGGACACAGTTCCTGCTCTCTTGAGGTATTCCTGCCCTCCAAGTTTTTGATTTTTGATCTTCTCTGAGCCCACGGTTTTCTCCAATGCCTGAGATTCAGAATTCCCTCCATGGGTCCCCCAAGCTCTCAGGAAGCATCTGCTCCCTGGCTTAGATCTCCTGGCTTCTTGTCTCCTCTCAGATACACATTGTCTGACCCTGGCCCACCTGAGAAGCAGCCTAGTGTCTGGGGAGTGAGGAAGTCTTGGCATCAGGAAGCTCTGGAGCTCCCAAGGGCTTGTTCACCAGATCTATTTGCATGTTGTCTCCCAGCATTGGACTTTGAGTTCCTTGGGAGCCCCAACTCTCTTTGCCTTTCTGTTTGTCCCCTGGATTTAGCACAGTACCTGGCACACAGTAGGGTCTTAATATTGATTGACTGTCCCCGGTAACTCTCGAAGCCTGTTGTGGCAGGGCAGGTGCTGATCTGCCTTGGCAGAGAGAGTTCTTCCTTATGCCAATGAACTCAGAGGCCTGGATGGATGGATGACAATGCTGCTGCATCCTTGTGGGCTGGGCTAGGAAGTGGGGAGGGACACTTTGCTTGCTGGCCCCTCAGTCATCAGCTCACTCATAGTGGGGTTTGGTTTTTTGTTTGTTTTTTCTCCTGGCAGGTTTGAAGGTGCCTGAACTGGGTCTAGACTAGACCAGATATCCGTGGGCACCTGGCTGCCTCAGAGGCCTCACTCTTTCCTCTCCTGGCTCCCCCTGAAGCATGTCCTTTCAAGGCTGGACCACCTATCCCAGCTTGCCCTCCTGTGTCGTCAAGAATGGCAGCTTTCGCCAAGGCCTGACCAAGGGCTCTCTGTTCCTGAGGAGGCTTCCTAGGGCCAGGTCCATGGAGATGCCTGGAGGTCACTCCAAGGTCTGCCCATCTTCCAGAGACTTTCTTAGGGTAGAGATGAGGGCTGGGTTTTGTAAGAGACTTTCCAAAGCCACTCTTAGTGAAGGGTTCCTACAAGGTGTAGTGGGAGGTGGCTTCCTAGCCCACAGATTGTTTTCCCCACCCCTCCTGCCATGTCTCCCATTGGGCTCAGCTCTGCCTTCTCTGATCCCATTGCTCTTTGACTGAGGTAAATCAGATGTTTACTGTCCCCAGAGGAGCCCTAAACCCTCAGGAAGGGCAGGAATCTTCAGGACTTCCCAGTTTTGCCACCTCAGGGCTGGCCATGTCCCCACCATTGGCATTTATAGCTAAAATTCCAGGACTGACTTTTAACTAAAATTGCAGCTCTGATGTTCCCTCTCCCTTTTCCTCTCCCTCCTTTCTAACCTTGTTAGCATTTAATCTTCCTTTCCAGGCTACAGAAGTCCTGACTGACTAATTCAGGACCCCAGATAAGTCCCTGGACTGGGCCCAACCTCAGCCCTACCAGGCTCCTTTCCCCAAGGGAATCCTGTGACTGAAGCTTAAAAGACTCAGGAGACCTGGGCTCCAGTTCTGATTTGCTATGTGATGATGAGAAAATTACTTAAACCCTCAGGCCCCTAGTTTCCTCATCTGTGAAATGGGCACAATAATTCCTTCTTGAATCCCTCAGAAATATATATGCAAGGAACTGTGATGATGATATTGATGAGCATTAATGATACTTGGTTTTCTTCCCCTCACGCAGGGCCCTCTGAGGGCTACCTCTGGATTTCTGGAGTCTGGGAACCTCTCCTGCCTATCGCCCTCCCACAATCCCAGGCACCTGGACAGATCACAATCATCAAGCCTCCTGAGAGGCATCCATCCCACTGAGACCAGGTGAGTGTTATCAAAGGAGGTATGGCTTGGAAGGGGAGGCCAGGAGACCCAAACCTCGAAGTCCTACCCCCTCCTCCAGGGCATTGACTCCTCTCCCCATTTACCTCCTTTTTCCTCTGTAGTCCTTCATCTTGTGGCCCCTTTGGCAAAGGCTCAAACCCACTCATCAGACGTCGGGCTTCTCTACCCCACCTTCTGGACCTGACAGGCAGTGGGGTCAACAGCAGAGCCTTGGCCTTCCAGGGCTGGAGCAGGTCAGAACAAGACCTTCGGTCATCTTTGTTAGAAAGTGTTCCGCAGGGGATAGAGCTGATGAGCCATCTGCCGACAGCCCATGGGACCCTGAAGGAGCAGGCACAGGAGATCCAAAGGCGGGAGAAGGCTCTGGAGCTCAGTCAAATGAAGTGTGAGCTGCTTGACCTGAGGCAGAAGGTACAATTCCATAACGTATGTCTCCCCTGTGGCCCTCAAGAGGAAAGGGGATGGATGGGATAGGGAACCTCTCCTGTCTGCCTCTGGCACTAGCATGACCTAGGCCCCCAGTCTGAGCCCAAGCCCCATGTCCTCTCTGAGGTGTCCTCTCTGAGGACATGTGAATGTGACCAAAGGAGAAAGGAAAAGCTAACTTCATGGAGGGCATGTCTGCTGTCATCACAAGCAGCTTCAAGGGAAAGCCTTTGGACAATAATTCCTCCTGTTTGCTTCCTATTTTCCAAAGCAGTTTTTCATCCATCCTCTCAGAGGATCCTTGTAGTAGTCATGGCAGATCAGGAAGGCAGAAAAACATTATCTCTTTTTATAAATGAAGAAACTGAGGCCCAGAGAGGTAAGGTCATAGTGTCATAGGATATCAGATTTTGATCTGAAAGTGATCCTTAGTTCTATCTAGTCTCTAGTCCATGGAATTCATAACTTTTTGTGTGTCATGGCCTCATTTTGGCAGTGTGACAAAGCCTGTGGATCCCTTCCTCAGAATCATTTTTTAAAGATAGGTGCAAGAGAAGCAGCTAGGTGGCACAGTAGATAGAGTACCAACCCTGGAGTTAGGAAGCCCTGAGTTCAAATGTTGTCTCAGACACTTAATATTTATTAGCTGTGTGACCCTGGGCAAGTCTCTTAACCCTGATTGCCTCACGAAAAAAATAATAATAATTGAAGGAAATGCTCAATTTTAGTTAGAGGTCAGTGAAAATAAAGGTGTCAGATTTGTTGCTTTTTTCCCTTCAGACTCACTGACATCCATGGAGTCCATGCTCCTGATCTAATCTAACCCTCTCTACAGATTAAGAAACTGAGCCTCAGAGAGGTTGAATATCTTACCCAAAGTAACATAGCGGGCAGATCTAGCTGCCCAAAATCACACAGAGCCAGTACGAAGTGCAGAAGGAGCATGAGGCTTAGAACGAGGGTCTTGGGCCTAATCTGGGGTTTTCTGAACTCTTATTTTTGAACAAGAGCCTCAGGACCACCCTCCATGATTGCAGTGCTGAATTCTTCTGCATCCTACTCTAACCTCACACTGAGCCAATCACAAAGAGCACAGACCGTCCTAGTCAGCACATCGTCTATGCTCACCTTAGTTATAAAGTCTGCCTCCTTCCCAGCCTGGGATGCTTTTCATTTGGCTCTTTTCTTGTCTAGCTTCTTGAAAATGCTGGGTTTTCTTCCTTGCCCCACCCTGCTCCACCTCCCTGCCAGTCAGTGTCTCTTCCTAAGTGGTACTAATGGGTCATAGTCTTTTCTGGCTAGCATTCCAGGCACTGCCTTGAATTCAGGCCAAAGTGACTCATAGAT
This sequence comes from Potorous gilbertii, assembly GCA_028658325.1. Classification (NCBI taxonomy): domain Eukaryota; kingdom Metazoa; phylum Chordata; class Mammalia; order Diprotodontia; family Potoroidae; genus Potorous; species Potorous gilbertii. The sequence continues at coordinate 499,851,868 of CM053769.1, read as the reverse complement.
GTCTACTCTGCGCTAAGCAGCTACCTGCCTGTCATGGTCTGTCCTCAGACCCAGGAGTCTTCCTGAACCAGAGCCTGGATTCTTCTTCTTTTTCCCAGCTCTTCCCCCCAATCTGCGTTGAACTTTACCTGGAATATAGTACACCTCTGGATTATTATGTACAATTCAGGGTGATGTGGGATAAGAGACACATTCACTATTGACCAACTGAAGTGTCCATGTGAGAGATCCTAGACACCTGATCCAGAAGGAAAAATGGAAGTAACTGGGGATTCTTTGTGGGAACCACAGGAATTGGGATCAGGGAGGCAGTGCATTCAGCATCAGGGGATACTCACCACTGACGTTGTCTGTGTGACCCTGTGCAAGTCACTAGAACTCTCTGAGCATCATTTATCTATTTGTAAAATGAGGGCAACAATACTTATCCTATTTACCTAATAGGATTAACAATCCTAATGGAGAACCACGTAAAGTATTTCTTACAACCCCATTGCTACATATGCGATAGCACTTGGCAACTCTTATGGTACCGGATACTGTTATTCAAGGACTTGAAACATTGTTGTGTGCACAAGGGATGAGATGTATTCTAAGTAACTCCCACAAATAGCATTAGGACCACTAGGTACAAGTTACAGTTATTTGAGGTCAATATGACGGAAGATTTCCCAGAAATTCAAGCTTACAACAGCCTCCTGGATCTAGAAACCTTGTCATTACAGAGACTGTAGAAAGAACAGACCTCTGTAAGACAGTAGAATTTCTGAGTTTGATGAAATTTCCAAGGTTTTCTGGTCCATTTTGTACCTGGCCCCAAATGCTCTTAATGATATCCCTAATAAGAAGTCCTTCAGATCTCAATTGGAGATCTTCAGTGAATGAGGAGCTCGCTACCCACAGTACCTACCACTTTGGGATATCATTAACTGTTAGGAAATTTTTACTTCCCCAAATCTTCATCTTGGTATCCTCTACTGATTGCTCCTTGCTCTGCTCTCTGGGGTCAAACAGAACAAATTGAATCCCTCTTTCACATCACGGTCTGTTAAATACTTGTAGACCGCTATCATGGCCCCTCTAAAGCTTGACCACGCTAACCATCCTATTTCCTTCAACCAATCCACAAGTGATTTTGACCAAATTGCTCTCAATTCCCCTGGGCACTCTCCAATGACATCCTCTAATGCCTTTCCTAAAATTTGGTGCCATGATTGAAAAAGAAAAGATTACTTTGGGCAGGGGAAGGGGGGTTGTAGGAGATGAGAGTGAGTAAGTATTTCAGTTTGACTAAATTACTCAATTACTGAGGAACTGCAGTTGAGTAAATGAGTAAGGGAAAGTGAGCAGATATTCCAGAAGGCTGGAAATGTAAGATGGCAAAACATTATAGAGGCCCTTTCGTGCCACACCGGAGCTTGAATATTTCTCAGTAAGGAACAAGGAACCACTGAGGGGTATTGAGCAGAGGAATAGCTTGGGCAAGGCTATGTGCAAGGAAGATTGGACTAACAGTGGCTAGAAGGATGAATTTAAGGGGGAAGAGAGTATAGTCAGAAGATTTACTATATGTCATAGTAAAGAGAGGAGATCTGGGTTTGAATTCCATGTCAAAGGTTTATTCTCTACATGATCACAGGCAAGGCATTTAACATGTAAGCTTATGAATGTGAGACTGGGACTTGGGACAGACAGTGATGGTGACATGTCCTGGATGGTGGCAGCAGAAATAGAGAGGAAGGATCCCATAAAAGAGATTTTTGAAGAAGAAGAATGAACATGCTTTAGCCATGAGAAGGGAGGGAGGGGGAAGAGTCACAGAAGAGGCAGGGCATTGCCCCTCTACATACCACATGCAGCTCAACTGCCAACTGCTTGTTTTGGATTGGATTGGCTCACAAATCCTCAATTTTTCCTCTCTGAATCACATCTCACCCAGAGCGTTCAGGAGTAATCAGGAGACATCATGGTACTTTGAAAGAATATTTACTTAGAATAAAATTCAAGAAAAAGGATTCAGAATTAAAGTAAGCAAGAGACATTCTTGACACTCCTACCCCATGACTGCAAGACACCCCCCCACCCCAGTCTTGGAAGCTGAACTCTTATTCCTACTGAATCCCCATCCCCCCTCCACATAAACATTGCCCCCATCCTCAACCCAAAGGAGTAGGGCTGAGGTAGTCAGTGGGGAGGGGTGGGGAAGCAAAGGGGTACAGAGTATAAGTCAGTGTTGGCAGCAGTCTCTTCCTGGTGCCCTTGCTACAATCTAGCAGGTGCTAACATCTTAGAACACTGTCTAGAAAGTGAAGGAATTTCTATACTGCCTTTTACCCTCTGGCTTCCTATTTCCTTCCTTTGTGCTGCTGTTGGGGCATTCCCACTGTGGCCCCCAGCTCTGTCTGGTCCCACCTACACTGCACTTTTGACTAAATGCCACCACCACGTTTTTCTCCCTATCTTTACCAGCTCCCTCTCCATTCCTTCCCACCTGTCTTTGTTCAGTGTTCTCTTTATAATCACCTAAACTCGGGTGTTGCTGCCCTCTGTACCCATGCAAGTCCTCAGGGTCTTGATGTCTAGAACCTTCTCCAATTACTTTGTATCTCTGGCCCTCAAAACACTATGAAAACATGGCCATCCTGTCCTCTTGAGTTAAGGATGGTCCTCTTCCATAAGATTTAGAACCTGGTGCTCATCAACTGTAAAATCAGAAATAGAATCAGGGTTTTAGTGGGAAAGATAAAAAGCTGTGTGAGTCCATAAATTGTAGATGCCACTGAGACATCTAGATGAAGAGATCATAAGATCCCAGGGTCACAGATTCAAGCTGAAAAGGACCTTAGAAACCACTTAATCCCACACTTTCATTTTCTAGATGAGGCACCTGAAGGCTGGAGATGTTAAGTGACTTTACTAGGTTCTGGAAATTTGAGTCTAGGGCAGGACTAGAGACATAGATTTGAGAAACATCCCAGTGGTAGCTGAAGGCATGGAGGTGAGTGAGATTGCCAAGGAAGAGTGTGGAGAGAACAGAGAACAGAGCTAAGGAAAGAACCTTGGAGAATATCATATTTAAGAACATGGGAAGAGGATGAGCCAGTAGTGGAGGCAGAGAAAGGCTATCTAGGAAGGTCAGAGCAGTTCAAAGAGAGTATGGTGTCTGTAAAGCAAGAAGATGAAGAAAAGGAGGGTTTGGCCAGTGGTCCAATTCTGCAGAGAGATTAAGGAGTAAGAGGAGTGGCGAGAGGGTAGTGAATCACTAGTGACTTTAGAGAGAGCAATTCCAGTGGGTTAGTAGTGATAGAAATCAGATGGCAAATGGTAGAAAACAGAGACTAGTAAGATAAGGGAGTCAGCTTTGAAAAAAACATTGATATCTTTTGTTTTCATATCACCTTCATTTCCAATTATATCCCTATTCCCACCCAGAGAGCCATCCCCTATAATAAAAGAACAAGACACTCCCCCCAAAAATCAGTTCAATAAAACCCATCAGATTCTGACAGTACCTGCAATGTCACACCCATAGTACCCCATCTCTGCAAAGAATCCTCCCCTAAAGATCCAGAGACATTGTAAGCCTGACTGCATTGGCACTGGGCCTGATGTTGGCATGGAGATCCTGCCTTTGGCTGCCTCTGGCAGAGGAGAATAGACTTTGCCTTCACCTGCCTGTGATTGTGCGGAAAAACAAAACACAACACTTGAAAACCCAGGGCCCCATTCGTGTTAATTCGTGTTAACAAACACATTAAACATTTGCTCTATCCAAAGTGCATTCCTAAGTTCTGGGAATTCAAAGAAAAAAATTGAAATACTGTAGTCCCTGCCCTCAGAGAGCTTACATTATAGGTGGGCTATGTACACAAATGAAGTACAAGGAAAATGGAGGAGGGAGGGGGAAAGAGCATTAATAACTTGGGCAGGGGAATCAAGGAGAGGAGAAGGCACTGCCCAAACTGGACTTGGCAGGAAGGTAAGCCTTCTTAGAGATGAGCAGCGAGAAAGTCAAGTGGTGGCTCCAGCCCGACCTACTGTTCTAGTTCCATGATGTCTCGCTGCCCTTCCTGCACTCTGGTTCAGCTGAAGTGGCTTCCTTGCTAGTCCTCACATAGCCCTCCATTGCCTCCCTCTACACTGGCCCTTAGCACAGTGTCTGGCATATAGTAGGGACTGCACAAATGTTTATTCCTCACTCTTCATCTCTCTCTCCTCTCATACTTAGTATGTTCTCCTTCTTCATCTTTGCTTTTCTCCCTTATTCCCTTCCAGGCTCAGCTCCAGATCCATCTTCGACCCAAAGCCTTTCCTCATGCCCCTCAGCTGCTAGTGAGTCCCATCCCTAAACAACCTTTATTGATTCTCTCTACACCTCTGTATATGCTCATCACCTCCCTGTGGCAGGTCTCCTTGACAGCACAGGCCATCTCATTTTTGTCTTTCAATCTCTCCTCAGTACCTAACACAGTGCCTGACACAGAAGAGACATTTAATATGTGCCTTTTAAATTGGTTGGTTGGTGCAGATGGATACAGGGCTAGATCTGACGTAGTCCTAGGTTCAAATACCACCTTTGCCACTTACTACCTCTGTGACCTTGGACAAATCCCATAACCTTTCTTGTCTCATCATAGGAAAAAGGAGGGGGTTGGATTTAATGATGACTAAGATACCATCCAGTTTTGAATGTGACCCTATTGTTCTATGAATACATTTCAGGAAAAGGGAAGAGTTTGTTCAAATGCATGGAGATGGGAAATGGAATATCAAGTTCAAGGAGAAAAAAACTAGTATTCCTGTTTAGTTGAAATGCAGAATTTATGAAACAGAATAATGTGAAATAAGACTATAAAGGTAAATGAGAGTCACACTGTAGAGAACTTTAAATATTATGCTAAGGAATTTATATTTTTTACTAAAGCAACAGGGAGCCATGAAAGGTTCTTGAGTACTGGAGTAACATGGACAGAGCAGTTGTAGGAGGCTATTTGAGTAGTCAGGTAAGAGGTAATAAAGACTTGACCTAAGGCAGTAAATCTGTGAATGATGAGAAGGAGATGGGTACCAGATATGACATAACAGTAGAATTGATTTAATGTGGGAATGAAAAAGGGGGAAGAGTTAAGAAGAAGAAACTGGGGAACTGGGAAGACAGTAGTGCCCTTAACAGAGATGGACAAGTTTAGAGGATTGGTGGTTTAAGGTGGGAAGATGTTGTTTTGGACATGCTGAGTTTGAGATAACTGTGTGACATTTTCTAAAGGAATTGATGGGAGACAGATAGACACACACACACACAGAGGGGGGGGGGAGAGAGAGAGAGAGAGAGAGAGAGAGAGAGAGAGAGAGAGAGAGAGAGAGAGATTGATTAAGGGTGAACAAATTTGTGCATCTGGGAGTCAACCAAAGAGAGAAATTACAGAGACGGGAGAGAAGAGGGCCTAGAATAGGCCCTTAAGGGAGATAGAGAAGGATCTAAGAGGAAAAGCATGAAAGAATTGTTACAAAAACCAAGGCAAGAGAGAGTGTCTGGGAGAAATGGATAACCAACAGTATCAGAAGTTTCAGGGTGGTCAAGGAGGATGACGACTGAGAAAAGACGGTTGGATCTAGCAGTTAAAAGGTTGTCAATCAATTCAGAACTAGAACTGGGAGCCAGACTGCCAAGGACTAACGTGAATAGGAGGTTGTGAAATGAAGCTCAGTTTGGCAGTGAAAGGAAAGAGACAGAAACCAACTTGAGTGAGTAGGGTGGGGGAGCCAGCTTGAGTGGACACTTGAGAGCTGATTATAAAATTTTCTGTGTAAGCATTTACATTTTGGAAATCAGCTAACACTACAAATCAGGGCTTGCTGTATTGTTTTGTTGATTGTCTAGACTTGAGAAAGTGTTGGAGAAAATGTTAATGATGCAGATTCAACTAAAAGGTGTGTCCTAGATGTATTTTTCCCCCTCAGAGGTCTGATCGTTAAACACTTACTAGCAAACCACTGGCTTGAGGATTGAGTAATAGTTTTTAAGAATGAGATAAATATGGTGAGCGAGTGCATAGGAAGGAAATGGGAAGAGATTCAAAATGAGAGAGGAATGCTGATCAATGCAGCAAGCCCCCAGATGGGACAGGAAGGGGGCTGATCCTTTCTTTTGTCCAAAGAGCCTTCTATCTAGCTCTGATCTGGGAGAGATTGTCCAAGGAACCTCAGAGGCCATCTAGTCTAGCCTCATCATTTTACAGATGAGGAGTCATACAAATAGCAAATTTGAGGGGTGGGGTTTGAACCCAGGTTCTCTAACTCCAGATCCAGTCTTCTTTACATGGTCTTACTTCTCTGGGCTTTGTCAGCAAATCTTCCTTCCCTTAGTTCAAAGTAGGGACAGTGTTAAAATATCTTTGCTAAGAAAATTAAAGAGGGGAAATACATTGAATTAAAATTAAGTGGAGAGGCCCTAGAACTCTATGAGCTAAGGAAGCAATATTCTTTGAGTCAAGCCTGGCTGACTGTCTCCAGAGCGACATTCTTGCTCTCCCTCCAGTGGGACCAGTATTCCTCCTCAGGCCTAGCCCAGGCTTGTTCTCATCCTGAGTAAATCTCAGCTTCTGTGCCTCCGACCCATATCTCAGATTAACCAAGGTCTCTGCATTGACTGAAAGAGCTGTGCAGCTTTTTAGTTCTCGAATTCTTCCCAAAATTCCAGAGTTCCACAGAAGGAAAGGACTTTAGCAGCCCTCCTATGCAAACCCAAGCATCTCCCCTACTTCCAGCTCAACAAGGGGTCATGCAGCTTTTGCTGGAAGAGTCCAGGCAGAGTGATGGCATGACCTCTCAGGGCAAGCTATTTGGCCTCTTGGCAACTCCTGGAGTTTGGTGGGAGGAAGGAGGTGACAGAGGCTTTCTCCCATGCACCAGGATTTTGAGGGGCAGCATATGGCATCTACTTAAAGGCCTGGAAAGAGCTGTGGCCCTGAGCTGTGAGTGACTTCTTCACACATTTCTGGACCACTCCTCCAATATGGAAACAGATGACTTCTCTGCTAGCATGATAGACTGTCCTCTGCTCTGAATTCACACTACCCCCAAAGGCTTTTGCCCTAGTGCTCTTGGGGCTGCCCTCTGGGATCCAGCACAGCAAAGTCTGATTCCTTTACCCCTTGGCAAGGCTTTGAGCATTGGTTGTCTCTAGGCTTCCAAATAAGCTTCTGTTTTTTGGGATCCCAATTTCTGTTAGTTCTCAGCCCAACTGCAGGGCTGTGAAGGCTGATCCTTGGGTTTGATGAACACCTCTATCCTGGGCCCAGCTGTGAGTTCTTCTCTTTCGCCAATTTCCAAAGTGATTTTCTGACCGACTTCATGACCCTTCCCAGTCATATTCCAGTAATTTACCCATATAAGAGAAGCTGTAATTAAAGAAGGGAGCTGTTTGGATGCAGGTGCCAGTTTGACTTGTAACTAATGCTACTTTTCTCTTTGGGTCTTCTTTTTCCCAGGCTGGGGTGCCTCCCTTCAGGCACTGGAGTACTTTAAATCCTGAGATCAGGACACACTGAAAGACTTGGGAGAAAGGGAACTTATCTAGGCAGGTCAAAGGGGGTGGGAAAGGGGCAGGAGGGTGAGGGTCTTCAAGACATCTCTGGTAGACTATGCATGGAAGGTCCAGACTGCACACCCATGACATTTGGAAATATGCTCTTGGATACCCAGAATGAGATACCTCCAAATCCAGGGTTATCATTCTCTGGGAGGTCCAGAAATAGATCTTTGGGACATGCATTGGACAGCGTTCCCCTCTCATCAGTGGCCCCAGGTGGTAGCCCCAAGCACTCTCATATAAGTCCCTTACTCTGCCCCCTGCCAGGGATAAAAGTCAGGGCATAAGAGGAAGGAAGGCCAGAAAACGTCTCTTCTTGTTTCCTTCCACTTCTCCTTTTGGGGCAGCAGATGGAACGCTCTCTTGTTCGCCTGGAGTGGGAGAGAAGAGAACTGAAGAGATCCAGAAGACAGGAGCAACAGCAGGACAGAGAGCTATACAGCAAGTGAGGAGGGTGGGACCAGAAGGTGGTGAGAGCAGAGGGAAAAGGGTGGGGGAAATGGGCAGCAGGAGGGAAGGACCCTCCTCCCCTCCTTCCATTCTCTCCTCCAGAATCCTGCATCTGCAGGCAGAAGTGATGAAAGTCAAGCTGTGTTTGGACAAAATGAGCCAGCAGCCCCTGTTTGTAGAGGACCCAGAGGTGAGGATGGACAGAAGGCAACCTGAAGGCCTCACCTCCCACTCCAGGGAAGCCTGCACCTGATCCCTGGGTCTAGATACCAAAGCAAGAGGGTCAGGAAGAAACTGGAAAGGATGGGGTGGGGTGGGGTAGAAGGATGGGAAGTGACAGCTGTCAGTCAGCAAGCCTTCCTGAGTTACCCCAAGTACCCAACACTGTGTGTGGGGGAGGCAGAGGAAAAAGAAGGCCTCATCTCTAACTCAGTTCATCTTCCAGTGGGAGAAGAGTTACATGAATTAAATGGTTAAAGAATAGGGGATGGTATAAAGTCAAGCGTCAGTGGGAGTCATGAAGCCTTGTCACTATAGGAGGTAGAGCAGGGAAGTTGGAGGAATCAGGGAAGGTGCCTTGGAGGCTGTGGGCCCTGAAGGATTTAGAGGGGAGAAGAGAGGGCTTTGATAGGGCAACAGCATAGAAAAAGATTCAGAAGAAGGAATGAGCAGTCATTAACTAGCAATTTTGGTGCCAAGGGCAAAGTTCGCTTGGAGCAGGCATCTTGGAATATACCCTTAGCTAACTTTTTGAGAGAAGTTCAGTTGTGAGTGGGGGAGACCATAGGATACAGCCTGGGGGGCAGTGGGGTTAGCTTAGCAGAGTTCTTGGTATCTTGTAGGCCCTTGATAAATGGTGATTGATTGATGGTGTGGAAAAGGAAGTATGCCATGCCTCTTATGTGAACTAATCTTCTTAGAAAGAGAAGGAATGGACAAGTGAGTTCATTCCTCTGGCATAGAGAACTCCCTGGTGAGAGAAACTCCCTCTCTCAATGATGCAAGTTGGCACCTTCTAGTCTGAGAGAGTGGCCTCACTCTCTCAAAGGTTCACTGACCTGCCCAGGATCACACAGCCAGTATGTGTCCAAGATGGTACTTGAACCTGGACTTGTGTCCCATTCTAGTTATGGCTCTGGAAGCAGGCATGGGTTGTGTGGAAGGGAGTGAAGATCTCAGAGTGGCAGGAGCAGGGACTGTTTGTTGGGGTGTGATGAGAGATAAGGCTAAATGAGTAGAGACTTGCAGGCCTTGAATGCCCTTGAAATCTAGGCAAGGAAGTTTGGCTCTGGACAAATTTGTGGACCAGGTAGAATTCTGAAAAACTCTCTGTGTGGTTAGGTTAGTCTTAGGAACCTTGGGATGGCTCAAGAACATATTGAAAGATGATGTCCTTTGGCTAGAGGCTTTCTGTATTTTCTGAGCAGAAGGAGCCCAGTCCAGAGGGTCAGGGGACTAACCTCAAGGTCAAGCTCCAGACGTCGTTGACCCACCAGGACTTCATCCCTCAGGTACCATGAGATGGCAGAGATGTGCCCCTTTCCCAGCTCAGCTTATCTGGCCTAGTCAAGTGTTCTTTGCAAGGTCATTGCTGGGACCTCCAATGAGGAGATATGGAGGACTTTAGTGAGCAGACTCCTACTTAAGAATGGGAGACAAAGAGTGAGGCTCACCACAGAGGTCGATAGGCTGATGGCCCAAAAGTAGGCCCATTTGGTCAGTGTAGACCAGGGGTTCTTAATTTAGTGTCTGTGACCTTGTTCTTAAAAATATTTATTTTTGTAATTGAATTGAATTGAATTTGCAATATAACTGATTTCCTTTGTGATCCTGTGTATTTTTATGCATTTAAAAAGATTGTTCTAAGAAATTCTCCAAAAGTTTCACCAGACTACCCAAGGGTTCCATGACGCAAAAAGGATAAAAATCTCTGGGACAGAGGGATGCTGATGGAATTTAAGGCTGGTTTTTATTTCCAGGTAAAGGCCCAACAGGAACTAAGCTCTGATGCCAATGACACTCTAGAGGGCCAGGGGGAAGTACCACTTGAGGGTCCAAAAGCCTTTATTCCCCAAGAGTCCCAGGATATGACCTTTCTCCAAGAGGAGCTGGTGATCATTAAAGAGGTAACTTTGCCCTGACTCCCTCTTCCTGGGTCACCCCCGCCTGTCCCAGCCCTTCTTGGAACTTTAACTTCTGAGAATTCAGGTCGGAATCCTAGAATCTCACAGCAGAGCAGGCCTTAGAGAGCAGCTGATCCAATTCTCTCAGTAGACAGGTGGAGACAATGGGTGGGAGGAGAGGCATAGATGCTTCCTCAAAGTCTCACAGTAAATTATTGGTGGAGCCAGAGCTAAGCCTCAGACTCTCTGGAAGGTAGCCCAGCACCCTTTGCACTGGAGGAAAGGAAGGGAAAAGTGGTAGAATGTGTTTCAGTCTTCCTCTTCCAGGAGAACTATGACCCAGATGGGGCCTGAGTACAGAGGGAGATAATGAGGCCCCACTGGGACTTTGTGCATTCCCCCCACACACCCCTCACACACACACTCAATCTCAAGGCATATTGTATAATTGTATTTATCTTGTATAATTGTATATATAAGCAGTGAGGCCAACTTCTTAGCAGGCTCCCTAACTTCCAAGGAGACATCTATATTAGAATGGTCTAACCACACAAACCTGCTCCAACGCTGCTTTACTAAGGTTGCTAAGTCTTTGACTCATGTGCCCCCCACTTGATTAGAAAAATCATATACTAAGCCTCTTTAATACTGAATTGATTAATAAACATTTATTAAATGCCTGCTGAATACTAACAAGTGCCAGATACTGGTGATTCATGGACAGAGAATGAAACGTTTCCTACTCTTAATGAGCTTATATTCTACTAGGGAAATAGAAAGTTGATATAAGATATATGTGTAATTGATATATGCATATGTGTTAATATATGGTTTTATATATACATGTGTATAGGTAATAAATGCAAATATATACAAGAGTTCAATACAGTTCTGAGTACATCAAGACAAAAAAAAATCCCTGAAATGATCCCTGACCTCAGGGAGCCCACCTTTTACTTACCTAAGGACGACATCACTTCTCGGGATCAGGACATCCCCTCTGTCTCAGATGGTTTCCTAGTCAGGATGTGGCCAGTGGAATGATTCAGACCTGACACCAAGGTCATACTGTCCCTGGCATTCAACTTGGGGTTTTTTTTAACCTCTATTTAGTGCTAATGATTAATGATAGTAAGAATAATATTCAAAGGCCTTCCCTCCACTGGTGCAAAGTCAAAGTCCTAGGAGCTTGCCTGAACTTAGGTGACTTGCTCAGTGTCCAGCTATTGGCCAGGATAGAATACGAACTCACATTAAACTTTTTGCCCCCAGACCCAGTGCCTGTTCCACTGTGCCTCTACAATGAACTAATAATAACAGTAACTTACCCTCAAGACCTCATCTAATGCCTAGTCACCTTATGGATGTGACCTTGGGGTCTCAAAGGTCATACTGGCAGAGTGTGCTTTGGGTGGTCCTGCTGAACAGGAAGAACTTGGGGTACAGATCTGGTGATTAACTTTATGTCTCTTGTCCAAGAACCAACCAGTCAATTAATTGTGCCTGGTCTACTATGTGCTGGGCCCTAAGTTAGATGGACATGAGTGGGACTGGTGAGAGGCCAACCCCAAAGCAGTGGAGAATGACCCACAGTCCTTGGGCTGGGTATGGGATCCTCCCTAGATGAATGAGCAGCTCTCCTCAGAGCTAGGCCAAAGCCGCCAGCAATTGAGGACATGTCTGGACCAGCTCTACCAGCTACAGGCCGAGAAGAAGATTTCCCACAACTGGCTCCAGACCCTGGAGACTGAGAGAGCCCAACTGGTAGGGGAGAACTTGGTGCTGTTGTCTGTGCTCCAGGAGCAAAGGGGAAGCACTGAACTGGGGCCAGCTTCCTTGCAGAATAGTGAGGCCAGTGGGTAAGTGACTCCCTTTAGGGATCTCAAAGCTCTTTCTTATGATGTTCTAAGCCCTCAACCTCAGCTGATTCAAGAAGCAACAGAAAGCATCACCATCACAGAAGAGAGATCCATGAAAAGAGAAGACCCAGACTTGCCAGTTTAGGGACAGAATGGATGAAAGTATCCAGTTTAGTAAATCCTAATCGAGACTGTCATATCACAGACTCATTCTCCTTGAAGCCCCATGAAACCTTCTGATAACCAAATGTTTTTGGCCTATTTAGCAATGGCCCATTTAAATGCAGTCCCAATTAAGTAATGCAGATCTATTTAAGGGATATCCCATTTCAATAGCAGAGAGGTGGCATGGCTCAGACCCTACCTCAAGATGCCCAGAGTAGAGAGGGGGTTAATTCAGACAAGCTGAGGAGTCACAGCAGAGAAGGCTCAGTCTTTCCAAGTTGAGAGCCACATGGGCAACTTCAGAAAATGATAAATGTGAGCTGTTACAACAGGCAAGGGAGTAGTTTCCAAGCTATTAGACATGCATAGAGAACTCCTTGTCCTTCTTCTTTCCCCAGCCATCCTTGGTTCCAAAAGGGGTTGGCAACTCCCCATGATGAGCAAGAAGAGGAAAGATCATGCCCCAGGACCCATCAGGAGGTAGTTCAGTATTGGAAAGCACGCTGGCACCAGGTGGCAAATGAGTTGAAATTCAAGGAGGAGGAACTGCAGATGGTCCAGAGGCAGAGGAGAGACTGGTCATTCAAGGTGGCTTTCCTTGCATGCCCTTTATGACTCTCCCACCCAGTGCCAATTCTCTGAGATGCTCCCCTTTCCTCTACTCCCCAGAATGCCTTTGTGCTCCTGTATTTCCCATTGGAACTTGCTCCTTTTCTTCTGTGAATAGTCACCTACCCATATCCATACCCATACCATAAGTTTGCCAAAAGGGGTCAACCCAATGTCCTTGGGGCCTTTCTTACTTTCTTAAAAAAACTATTAATTCCTTATTTTTATGTCACCTTCATTTCCAAATATCACCCCAGCTCTACCCAGACATTCCTTGTAACAAAGAATAAAAAATGACAAAAAAGAAAAGGAAAAAAGCAGTTTAGCAAAACTAACTACCATATCAACCCCATGTGACAGTGTATACAATATTGTACATGCTTAGTCTCCTACCTCCTCCAGGAAGGGAGGGAGTGGTACTTTGACCAGACCAACTCTGATCATCACCTTCCTCACTTACTCTTGACATCTCAAAGATGCCTATGGAACACATGGGCTGCCTCTTGGTTATACTTTGTTTTCCTCATTTAATTGGCCCATTTTCTTTCAGAACATAGATTTCTTGGAATAAATCCTCACTTGTAATGTGATGCAATCAACTCCCTCCTAGCCTGGGCATTTTCATCGACCTTTGACCTCAATTTTAATTGTTCAGAGACTGTAGCAGTCTATGACTCCAATGTCATGTAAAACACATGCATAGTGTATATGCAAATGAATACTCATTGGCACAATGTCAATCAGACTTTCAAACACTTCTCCCTGCCCATCTGGCTGGCCATTGTTAACTCTTCCTTGCTCAGGAATCTCTAATACTCTCAATAACTCTCCACCCTGCTCTATCCATTCTTCTTTTCCAATTTCCTCTCTTCTCTTTCCCAGATCCCCTGGGTCCAAGAGCTTCTCTCAGGGGAAGAGGAAGATCTGACTGAGTTGAAAGACCCCATGGGCAGGTAAGTGACCTCTGGACTCCAGTGGCTGCCTGATGGTGTTTGGTTCTCTAGGGAATGGAGGGTTGGGGGAGACTTATTTGGAAGCTGTCTGGGAGGAAGGGTGGGGAAAGATTTCCCTGTGTCTCCTTGATGGAAGGAATAATCCTCACATTGGTTAATGGGTCTTCATGAGCCTTAAGGATCTGAATTGTAGTGAGGTTAGATTGGAAGAGGAAAGTAAAGAGTCCAGAGTGAAGGGTAGAAGAAAAAAAAGAAAAAAGGAAGAGAAAGGAGAGCTTAATGTATGAAACTGACAGTATTTTTCTTTCAGAACAAACGAGACCAGTGAGCTGGAAGGAACCCAGCAGGTGAAGATGAATTGATGTCTTTCTTCTGGGGAAATGAGAAAGAGGACGATTCTTCTGCCTCTCCTCTGGCCTTGCTCCTGTCCTCTCCTGCTTCTTTCTCTCTCTCCTCTGCTCTCTGCTTCTATTTCTGTGTCTCTCTTTGTCTCCCTTCAATTTTATTTCAATATCTAACAGCCCTAATTGAGGGGAAATTCTTCATTATATCTAACTCAAATCTCTTACTCTATCGATTAAACCCCATTTTTCTGGTCTTCTCTCTAGTCATTATGTTCTCCTCTGTATCAGGGTCTCATGAAACTTCTGTTAAACATCTGACCCTTCTTGTGACATGAGAGTCGGAGCCAGGGTTCCCACTAGGGACCAGTGTTGGATGGCTTGAAGGGTGGAGGTGGAGACCCCTGGGGTCAAGCTGAAGAAGTGAAGGGAGCCAGAAGGGGAAGAATCAGCTTCAACTTTTCCTCCCTTGCTCCTGATTTCTCCTAGGACTCAAGCTCACTCACAGAGAAGATGGAATATCAGAAAAATCTCCAGTAAGTATGACCTGGAGGCTGAGGTGAGTAGCAATGGGGAGAAAAGAAAAGTGTGTCCTGGGGAGTTTGGGTCACTACAAAAAAGGCCCTCAAAGAATTCAGAAGCCATCTCAGAACCGGGGAGGGGGAAGATGGTGAAACTTCTTCAGAAGCCGGATCCCCTGACTTCTTATATTCATGAACCTTTTTCCATCTTCTCCCTTCCCCTCCAACAGAAGCAGAATGAAAATGCTGGAGCAGGAAAATGCTCAGATGGCACTGGAGATCCGGAGGTGGAAGGTGCAGATGGGGACACAGTTTGGCAGTCTACTTCCATCTTCCTTTAGGGTTTGAAGAGAGCAGAGTTTGTGGGGAGAGTCTAGATGCCAGTGCCTAGCAAAGGGACCCAGCTGGTTCCTAGGATCTACCCATTCTAGCCACTATATTTCCAAGTAGCTGTGGTCTGGGCTCCAGGATTCCAAAAATTGAGAGTCTATCAGTTCGCCAAATCCAGAATCCCTGCTCATCAGAAGGTTCATAATCTCTGTAACCAGGTGTCCAAGAGATTTTGAGTAGCAGCATTTTCTAATAGAAGAGGCCGTTGACTGGAAGGCAGGTCATCTGGGTTCTGGCACTGGTTCAGTCACAAACATGCTGTTTGACTTAAGAGAACATCACTTCACCAATCTGGACCTCCATTTTCCAATTTGTAAAATGAGTAGAATAGTCCCTATAGGCCTCCCTCCCAGAAGCTCCAATGAGATAATACACCAAGTACAAAGGCCATGGTTTTGTACATGGACAGGCACAGGTCCAGGGTTTGGGATTTCTTCTCTCTGGTTTAGGAGAACTGAGCCTCCTCAGGCTCTTGATCCTTCATGATCTCAACTCATGCCCTGCCACCTGATGGATGCCTCCCTTCACTTCTATCCCCAGCTGGACAAGGCCCCGATGCTTCAGATCAAGCTGGATGCCTGCAAGCAGGAATTGGAACTAGAACGAAACTTGTGCCTGGCCCTGCAGCACCAGCTTCGGGGTGCCCCCCAGAGGGCAGAGCCCCCACAGACAGTGCCAGGACCAGGACCATGCCCCACTGGGACCCTGAAGGGGGTGGAAGTCCAGTCCCGATGGGACATGGTAAAAGCCCATAGCGAGTGTCTGTGTATGATTGGGTGAAAGGGATAATGAAGTCTTTGAGGGCAGTCATGTCATATGCATCAGAATAGGGGTTTCTTGGGGCAGGACTAATGTGCCCCCTGCCTCCTCAGGAGATCCCTGAAGGCAGCCTGGGTGCCTGTGACAGTCTATGACAGAGTAGAGTCTTTCTGAGAGTAGGATTATGTCTCCACTATCAGACTAGAGGCCTCCTGAGGGTAGGTGACTGTCTTCCCCTCATATCTGGAGCTCTCTACCTTTCTTTGTCTCTTCTAGACAGTAGAATAGGACTCTGTACATAAGGGTTTTCTTCATTTACCCTGAGGAATGGAATCCCTAGCTGTATAGTGGATAGAGGAAAAATCTTGGAATCAGGTTATTGATATTGATATTAATACTAGCTGTGGGATGCTGGGCAAGTCACTTGACTTCTCAGTGGTCCTAGAAAATTCTCCATGGTTCTAAGTTACAGACTAATGACTAATCTGCAATGGTGAAGGGAGTTTCCACACCAGAAATTCCCTTTAAACAGTTGAAATCACAAGGCTAAACCAAGGAATGAAAAGAAGAAAAATCTATTAGAGTCCTTTGAGACTTAAAGTGTAGGGGTGGTACCCTTGGGCATCCTTCTCTTCAGCCTCTCCAGTTCCATTCTAGTCCCTGCTCAATGCAGCCATTGGAGTTGCCATGGGGTCACCCAACCATCAACATCCTTCTCTCTCATCTGTTCCAGTCCAAAGCAGAGCCTCAAAGAACCCTCCAGGAACTTCAAGGATCTTCATCGGGAAGGTAAGTTTTCCTCTCCCATTTTGTCTGAGCTCATCCCCTCTATCTGACCTAAGCCTTTGGGTGGGTACTTTGACCATCCTGGGTCTCCTACAACCAAAGTTACTCCACATGCTTTCCATTGCCTATACCTTCACACTTGGTAAACTCATGCCCTATACCCACCTTCTTCGGGGGGCCTTTGGGAATAGGGGGACAAAGATGTGTTGACAATGCAATGTGGTGACCAAAAAGCTAACCATGATTTGGGACTGCATTACAGGAGGCAGAGCACCCAAGGCTAGGGAGGAGATCATCCATAGCATTCTGCTCCATCTGGAGCATTGTGTTTGGTTCACGGGGCCATGGTTTAGAGATAACATTGGTACCCTGGAGACTGTCCAGAGAAAAGGTGCCTAGAATGGCAAAAGGCTTTGAGTTCATGCCATGTGAGCACCAATGGAAGGAACTGGGGATGTTTAGCTTGGAGAGGACTCAGTGACAGCTGCCTTTTTCACTTGGTCCCAAGGGGCAGAACCAAGAACAAGGAAGAGAAGTTGTAAAGAGGTGACTTTAGCCTTGAGGTCGGACAATTGTCCTAACAATCAGAGCTGTCCATAGAGGAGCAGGAAGGGATGCCTTGGGACTTACCAGATCCCTCCTTTACTGGCGATATGCAGGTAAAGGCTGGATGACCTCCTGTTAGGGGTGTAGTAGAGAGGATTCTTGTCCTGGTTGGACTAGATGGTGGCAGAGATACCTTCTAACTCTAGACAATTCTGATTCTGGATTAACCCAGAGTCACCACCCCAACTTCTTTTGAATACAAGACCCCATTTTTTCCTGCTGCTTCTCTTCTGGCCCCACAGGGCACACATGTGACAGTGTACCCTTGAATACTCCAGGACGTCTTCCTCTTTGTTTCTTAGTCTCTTCCCTCTTTGGATCTCAGTTCCTTCATTGGTAAAAGGGGGACAATAGCATTTGCCCTAACTACGTCACAGGAGTTTTGGGGGAATCAAATGAAATTACTTGTGGAAAAATAAATTAGAAACACAGGATACAAATAATCAGAAATCAGATGTAATGAGTGAAAGTAGGATGAGGGAGGGCATCTTTATTTACTGCTCTTCGTGCTTCCCTGGCCCCCTGCCTGCCCACACAGGATCATAGATTTAGTGCTAAAAGGGGACTCAACGGGCATCATTTTACAGATGAGGAAGCTGAGACTATAGAGATTAAGTGACTTGATTAAGGTCACCCAGGTAGTAAGCGACAAACCTGGAGCTGCCTCACTCTTTTCTGCTGTATGTCCCATGCTGCCTCCCAGAATCTCAGGGGCTCCTGAGCCCAATCATCTAGTGGTCACCTTCTCATTTGGCAGATGAAGCTGTGCCTTGGGGGCAAGTGGTTCACATTAGATATGACAGGGAGAAGGAGGTAAGCCTGATATCAGACCCTTAATGGATGGATTTGTAGTGTCTCCTTTGTGACTAGCAGAAGGAAGGACGAACAGCTGTCATAACAATGGTGCTAGGAAGGCCGCCTGGGTTTGGTATTTAAATCTTGGCCAGCTCTGTCTATTCCCAGCTTTCTCCTGGCAATCTTCCCCCACCCCACTCCCCTCCATCCATCCCAAACGCAGCTGCTGGAGCTATAGAAGTCATTCCACAGCCAAGCAGGAATGATAATCCCTGAATCAATTGTTTGGATTGTGTGCACCACCCTGTGTCCCCACTAGGGGGTAGGTTGGTATAACAGAAGGATTCTTAGATGTCCAGGTGGTAGCTATGGAACACCAGCTGTGTTCCTGACTCTACTATTAACAACCCCTGAAGTCGGGCCAGGGTTAGTGTTGGAATGAACCCTAGAGGTCATCCAGGCTATGCACTTTATTTTACAGACAAGGAAACGGAAGTTCTTAGAGGAAAGAAGTCATTCTCCCAAGGAACATATAAAAGGGAAGAATTTGCCCTTGGTTGGTCAGTCAGTCAACAAGCACTTATTAAACAATGACTGCATGCTGGGCACCACAGATGTGGAGCAGGAAGGCCCCTCAGAGTCTAACCCTTCTCATTTACAGATGAAACTGAGACCACACAGGTAGAAAGTATCAGCAACAGGACTTGAACCTAGATCCTCTTGATTCAAGGTTCTTTCCACTATACCAAGGGATCTGTGAACTTGGAGAGATTTCCAGAGGTCCATGAACCTGGATGGAAAAAAAAGAACATTTTCATCTTTGTCTTCACTGATCTTTGCTTTCCTTTGTAATACTCTGTGTTTTATTTTATGCCTTTAAAAGCATGATTCTGAGAAGGGGTCCTTGGGCTTCTCTGGACACTGTCCAGGGGTCTGGGACACAGAAAAAGTGAAGACCATATTCCCTTCTTTCTGCTCTCCTTGCTTTACAGAGCACTTTCCATAGATGAGCTAGCTCATTTGCTCCTCTTCATTTGACACATGAGGAAAAGGAAACCAAGAGAGAATAAGTATCATGCTGCCTCTCCAAGTGATCCTGAGCGAGTCACCTGACAGGATGGACCTCAGAGGCACCCTAGTCTGACCCATCCCTGAACAAGAATGTCCTCGCTGTCCCAACAGACAAGTTGCCATCCAGTCTCTGCTTCCTGTGGGAAAACGATCCGGGCCTCTTGAGGCCACCCATCTTTAGGATGCCCCCAAAATTCAGGGGGTTTTACCTTTTGTGTGTCATGGAGCCTATGGTCCCCTTTGCTGAATCATGTTGTTAAATACATACAGTAAAATACACAGAATTATAAAGAAAACTATATTGAAATAGCTAACCAATTTTTTTTAAGTTCACCTGGTTTAAGGATCATTGCTTATTTGTTAGGAAGTTTCCCCTGATATCAAGCCTAAATTTGCTTCTTTGTAGCTTCTATTCCTTGATCTCTAGGCCTCAGTTTCCCTATCTGTAAAATGAAGCAGTTGAACTAAATGATTCTAAGTTTCCATCCTTCTCCTGTTGTTGTTCAGTCATTTTAGTTGTGTCCAACTCTTTCTAATGCTATTTGGGGTTTTCTTGGCAAAGATTCCAGAGTGCTTTGCCATTTCCTTCTCTAGCTCATTCTACAAATGAGGAAATTGAGGCAAATAGGATTAAGTGACTCACCCAGGCTTATACAACTAGGAAATGTCTGAGGCCAGATTTGAACTTGGGAAGATGAGTCTTCCTGACTCTAGGCCTGGCACTGTATCCACTTCTCCACCTCTAGCATTCATTGATTGGATTGGTTCTTTCAGTGAACTACGAGCTCCTTGGGGGTCTCCTTCCTATTCTTCTCATGTATGCACTGTGTATGTTCAGGGAGATGGAAAAGAGTGGATCATCCATATCACTGCCAGCTCTGGTGGTACCTCTGAATGCCAGGTGGGAGAAATTCACTGGAATCCTCTCACCCTCTCAGCCCTCAGGTACCAGAGTTGCTTCAGCCATTTCAGAGAGACACTCAAGGGAGCCAGGAAGCAGGAGCTCTTGGGTCCTTGTCAGAGGCAGAAATCTTAAGACAGCAGCTGCAGAAGGAGAGAATGTTGGGGCAGGAGCAGGAACAGCACCTTCAGAACCTTGCCTCAGTAAGGGACCCTGCCCACCTACTAGCCACAAGATTTTTTTCCTGGGTATATTACTGGTCCTCAGTTGGTCTGTCTCTCCCTCACTCACTCCCACACCCTCAAATCTCCAGCCCCTGCCTCTGGAGGACATTCTTGAGAATAGTTGGGGATGGAAAGGTCTAAGGTCCAGGGTCCATGTCCTCCTGCCTTCTCCTCCCAGCCCAAACTTTTAGAACATGAGGATTTCTTTGCAGGAGCTTCAGGAACTGGAACTGAGGAAGCCAGAAGAACACAAGGTAGGGTCCTGGGATCCTGGGGAGTGAGAGGGTATCTTATCTTGGGCCTTCTTGCCAGGGAACACTCACTACACCTAAAAGGAATCAGTTGGGTCAATCCTAGACAATCTATCAAGGAGCACCCACTTAGTGATCCTAGAATCAGGACCTTGGACAGAGGAAGAGTCCCCTTTTTAGAGGCCTCAGGCTCCAGCTAACATTAGATGAATTCTGGGGCCTCCCTTAGGGAATAGAGACAAGGCCCAAGACCTTTTCAAGTCTCAGATCCCCTGAGTCTCTGAACCCTAGACAGTGCAGTTTCTATCAAACACCATTAATTTCAAAGTCAAGTTCAACTCATTTTCACTGAGTTCCATACTCATCTACACTTGTTGAGACTAGAAGAGATAAAGGGTTTCTTTTCCCAAGAAGCTCCTAATCTGGTTGGGGAGACAAGATGTATCAATTAGAGAACAGTTCAGACCTGGGAATCTGATTATATTCTGTAGGAATTTGGATAAAATCTTATATTAAGAATTGAAAAGGACCTTAGTAGCCTTCTACTCCAACCATTTTCATTTTATAGAGGAAATTGAGACCCAAAGGGATTAAATAATTTGTCCAAAGTCACACAGCTAGTAAATGTCTGGGACAAGATCTGACTTCATATCTAGCACACTTTCCACTGTACCATGATGCCTCTCCAAGAAACTAAGGCATTCCTATTCCAGGAGTCACACCAAGGAATCTTAGTCATTAGGACATAGGAGAGCACCCAAATCTTCCCAAAGAAGTTCAATCCAAGCTGAATCAGTCAGAGGAGAATCCTGAGAGGTGGGAGGCAGTCTCTATACCTAAAAGGCTTCCTCGTCACACCAACTCTCTTCCGTCACTGTACCTGAGATCCTGACAGATTCACCACTAGCTAGAGTCAACTCCTCTTCTGGGTCAGCTTGTCGCCAGACTTTGTCCTTCTGTGTTTGTCGTCTCCAGGCTCTTCTGCTCACCACCCAGGTTTCTGGACAACAGGGGTTGGAGACTGCTGAGAATCAGGTACTCCCAACTCTCCCTGCCCCCTCCATGCCTCTGCATTTCCAAAATCTCTCTCTTTCCTAAACTGGGCAAATTCCCCCACAAGAAGCAGGGCTCCGTGTGGTTCCAGACCTTGGGGAGGGATGACTGGACCTTTGTGAGACCCAAGTGAGATGACTGGGTATGGGATGGTTTGGGGAATCAGAGGGCAGTAGGATGGAGCCAAGGAACTGCTACATTGGGTGACTGACCAGAAAAACATTCAAGAGACAACCCTTTTTCTGGTTCTGGAGCCATTCCTGCCCTGCTTCTTCCCCAGAGATCTCATCTTTCTTCAGGTTCCCTTAAGACAATTTAGTGAAGTGGAAGAAACCTTGGGTTTGGAGTCCTAGGGCCTGGGTTTGAATTCCTACTCCACCAACAAATTACCTAAGTTCTTGGACTCCTCTACAAAATGGAGACATTTACACTTGAACGCACCTCCAGGGTTGTGGGGGTGAGGAAGTCTCTCCTTTCTTCCAAAGCTCCTTGACAGGGCTGGGAACCCAGGGGCTTGGCAGCATTGCTCCTGGGGTGGGTCATTTCCATATTCTCTGGACATGTGTGGACATCTTGAATCCTACACTTCAAGTCACTGTCTTTTCAGGGACTGCCTGGGTCTCCAGTGATGTGTGGGAGCCGAGATATGGGAGATGGTGGAGAGAAGCCTCAGGTGTTGTCCTTGGGAAAACTCTTAGTCTACTTAGAGAGAGAGAGAGAGAGGAGCTGATAAGAGAACAATTCTGCTGTCCCTGTGGCCACAGTAATAAAAATAAGAATAAAGGAAGCAGAATTAACTGACATTTACATAGCACATTGGTGTTCATGAAGTGCTTTACCTCTCCTCAATATCCTCATCACAGTCCTGTGGTCTGGGTCACTCCCATTTTACTCCCTTGTGATCAACAAGGTTAAGTGACTTTCCCTGGGTCATACAACTAGTTAAGTGTCAGAGGTGGGACACCAACCCAAGTATTCCTGACTTCAAATCCAATCTACTATATCAAAATGCCTCAAAGTTTCAGGGAGTTTGTAGAACCTGATGTCTGGAGGGGTTCAGAGAAGGGCATATGGGGTGTGGTTCAAGGCAAGAAAAAGTATGACTGAACTAGCCAGGTTCGAATGGAAGAGAGGCAGGCATCCAGACAGAGGGGAGAGAGCATGAGGTTGGAGTCAACATTCCAAAGGATTACGTGGCAGGGCATTGGGAGAATTCTGGCCTCTGCAGCGTGGCATGGATGTTAGAAAGATCAGGAGAGCCCATGGGATGACTGTCTGTCCGTTTTACAGATGAGGAACATAAAGCCCAAAGAGGAGAGACTCCCTCATGAGGAGGGCTTCAGGGGTCATTTCTTCCAAGCTGGAACCTGGCATGGCAGGAAGTGGAGGCAAGGGGAGGGGGGGTCTGAAGGTTAAATGCTCTGGCCCTCCTAGGCCTCTGGCCCACCTGCTCACCCTCCCCTCCTTTCTCTCTCTAGCTCAGGGAGAGCAGACAGGAAAATCAAAGGCTGGAGCTCCTGGTGTCATCTCTACGGCAGAAGCTGGAGGAGAAGTAAGGAACTGGGGCAACTGACTCAGCCCAGGAGGGCGGAGAGAAAGGAAGACAGTCCAGGAGACAAGAAAGGACAAAGAGGGCTTTAGTTCATCTCTCCTATGCTACCCACTGAGGCCTACCCCTACCAAACTGCCCCTCTCTCTGCGGTACCTGGGGCCAGGTTCTCTACCTTCCAAAGGGATGATGATGGGCCAGTCAGTTAAGCTGCTTCTGCTCATAGAAAAGCCCTAGTGGGCAGTACCTTTCTCCTTTCTTCATTCCTCTCCCATGCAGTGTCTGGACACAGAAACCCAGCCTTGCATTCAGGGCAGGAGCTTCCAGGGCCATCCCAGGAGGGCTCCTCCAGCCTCTGCCTGCAATGAGTCACAAGTCATAAGGACTTGCCACTTACTAGAGCAACTCAGGGCATTTTCAAAATTGTTAGAAACATATTTAAATTTCTTTTAAGCTTTAGCCAAATCTTCCTTCTGCCCACTGGCTCTAATTGTAGGGAGAGTCAGGATGTTTTTCCTCCCTCCTTCATGTGAAAGTCTTCGGATATTTGAAGGTTGCTGCTGTCATAGGATCCTCACTGGAAAGGAGCTGAAAGATCCTCTAATATAATCACTCCATTTTAAAGATGGAGAAACTGAGGTCCAGAGAGGCTAAAGGATGTGGCCTTAGGTTCTAGTTGGCCACAGGTAGAAGAGACAAGATTGGACCTCAGGTCCTCTGATCCAACACTCATTCTCTTCAGTTTTCTCAACACTAAACAATCCCAATTCTTTTAACCTATCCCCAAAGGGTAAAGAAACCGTGCTTCTCAGGAGCCAATGTCCTCCTACCCCCCCCCCCCCACACACATAGTCACCCATAGACACACAGACACATTCACCCACACACACATACACACACACAGATGCACTGTATCCTATGGGCACCTCCTTATTCCCAGGGGGACACAGAACACAGAGCCAGCAGATTCTTTTCCTACTAGAGCCAAGGGTCTGGGGTGGTGGAAGCAGAGGGCTGCCCACCATTACCAGACAGTCGTCATCTTCATCATCTGTCTGAGGCAAGGCTGGGAAGGTTTCTTCTTTCTAGAAGAATCAAGGGTAGAGAAGGAAGTGAAGGTGGGTAGGTGATAGGATGGCCAGAGAGCTAATGCCTTCATCCATCTGCATCATTGACCCAGGACTAGGCACTGTGTGAATAGAGGCACTCGGACTCTGCCCTTAGAGAGCTCCTCATCTAATGGGGAAAAGTGGTTCTTGGTCTTGGGAAGCTACAGAACAGGTATTGTCCTATCCCTGCCCCCAAGGCCTCTCTTGTTTCTTGAGAAAGAAAAGGGCACTCTCCAGCCAAGTTGGCACATCCTGAGTGTTTCTGGGTAGGGGTCAGCATAAGGATTCCAGGCACAGAGAAGGAATTGTCTGCATTCCTCTTGTGCCTAGAACAGACCTGCTCTGAGCAGGCTTGCCTCACAGGCACCCACTGGTCCAAGAGCCCCAGGGCATTATGCACCTGGCACCAGAGACTAGAAAGGAGGTGGGGCAGGAGGGAAGGAGGATCTACGCCAGAGGGGCTCACATCCTCCTTTCACACTTGATCTGAAGAAAGCCCAGTCAGCCCCAATAAGAAAGGAATCCACACTCCTCAAGTTCTCAGGCCCAACATCTTCTCCAAATCCAAAGTCCCCCCCCCCACCATGTTCCTAAGTACACATGAAATATGGGACCAGGAGTTAGCATGTGATTTTTGGTTCAGTGTTATGTGAGGTTAGCTTCTCCATGTACTTTGGAACCTTATTCCATCCACAAACTGACCCCTAAGCCTAGGCATAGACTGATCCTTAACCTTGGCTCCAACATGATGACCCTTAACTAAACCAGCCAGCTTTCAGAGAGTTACTCACAAGAGTTAGGATTGTGGAAGGAGGTGTAGCATGGTCATCTTTGGACAGTTGGGACTGGAGTAATGGAGAATGATCTCAGCTCTCCCTTGCTGGCCCCTCCTCTCACTCTTTTAGAAGGAGCTGTCTGGTAGAAGTGACCTGGGTAGGCTCATATATTGAATGCTGGACATCTATTCCAACCCCCTCAATTTTACAGATAAGGAAAATGAGGCTAGGGTTAAGGGTCGTGTGAGTGGCTGATCTAAGGGTCTGTCTGTGCCTGGGGTTAGGGATTCATCTATGGATAGTGTTCATCAATCTGGGCCTCAGTTTCTCCAAGTTATGCTAGAGATGATCTCTAAAGTTACACTGCTGGTAATGACAATTAGGACCACTAGGACCTGATGCACTGGTTCCTCAGGCTATTTTTGAGTTACCATTTAGAGACCCTGAGGAGGAGGAGGGCTGTGAGCCTTAACTAGAGCAGTGGGGCATTTGAAATTTTAAATGAAAATCTATGTTTACAGGGAGAAAGCACTGAGGGAGCTCCAGACCCCAAAGGCCTCTGAGCAGGGGCAGACAGAGATGACACCCTCCTCCCTGCTTAAGGTAGCTGCCAAGGACACAACTGTAGGGGAGGGAGTAGGGCCAGGGACTGGAGCCAGATTGGGGTGGGGGGACTGGCCAAAGGGACAGGAGTGGGGATAGGGATGGAGTTCCTATACAGTTTGAAGAGGAGAATTTTCAGAAACAGATTGATCTTGGGCTCAAATTACTTAGTTACTGGAAAATGACCCAAAGTGGCTTTGACAAGATGGTTCATGGAATGCCAATGTCCTCATACCTAGAAACTGTCCCTTAACTCCCCATTGGGCTTCAGCCAGTTGGTTCCAGAAGAACTGAAGAGGGGTCCCCGAGCTGACTGGGAGGGGGTTCCCCAGGGTCACTGCACTCACTGTAATGCCTTTCTGGAACAACTGGACAAAGTGCTTCAAGGTGAGTTCCCCTTGACTTCTGCCTGGGGCTGGGAGAGGAGACTGAATCCATTTTCAGTGCGATGCCTGAGCAGAGTTTTATTGGCAATGATTTGTAGTCTTATAGAACCATAGTTAGTTGGAGTCAGAAGGGATCAGCTACTTTTTAAGAAAACTGAGGCCCAGAGAGACTGTGACTTGTCTAACATGGCTCAGAAAGGTTGTGCCAAGAGGATGAAAACCCTGACTCCTGGTTCCTGAGCTGCTCTTGGGCCCTAGACTTTCCTGTTTTGCATATGCTTTGCAAATGGACATGGGTTTTTACATCACTTACAAATCAGGCTCTATCACTCCTTTTGAGATAATTCAGGATCCTTGTTTCTCCGAGGGTGTGGATGTCTCTTCTTGGCCCCTTTCCTGACCTAAGTCCCTCCTGGGCAGGCCGTGCCAGGGCTGGGATGAGGGGCAGGGGGTGACCAGGCCTGGGATGGGGGGCAGGGGCTGACCTGGATGGACTGTAAGCTTCTAGCTTCTGGGCCCTGGCATGTCTCCAGGTGGGGAAGCATCTTCCAAACCAGCAGAGGAGAAACCACAAGCACTGAGGCAGCTTCAGAAAGTCTTGGAGGTGAGTGTCTTCTTTTCCCACTCAGAGCACTGGAGTCCCTCCTCCCAGACCAGGAATGTCACCAACTTTTCCTTCCAGGATCTAAGGATGGGCCAGCAGTAGGATGGGAGGGAACAGCATGGAACAGGAATGGATTGACCAGGCTCTCAAGTGCCTTTGATGGTCCCAGTACCCACCCCCTTCATTGGTCTTCTCCCTGCCTCCTCCCCAAGAGGTGGCTGGGTAGAACACCAAAGGCCTTGGAGTCAGCTCGACCTGAGCTCACATCCTTCCTGAGATGCTCGTTACTGCAGTAATGACCCTGTGAGGTTTCACGTGTGCTGTCTCACCTGATCCTCACACCAACCCCGTGATGTCAGTGCTATTGTTCTCATTTTACAGACGAGAAAACCGAGGCTGAGGAGTTAAATGACTTGGCCTGGGATACACAGCTAGTACAGTCCGAGGGAGTATTTAAACTCAGGTTTCCCTGACTCCAAGACTCTCTATCCCTTTTACCACCTAGTTGCCTCATGGGACCATGGGCAGGTCATTTCATCGGCTAACTTTAACTGAGAGGGTGGGACAGGGGTTGGCTCAGTGCCCCATAAGAACCCTCCCAGCTCTAAATCTGTGATCATGTGATCTTCAACCCAAGGGTCCCAACAAGCATGCCCCAAAGGGGGGCCGAGCCACCCGGAGTGACCTGAGGGATGTTGAGCGGGTCAAACAGCAGCATCGGCTGGTGACTGAGCAGGTACGGGGCAGGCCTGCTTGGAGGTGGAGGAGTCATGGGGCTGGGGGAGAAGGCAAAGAGCTTTCTAGCTCCAGCTGGCCTTACCTATAAGGCTTCATTCTGAAGTAGTCTCCCCGAGGACCTGATATAGAGACTGAAATGCCCCCATTAGAGCTTAACCCTTCTTAGTTCAGCATTGGTCTTCTAGGCTCCCAAGAGGGAGAAGAGACTTACCCCTCCCAACCTACAAAGAAGAAAGAAATCAGACATGCTTGCCTCCCTGGCTGCAGTGGACTGAAAGACAGCCAGCCCAGAAAGGGGAATAAGAAATCAGAGACCAAGTTGCCCACACTTCCAGGGATGACCAGTACATTTCAAATAGTCCCACAATGGGGCTGACATAAATGATGTCTCCTATCCCCAAGCCCCAAGTAACCAGAAATCCTGGCTCCTTATAGAGTGTCCCTTTGGGTAGAGAATTCAGAGCTGGTCTTGGGGGTGCCCTCATCACCCAAAACACTAACTGCAGTCTCCCCATTCAGCCCTATCTTTCTTTTACAATTCAGTTGCAGGATCTGTTTGGGGAGAGGCGGGAAAGGACCAGCAAGGCAGGGCAGCCTCTCAGGGAGTGGCCAGAGGGAAGTTCTGGGGATCAGGGGACCAAGAAGTCACCAGTGGAGCAGGTAAGAACTAGTCCCTCTCCACAGTATCCCCAGCTGTACCCCAAATCTAATCCTCTATGCTCTTGCCTGACCCTTGGATCTGCCCAGCATCATACTAGAAGAATGGTCTGAGGCTATTCCCAAACATAGCTCCAAGACAGAGATGACATCATGCTTGGTGGTTTTGCTTGGTGGTTTTACTTGGGAGGGATGGGAGCTTTCTCCCAGTCATGCAGAAAAGTGAAGGTTTAATCCAGTCCAAATCAACAAGTCATTGGTTCTACATATAATGAAAAGGGACCATAGATGCTATTTGATCCATCCCTGACATTTTATAGATGAGGTGATGGAGACCCAGAACAAGGAAATGACTTGCCTGAGGGTAGCAAAACCCAGGCTAGGTTCTCCAACAATTAAGAGAGGGAAGCCAGAAGAATTCAGAGTTTGGGAAAGGCTTCCTGGAGGCAGCGATGAGGAGAGAGAACATTCCAGGCATGGAAAATGCCCAGAGTCAAGAGACAGAGTATTTTATCCCTTGGACAGCTGAAAGCCAAGGTGGAAGACTAGAAAGGTAGGATGGGAGCCACATGATGAATGCCCAATACAGCATTTGTTTTTGATCCTGGGGCAATAGGGAGTCACTGGAGTTTATTGAGTAGGGGAGTAACTTAGTCAGGTCTGCATTCAGGACTTCACTTTGGTGGCTGCATGGAGAATGGAGGCAGGCAGATCCCACCTGCAGCTATTGCAATAGTTCAAGTGTGAAGTGATGAGGGTCTGCACTAGAGTGAGGGGCAGCTTCAGAAGAGAAAAGGGGGCATAAGCTTTAGCAACAGATTAGATATGGAGGGTGAGAAATAGAGCTCCTTCCTGGGACTGTCAGCAGCTGCATCACCCCCACTCTGAACTGGATGGATTTGCAAAGAGACAGCTCCCTCTTCTGGGGGCCACCCTGTTCCTGTCCTTGAAGGGCCCTTTCTTTTTGGCAGCTTGTGGTAGGGTACTGATTCCCAACCCCCTGCTTCTCTCCCGGGCTGATTATGCTGGGAAGGTACCCACTCTCTGGGCAGAAAAGTATTCCAGTTATTAACAGAGAAGAGTTATTAACTTAGGAGGGCCTCCTCAGTATCCTAAGAGAGATGGGAAGAGGGCCTGAAGGGGGACCCCTGGCCAGACTGATCAGTGAGAATATAGGCTATAGCAAGAAGTTTAGCCCTCAGCTCAGGAAGTCCAGAGGAAGCTAGATTTTTTGTGTATGTATGCCTCTTCCTCTACACCACAGTTTTTCCTTCTGCTCCCCTAGGCCTTCAGGACTGTATTCTCTGTCTCCCTCTCCCATCAGAACAGGGCCCAGGAAAGTCTCTGGGATCCTTCACCAATTCTGTGCAAGGGAAGGGATTCTCAACCTTTTGATGTTATGGACCCTTCGGGCAAGTCTGATGATTGCCTTTGGGCAAGCCTATAGATCCCTTCTCAGAATTAGGGCATCAAATACATTAAATAAAATACATAGGACTACAGAGGAAACCGATTATATTGAAATAGTTATAAAAAATATTTACTTTAAGTTCATGGGCCTTGGGTTAAGAACATTTCCTCCGGATATTTCCTAATCTCTGAGTTCCCTCCCCTAGAGGGATGCACTTTCTAAGCCTCAGCTTTCTCCTTGGTGTGAAGTTATCTCAGGCCTCTGCCAGCATGAAGGAAGATTGGGGAGGAGTCAATGGGGGAGGAATCTTCCTCAAGTTTCCTAGAATCATGCCAAGGCTAGGCCTGCTCAGTGACATTCCTCCTCCCATTCTCCCTGCAGCTAAACTGAGGTTCCACTGGCAAACCCAGGAGTCCTACAGTCTTCCTTAGCTGCAGGGGGTGTTGCAGAAAGGGTTTGGTCACATTCTTTCCTGGCCTCAAGACAGACCAGACTTGGAGGGATCTTACTGGAATAGTCTGGAGTGGAATTGGCAGGTACCAGCCATGGACTCGCTCAGGAATCTGATTTCATTTCAATTTGCCAGGGCTCCAGATCTTCCTCAAAAATGGTCCAAGGGCCCTTTGTCTCTAGCCCCAGGACTTTCTCCTTTACTAATCCCTATGAAAATAATAACACCTGCTTGCATATTGTCTTAATAGTTACCAAGCACTTTCTTCACTACAACTTGGTGGGGGAGATGATATCCCTATCTTACAGATAAGGAAACTGAGACAGAGGGTAAATGACTCATCAAAAGTGACACAGCTAGTAAGTGTCTAAGGCAGGATTGGAACTCAGACCATCTGACCCCATCCAGAGCTCTTTTCCCGATTACATGATGCCTTCTAAAATCATCTAATTTCTCATCCCTGACTCAAAGATCATAGAAAATAAATTAAGAGCCAGAAGGGAGGGACCTCTGCTAGATGCATCTCCTCATTTTGCAGCTGAGAAGTCAGAGATTGGTCCAAGGTCTCACATGTGGCAAGCAGAAGAGTCAGGATTAGAAACCTGTTCTTCTAAGTCAACTTTCCATTACAAATAACTGACCAGTGAATCAACAAGCAATTATTTAATACGAGCCAGGTTTTGTGCTAGGTGCTAGTGAAATCAAGAAGTTTCTGTTCTAGAGGAGAAAACAACAGGAAGACATCCAGGAGCACCTTCTCCATTCCTGAACTTGCTTGCCTCCCTCGGGCCTGGGACTCACACACACTTGGTCTCTTCTGCTGCTGTGACCAGCTGGTCATTTCTGGCAGCAGCCCCTCTTTCTCTTCTGCTATTCTAGCCATCCTGGATTTCACAAAGGAAAAGAGATGATCAATTCAGGAGAATGTTTCAGGGACAGGTAATCGGGAAGACTCCCCTGAACTGATCAACATGAAGGAAGTCTTGTCCTCAGTAGCTACAATGATTGAAATAGAGAGCACCCCCAAAATGAAACAACAGAATGCTGGTAATTGTGAGCAAAGCAGTCCCTGAGGAAAAAGAAAAGCTAAGAAAATGCACTTCCCCACGTCCTGTGCAGAAGAGGGGGACTCTGAGTATGGGGCACAGCAGGTATGGTGACACTCAGGTGAGATGTCACTTAATTTCCTGAAAGAGTTTTAAAAATATTATATTTGGAGGGGGGCGTTACAAATAGATCTTTGGATGGGGGTGGGAAAGGGATTTATTTGGAAATGAAAGTGATGTAAAAACAAAAGATATCAATTAAAAAGTATTTAAAGTATCAAAGAAAAAACATAGTCCAACCAGGTGGTTTTCATCCTTTGAATGTCTCCTGTATCCCTAAAATTCCTCCAAGATTTATGCCACAGTTAGAGTGATTCTCTTCCCAGGCATAAGCCTGTACCATCCTGTTCGGTTCCTTTGGGCCCCTAAAGAAATGCAGGTTCCCATCCTACCCCTTGCCCCACTCCCACCATCCCATGATCAGTTGATGCTGGTAAGGACCCAGGATAAGTTTGTGAAGAAGGACACCATTGCTGTCCTATGGAAGAGGGACTAGCCTTGTCTGCTTGACCTCTGAAGGCAGAACTAGAAACAAGTGAAAATTGCAGAAGCAAGTTTAAGCTTGATGTCAGAAAAAAGTTAAAACCTTAACAGAGAAATTCCAAAGTAGAAAGGGCCCTGTGCTGGGCAGTGAGGGTCCTCTTAATAAAGGATTTTCAAACAAAGATTGAATGGCCCGCTGGCCAGGGATTTTTGTTGTTCAGTTGCTCGTGTATGTCTGACTCTTTGTGACCCCACGGATTATAGTGTACCTAGCCCTTCTATCCTCTACTTCTCCCAAAGTCTGTCCAAGCTCATGTTTATTGCTGCTGTGGCACTATCTCTCCACCTCATCTTCTGCCTTCCCCTTCTCCTTTTGGCTTCAGTCTTTCCCAACATCATGGTCTTTTCCAAAGAGTCATCTTCTCATTATGTGGCCAAAGTATTTAAGCTTTGGCCTCAGTATTTGACCTTCCAGTGAATAACCTGAATTAATTTCTTTAAGTATTGATTGATTTGATCTCTTTGCTTTCCAAGGGACTCTCAAAAGTCTTTTCCAGCATCACAATTCAAAAGCGTCTAGGAAGTACCTTGACTGGAATTGGGAAGAGAATACTGACATTGGAGTCTTGGGATCTGGGTTGAAATCTCACTCAGCTCTGTACTTCCTGGAGTGACTTTGGCCAAGTCACTCTCCTGGGCATCAGTTTCCTCATCTGAACTAGATGACCTTTAAAGTCTGAGAGCTTATATTTTTTTATTTAAATCCAATTAGATTTTATCTTCAAGTTTGAATTCTCTCTCCCTTCCCCCACTGAGAAAACAAGAAAAACAAAACCTCAGCTACAAATGTGTAGTCAAGCGAAACAAATCACTTCATTGGTCATGTCTTAAAAAATATGCCTCAACCTGATTTCTGAGTTCTCCCCCTCCCTATCTGGAGGTAAGTAGATATTTCATCATAAGTCCTCTGGAATTGCGGTTGGTCTTTGTTTTGGTCAGAGTTCCTAAGTCTTTCAAAGCTGTTTTTACAATATCGTTGTTACTATTTAAATGGTTCTCTTAGGTCAGCTCATTTCATTCTGAATCAGTAAGTTCATACAGATTTCCCCAGGTTTCTGTGAAACCATCTCCTTCATCATTTCTTAAAGCACAATAGTTTTTCATTACATTTATATACAATAATTGGCTTCAACATTTCCTAGTTGATGGGTGCTCCTCCAATTCCCAATTCTTTGCCACCATAAAAAGAGCTGCTATTAATATTTTGGTACATTTGTGTGCCTTTCCTCTTTCTTTGATCTCTTTGGGATATAGATCTAGTAGTATCAACATCTCTGACTCAAGCTTTGAACTTAGGTCTTTGTGACTTCAGGTCTAGTGCTATACCCATTGCACCACCTGGCTGCCCAAGATTTCTTTAGAGACCAGCATCCCCTCCCTCAGTCCTCCTAGCTCTTCTGGCTACCTTCCACTCCCTTGAGGAAGTGAGAAGGCTTGAAAGAAATCTGGTCCCTGGAATCACAGTATATCAGAACCTACTCACAACATCAGCCTGTAAAATTCCCAAGTGGACCTCAAACCAGATTAAAATGTAACTGAGAACTACTTAACAAAATAAATTTTTAAATGGTACAATATAGATAATGTTAATTGGTGGTTGTCTAAGTCAATCTGCATCCTGGCAAGGATCCATTTCTACCTGAAATAGACACTAGCCCATGCTAGACAAGAGTTCAGTCAGTCTTTTTCTGCAGACCTTCAGTGACGGAAAAGTCATTTCCCCTGGAGGTGGCCCATTCCACTTTTGGACTGCTCTGATGGTTAGTAAGTTTTCCTAGAGAAGGAGCCTAAATCTTCCAGTTTGTAAATTCTATCCATGATGTCTAATTATAGCCTTTGGGTCACAGAGAGAAGCTAGTCAGTCCCTCTTCCACTCCCCCAAGTACTGGCCTTGAGAACCAGAGGATTGAGGATTGGCTGAAGAAAAGAGGTGGACTATTTAGCCTGGAACAGTGAAGATCAAAGGTACCAAGATAATGTCTGGATGGAGTATGGAAGTTAATAGGGATTGACTAATAATTCACCTTTGAAGGTTTTTGAAGTGGTCTTAGATTTACAGTTCTTTAGTCAGTCAACAAGCATTTATGGATCACTTATTATGTGTCAGGCAGTATACTAAATGCTGGGGATACAAAGAAAGGCAAAAGCGTGGTCCCTGCCCCCATGAAGCAAAAAGTCCCACACAGAGACAATGCCTTAACTAGGTACATACAAAGAGTAGATGAAAGTTAGTGGGAAGGAGGAGGAGAAGGCAGAAGCAGGGGGACCAGAAAAGCCTCTTATGCAAGGTGTGACTTAGAACGGTTTTAAGTTCTCTCTAATTGTTCACAAAGTGTTTTCCCCACAATCATACTGTGAGGCCTCTAAAGTAGATGAAACTTCCAGCTCCTTGACCCTCTGGTTCAGAGAGTTGATTATGTCCAACCAATGCATCATGATTTATTGAAGACCTTACATGTACCTAGCACATTTTCCCATTGGATCCTCAGCTCCATTGAGATAGGTGGGGCAGGGCAGATCATCCATTATACAGATGAAATAACTGAGGCACCAGTTAGTGGCTCCAAAGAGGGCTGCCTAAGCACCTCTGTCCTTTATCCCTCAATACTTCTGGCCAGCCCCTCCTGCTTGGGGACCTTCTTCAGCATGAACTGTTTCTTGTCCAAGATCCAGAGGCTGCTGATCTGGGTAGGGTCTGGCTTGCCTGGACAGAGGGGGTGCCACCGGGTAGATTCCTGGAGGCTATGTTGGCACATGTCCCACCAATGTGCGCGCCCAGTGGGTGGGGCTTCTGGACCAATTCGGACCCAGCCCAGGGTGAGAGTTCGAGTCAGCAGGTGGCTCTAAGGATGAGCACAGGAGGTAGGGTTAGGGAGAACACCCTTTGCATAATGAGTCCCTTCAGCTACCTTGTTTTTGCACCTGGGAAGAGATGTGCAGGGAGCCATGATGACATTTCACAAGTATCTAGCACAAGTGTCTCCCTACATTCCAGAGGAGTTTCCCATCATTCCCAGCAGTTTGCCAGAGTATCTTCCCAGGGGATCTGTACCCATCCCAGGCAGAAAGGATGACGGTTATCATCTCCCATTTACAGGTGAGGACATTGACTCCCCAAGAGGGAAATCAATCTGCTCAAGATGCCATGGCTAGATGTTAGATTTGGGTGTCAGAAGACACCAGATGTGGGGTTTGGCTTGCCAGCCCACACATACCCTCTCTCTGAAACAAGAGTTCTTCACCTTTTTTGTGTCATGATCCCCCTTTGCTTGTCTAGGGACAACTCAGAATAATATTTTAAATGCCTAAAATAAAATACCTAGAATGACAATGAAAACCAGTATTATGGAATCTAAGTACAAATCCCTTCCTGGAGAAAAACTTAGATTCCTAAGGAATAATAACTGGGCAGCAGGAGAGCCTGTCTTCAGGAAGGACCCCAAGCCCCGGATGGTTTAGGTCATGAGATATCTGGACTCTGAAGCTGGAGCAGCCTCTCCTAATGTTCCCCAGACCTACCCCCCTCCCCATCCTTACCTGCATTATAGTGAACTGCAGGAAGAGGCTTGGCTCATGCAGGTCTCCTGCAGGGAGACTGAAGAGGAAGGGTGCATTCCACACTGGACTGCATCCCACCACAGCCCGAGTCTCTCGGGAATCCAGCAGCTGGCCAGCCTGGTACAGGCTGATCACCACAGAGTGCTCTGAGAAGAAACATGGAGAACAGAGATGAGGCAGCAAAGGTGGAAAGGGGAAGGTGCTGGGGACATGGATGGTTCTGCAACCTGGGACAGACTGAAGTTTTTCTCTGAGCTGCCAAGGCATTAACAGAAGCTAAAAAATCATAGTATCTTCAAGGTAGAAGGTGCTATAGAAGTCACAAAATCCAACCTTCCAACAAAGGAATGCCCTTGACAAGTGATTCATCAGCTTTCATTTGAATGCCTTCAGCGACAGAGAGCTCTCTCCCTCCCAGGATAAACCACTCCACCACTGAACCAGTCTATATTAGAAAGTTCTCATTTTGCACCAAAATTAACTTCCTTATTAATTTCACTCATTGATCCTAGTCCTAGTCCTCTCAGGACCAA
The DNA here is from genome assembly GCA_028658325.1 of Potorous gilbertii. Taxonomy (NCBI): domain Eukaryota; kingdom Metazoa; phylum Chordata; class Mammalia; order Diprotodontia; family Potoroidae; genus Potorous; species Potorous gilbertii. The sequence continues at coordinate 499,816,396 of CM053769.1, read as the reverse complement.
CAGAGCAAATCTTTTCTCAACTACACAGTACTTTTGGGGGCTCTCAAGTGAAGGACCCCACTCAGCCATCTTAGACACATCCCCTTTAAATAACTCTGGTCTTCAGAATCCAGGACAGAACCCCCTAAATATGAGTTGCTAACCCCGGGAAAGGGGACATTTGAGGGGTTACTTCTCATAGCAATCTTAGCAATTTTGGAGTGAAAGGTTGTCTTTTTATTTATTTTATCTTTGTACCAGGATCCTTTTAGTAGCTTCATAAAGCCCATGTCTTAGGAGGATTCTGAGGATCACTTGGCAGGATAAGGTACCAGACACTGAAGTCCTTGCTCGAGCTGAACTGCCAAGTATTCAAACTATGCTTCAGAGAGGACAACTCCAATGGGCTGACCATGTTGTTCGAATGCCAAATGTACGCTTGCCAAAAAGACTATTTTATGGAGAAATTGCATGGGGCAGGCAACATGGTGGCCAGAAGAAACGATACAAGGACACTCTCAAGGTCTCTCTCAAGAACTTTTGATTTGACTGTGCAACATGAGAGACACTGGCAGAAGTCTGCTGAGCATGGTGTGCCCATGTAAGAAAAGGTGCTGTGCTCTTTGAGCAAAGTAAAATTGAGACAGCACAAAGTAAATGCAGGGTGCACAAATTTGGGATATCCACCCCAAATATTCAAACAGACTATCTGTGCCCAACCTCTGGTAGAGCATTCCAAGCTTGTTTGGTCTGATCAGCCACAATTGAAACACTGAAACTTCACTTTACAATGGTGATGTCATTTTGGTCCTCTTCGAAGACAAAGGACAACAACCAAAGCCCATGGACCCCTTCTCAGAATCATGTTCTAAAGTCATTGAAGGAAATCCTAAACTTCAGTTAGAGGCCAATGAAAATTGTCATTTTTTCACCACTTCATGGACCCCCTGAAATCTGATCATGGACCTTCAAGAACCCCTAACCTAGTCCAACCTCCTTATTTTTTCAGATAAGGAAACTGAGGTTCAAAGAAAAGAAGGAATTGATTTGCTTATGGTCCTAAAGCAAGTTATTGGTAGTACCAGGAATCCAAATCAAATTAGATACTTGCGAAGCACTTAGCGTGGTGCCTGGCATAGAGTAGGCTCTTCATCCTTCATCATCATTATTGTGATCATCAATCCTGTGGCCTTTCCACCGCACCATTGATAGGGGTCTGGATGGAAGAGAGATGAAAGAGATGAAGAAGGCCCCCTGAAGAGTTTGGAGACCTCTGAGGAAGGAGGGCCATTCATTCTGGGTCTCCCATCCTGGTTTAACTGTAGTTGTATGACTTTGCACAAGTCACTTCTCTGGGCCTCAGTTAACTCTTCTAGGGGTTTAAACCAGATGGTTTCTAAGGACACTTTCAGCTCAGTCATTCTAGGAACCATCCACTGGTAAAGAGTGTCTGGTATACAGTAAGTGCTTAATCATGATCTGTTGGACTGAGCAAATGGTCACTAGCTGTATTAGTAGAGCTAGCTCTTCCCTCTTCACACCCTTGAGATCATCAGGAGGGGTCTGAAGAGTTAGATTTGGGCCAGAGCAAGGGTTGAGGTCAATTAATCCATAGCCCCTTCTTTGCCACCCTCGACTCTGGGTCCTCCCTGCCTTCCCATTCCCAGTTTCTTCATACCCCGGTGTCCTGGTAGTCGACCCAGGCTGCGCAAGTTTTCTGCCTTGTGGACCAGCATCTTGATGCGATGGGCAGAAGCCTGATACTGAAGAAGGAGGAAGAGTTGGCCCTGGGACCCAATCCAGGCAGGTTCAAGACCTGGGGCCAACAAGTCCTGGGAGTTATGGCTCTGCAAGAGGCAGAAAAATTTCTATTCATATTATTAAGGTGCCCCCATTGACTATAGACCATCCCACCTAAGCCCAGTCTTGTCTTTGCTTTAAGCAATCTCGCTACCAGTCTCAAACTTTGCAGTCCTACTCCTAGATCCTATGACTGTACTCCTTCAACTCCTTGGCCCTGCCTCTCACTCCACAGTCCCTTCTTACATTGCCTGCCCCTCATTCCATAACCTGGTGGCCATGCCATCAAAGCCCTTAACTCCCCCCCTTATCTCCCAGAGTCACACCCCCATATCCCAGGACCCTGCCTCCTTTGGAAATAGGATTAAAATCTCTTCAGTGGGAAGAGTTGTGAGGAAGCTGTGAACCACCTAGGCAGTAGGAGGACACAATGTCCGTGGAGTCATACCTATGGTGGAGGAGATGGAGGTGCTTGCTGAGCAGGATGAGTGGAGGTGAATGCAGAGGGTGAGCAAATGTGAGGCATTTATGAGGTGGTCAGTGGAGTGTAGCTCTAGGCTGACTCTGAGAATGTGCCAAATGTGCCTTTTCTAGGACTTGGCTGCCCAAGATAGGAGTGGAATTACTACTAAGGCTTAGGATGGGATGGTGAGTACCAAAGAGGGTGACTGATTCCCATGGATGGGAGGAGCCCTAATCACTGGATATGGGGAGTGAGTCCCAGGGCTCTAGGTAAATACTAGATATGGGGTGGAGATCAGAAATGAGTGTATCAGTGATGGAGTGGGGACTAAGTACCAGTAGTAGAGGAAGGGAAGCAAATTTGAATTCCAGGGATGGAGCGACAAGTAGCAGAGATAGGAGTTGAGAGCCAGAGATATTGAAGGTGAATATTAGGAATGGAGGTGAGTACCAGGATAGAGGTGAAATCCAATTATGGCAACTGAGTCTCATAACTCACGGTATCAGTGATGGGTGGGGATTGAGTGCCATTAATGTAGAATGAAGGCATCTCTGAATGCCAGATTAAGGAGATGAGTTCTAGGGATGTGAGAGGGATAACAGGGCTACTGAGAGGTAATCTCCAAGGATAGGGGTGATTCCTAGGAATGGAGGATGACTCCAAAATAGCCCTCAGGGTCCCGAGGCTCATTATTCTTCCCCCTTTCTCCTCTCCCCCAGCCTAGTAGGCTCTACTATTCAGAAGCAGCAGAGGTTCTGCTCTCAGAAGTTATTGATTCACATGACTCCCTGACCTTTTGCAGTTTGCTTTTGGTGGTGGACAGCTCCTGGGTATAGTTGACCAGGTAGCCAGAGAGAGAATCTGAGGCCACCTGAGCACAAGGAAAGAATATTTCACCGACAAAGTTGTTTCTGAGTCTGGGTAAATCCCGGCTGTAGAGAGCCATCCGCAGAACCTGTGCCCCCACAAGCTGGGAGGTGCAGCCTTGGAAGCAGAACCTTTCATGGAATTCCATAGTAGGGCCGGAAGGCTGCAGGACTGTTTTTCGGTGCCCAGTCCTGCTAGGGACTAGGTGCAGCTTGACATAGGATCCTCTGTCAGGGAGGGCACCCTGGGGCAGCTCCGATGCCCGGATGTCTGTCACGATCAGTTCTTCCTCCACTGGTGAATAGCCCAGGGAGAAGCTGAGAAGAGGCCGGGGGCAACCAGGGAGGCTGCGGGAGGTCAAGGGAGAGCTGAACCACCCCAGGGAGCTGACTCTGGCAATGGATCTTTGCCTCTTCTTCTTTAACGTAGATGGGAAATTAGGAGGTTGTGGAGAGGGAGAGACCTGGGAGGGGGCCTCCCAGGCCTGGAGGGTCTGGAATTGAGGCTGGACAGATACAGTCAGGGGTTCTCTAGGGGTCACAGTTTTCAAGGCCAGAACCACAGCAGGGGTGGGCAGCTTGGCCTGTGGTTGTCTCCAGCGCCAACAGAAGGCACAGCTCAGGAGGAGGCTGGAGAAGAGGACGGTGCAGCCAACTCCCAGGAAGATCTGTGGGGACACTGAGAAGAGACTGGAATCAAGGATGTGAGAAGAGGGGTGTCACCTCCCTCAATTCTAAGCCCAGGGGGATGGGTGGGAATCTGCTTCTTCTGCCTCCCTCAGCCCCTTCCACCCTGCCCTTCTCTCTCTCTCTCTCTCCCTCCCAGCCTCTCTCTCTCCCTGCCCCACCCCGTCTATCTCTGTCTTCCTTTCTGTTTGTGTATGTCTGTCCTATCTCTGTATCTCTTTCTCTGTTTCTCTCTGTCTCTGTTTTTCCATCTCTGTTTCTGTTGTTCTGTCTCTGTTTCTCTCTGTCTGTCTTTCTGTCTTCTCGCTGACTCTCTTCTCTCCCCGTCTCCCTCTGCCTGTCTTCTAATGCCAACCTATCTCCCCAAACCCCCATCCTTTAAGTCCCTCCTCTAATATCACTTCCTGGAATACTAATAACAGTAAGAGCAGTTTCAGGTTTTTAAAGTCCTTCACATACATTACATCAGGACTGGTGATATATAACATATGATTCCATGGGGGATTGCAGCCACTCAGTCTCTGTACTTTCCCCCTTGTCCCCAGCAGGCTTGGTGTCGAGGACCTAACCCATCTCCCCTTCTAGGTCTCGGCTGCCCCCATGGAGGGGGCCTGGGAGGAGGGGGACCCATAGTGAACTGAGCAGTTAGATAAACCCATTTTCATTCATGTGAATAATGAGAACATAGAGGGTAATGAAGGCCTCTTCAATGAGTGTAACATGCTTAATATGCTTCAAAGGATTCTCACCAATGTAACTAGAGAGCCCAAGAGGGAGGGTTTATTATCTCCATTTTGGGGATGAGGAGATTGAGGAACATGGTTTTATGTAGTCAGTGACAGAGACAGAGCTACAACCTGATTCTGATGGCTCCCAGACCAGGGCTCTTTCCACTGCTCCATACTAGCCTGCATGAGTGTTAAGTACTAGTCTCTCAGACTACTGGGGCTCATTCAGCTTCCTCACTTCTACTGTTTCAAAAATATCTGTGTATAGTTCTCTCCCAGGAACTAGAGAGGGACAGGGGGAGGGGAACGGGCAAAGTAGGACTAAGCAAGATTATAGATTTAAAGCCAAAAGGAACAGTTGAGTCTGTCAAACCCAATTCCCTCCTATTTTACAGATGAGGAAACTGAGGCTGGAGGAGGTTGAGCAGCATTTGAACTCAGGTCTTTTGACTCCATGTTCAGTGCTCTCTCTACTGCACCAACAGAAAAGGCCTCAGAAGCCAACTAGTCCAACCTGCCCCTGCCCAGGAATCCTATCCGCAACTTCCCTAATCAGCAGTCATCAAGTCTCTGCTTGAAAAGTCCCAGGGACAGGAAGTTCACTGCCTCCATGGGTTGCCCATTCTAGTTTGAGATAGCTCTAATTGGTAGGAGGGTCCCCCCACCTAGGGCCAAAATCTCCATCTGTACACCTTCCACCTATTACTCCTTTTTTTGCCCTCAGGAAACATGATATGCTCTTTTCTGCCCCCACAGACAATCTTTGCATTTAATATATAATGGTATTACTTTTTTATCTGTACATGTGACTAATCCCTTCCCCCCCAAATCCCCCTTCATCCTCCATAGGAGGTAAGCTCTTCAAGGGTAAGGACCATGACCTCCCACAGTGCCTGGTACATAGTAGGCACTAAATAGATGCTTATTGAATGGAATCAAATTGGAATGTGATTATTCCGTCCTATGGAAGCATTTGGAGACATTCTCTGCCCCTACTAACTTTTTCCTAGTTATGAACACCCATTCTGGTTTATAAAGAAGTTGTTTTTCTTGTGCACTTTGGGAGGATTTGTCCACAAGTGGACATCATAGAATGAAGTCAGGGAGCTGGGAGAAACCTCTGATACCATCTAGTCCAATCTTCTCAATTTTTTTCAATTTATTTATTTATTTTTAGCTTTCAACATTCATTTCCACAGGATTTTGAGTTACAAATTTTCTCCCCTTCTCTCTCCTTCCTCTACCCCAAAACACCATGCATTGTAATTACCCCTTCCCTCAAGCTACCCTCCTTTCTATCACACCCCTCCTTCACTTATCCCCATCTTCTCTTTTTCCTTCACTTTTTCCTTCTCACCTTCTCCGTTTGCCCTCCATTGAAAAAGCTTTGTCTTGCCTTTTTAATGAGAGATAATTTGCCCCATTCCATTTCTTCCTTTCTCCTTCCAATATATTCCTCTCTCACCCCTTAATTGTATTTATTTGGATATTATCCCTTCCTATTCAACTCACCCTGTGCCCTCTGCCTATATGTATATAATCCCTTCAATTACCCAAATATTGAGAAAAGTCTCAAGAGTTACAGATATTATCTTTCCATGTAGAAATGTAAACAGTTCAACTTTAGTAAGTCTCTTATGATTTTCTGTTTCCTGTTTACCTTTTCATGCTTCTCATGCTTCTTGTGTTTGAAAGTAAAATTTTCTATTCAGTTCTAAACTTTTCATTAAGAATGCTTTAAATTCCTCTATTTTGTTGAATGACTATTTTTTTCCCCTGAAGTATTATACTCAGTTTTGCTGAGTAGGTGATTTTTGGTTTTAGTCCTAGTTCCTTTGACTTCTGGAATATCATATTCCAAGCCCTTCAATCCTTTAATGTAGAAGCTGCCAGATCCTGTGTTATCCTAATTGTTTTTCCACAATACTCAAATTGTTTCTTTCTGGTTGCTTGCAATATTTTCTCCTTGACCTGGGAACTATGGCATTTGGCTACAATATTCCTAGGAGTTTTTCTTTTCAAATCTCTTTCAGAAGGTGAGCAGTAGATTCTTTTAATATTTATTTTACCCTCTGGTTCCAGAATATCAGGGTAGTTTTCCTTGATAATTTCAGGAAAGATGATACCTAGGTTCTTTTTATGATCATGGCTTTCAGGTAGTCCCATAATTTTTAAATTGTCTCTCCTGGATCAATTTTCCATGTCAGTTGTTTTTCCAATGAGATATTTCACATTGTCTTCTATTTTTTTCATTCTTTTGGTTTTGTTTCGTAATTTCTTGGTTTCTCATATAGTCATTAGCTATCATCTGCTTCATTCTAATTTTTAAAGAACTATTTTCTTTAGTGAGATTTTGAACCTCCTTTTCCATTTTGTTAATTCTGCTCTTTGAAGCATTCTTCTCCTCTTTGGCTTTTTGGGCCTCTTTTGCCGTTTGAGTTAGTCTATTTTTAAAGGTCTTATTTTCTTCAGCATTTTTTGGGTCTCCTTTAGCAAGCTGTTTGACTCATTTTTCATGATTTGTTGCATCGTTCTCCCAACCTTTCCTCCACCTCTCTTACTTGATTTTCAAAATCCTTTTTGAGCTCTTCCATGGTCTGAGACCACTGCACATCCACTTTGGAGATTTTGAATGCAGAAGCTCTGATTCTTAGATCTTCTTCTGATGGCATTCATCACTCCTCCTCATCTGAAAGGATGGGAGAAAATACCTGTTCACCAAGAAAGTAACCTTCTATTGTCTTATTCTTTTCCCCTTTTTTGAGCATCTTCACAGTCAGTCACTTGACTTTTGAGTTCTTTGTCAAGGGGAGGGTATACTCTGGGGGCTTGTAAGTTTTCAGTTCCTCTAAGGTGGCACAATCAAGGGAGAGGAGTTTATTTCTCTCCTGGCCTGCACTCTGGTCTGTACACAGGATTCCCTCTCCAGAACCTCCACCAGTTCCACCACACCAGCACTCAGGGCAACCACTCAGTGCTGAGATTCAGATCTGCTGCTCAATTCCCCCAGGGGCTTTAGGCCAGGGCTCTAATAGTGGAAACTGCTGCTGCCTGAGGTCAGGGCTAGACTGTTGTGTTCCATTCTCACCCAAGTGAAAGAGTTTTCTCACTGACCTCTGAAACTGTCTTTGGTTGCTTATGTGTTGAAAAATCTGGGACCCACAGCTACTGCAGATGGTGCCTTGAAGCCTGCTCTAGTTTTGTCCTTGCCGTGGCACAGCCCACGTTGTGCTGCACTCCACACCTGGTGTGATAGACTCTTCCTGTCAGCCTTCCAGGCTGCCTTGGGTTGGAAATCTCTTTCACTCTGTCATTTTGTGACTTCTGCTGCTCTTCTGGTCTTGGCAGGAGAACGTGAGATTAGCAGTTCTTCTTGGTCAGGAAACCAAAATGTTGAGGTTTGGGGTGCTCGGGACCCCAAAATATCAAGACACTGAGTCCTGCCAGATGAATTCAACTCAAGACTTCTTCCAACCAAAGTAAAACAAAGTTTATTAAAGGTTCGCCATATTGGGTTGACTCTTAAGGAGCCTTGCCATTTGTGATTGACAAATTGACAAGCAAGGCAGATAGAATCTCAGCTAGAAAGTCAGAGATGGATTCAATCTGAGAGCCTTTTCAATTTTTAAAGATGAGGAAAATGAGGCCCAGAGAAATAAAATCACACAGATGGTGTCACAGGTGAGATTTGGACCTGGGACCTCAGATCTGAGATCCAGCGCCCCTTCTGCTGTGTGTCTGCCTAAATAGAATGGCAGCCCCTAGTGGAAGGAGTGATAGGAAGAGGACCCCATTACCCACAAGGGGGCATCATTGCCAGAATCAGGATGGAGGTCAGGGGCTTTGTCACGGGGCACCGAGGATGGCCAACATGTAGGGAGCAAACACCCTCACTTGATCCCATGCCTCATAGCATGACCACTTCTCCCAAAGTGTTCTGTGCTCCCCTAAGTGCCCCCCCTTCATCCATTCAGGGCAGATTTCCTCTTCCCAATCCCAGATTTGGATGACAGCCAGAATTATAGCTCTCACCCCAGCAGTGATTCTCAATTTTTTTTGCTCACAGTCAAATACAATATTATCTTTTGCCATGAGGTTTTCGGGGTGTCGTATGGGAAAGTCGGGAGACTCAAAGCAGACATCTGTGAATACAAACATGAGCTTCTTATGATTTGGGGCAGACATTCACTGCCCCAGGACACTTTGAGAACCCCTGGGCCACAGTGATCCTTGTGGGTTCTTCCCTGCAAAGGGAGAGTGGGTAGCAGAGCCAGGCTCCTACCAAGATGATTAGGAAGAAACTTGGTGAGATTTGCTGGCAGACAGGTGGTCTACACTTGTTGTATGTAAATAATCAGCTGAGAATGAGATTAGCTCAAAGAGGAATCTTAGTGGTTCTGACCAATGAAACAGGCCCTTCTACTCTTGTTAACTTCACAGTCTGGATATCATCATCATCATCATCATCATCATAGAAATTATAATGAAGAGTTATCATTTACATAGATCTTTAAAGTTTACCAAGTGCTTTACCAAAAAATATCATCTCATTTCATTCTCACAATGACCCTGAGAGGTAGGTGCTATTTATTATCCCCATTTTACAGAGGAAGAAACTGAGGCAGACAGAGGTTAAATGACTTGCCTACGGTCACACAGTTTGTTAGTGGCTGAGGCATCATTTGAACTCAAGTCTCTAGCTCTGCTACCAAACTGTGTGATCCTAGTTACTTTATATGCTCCTCAGTTTCCCCATTTGTAAAATGAGACTAATCTAGTCCTATAAATAAAGTTCTGTTTTTAAAATGTTAACACATCCTTAGCTCCTACAAAAAAGAAGCTGTCAGATTTGGACTTTAGGTCAATGTTTGCAGCCACTGGACTACATATTTGTCGTCTCTCCTAGTTCTACATATTGTTATGCTCTTTGCTGTCCCTTTCCCCTTACCTAGAATACCTTTAATAGCTAATATTTATATAATGCTGACTATGTGCCAAGTGCTTTACAATTCTTTAATGCCTCAAAACAATCCTGGGAGATGGGTGCTATGATTATGCCCATTTTACAGATGAGGAAACAGGCAAACAAGTTAAATGACTTGTCCAAGGTTACGTAGCTAGTGTCTGAGTTCAGATCTAAACTCAGACCTTCCTGACTCCAGGACTAGCACTCTATCCATTGCACTGCCTAGCCCATGCCCTCCTTCTACTGGAGCACCCAACCTTGGCTTGCCTTCCCTGGCTCCTACCCCAATTAAAGATGTACATTCCTTAGGACTGTTTAAGCCTCATAGATGTGATAAACTCCTTTCCAGGTGATAGAACTACCCTTGAAGGAGAAATCAGGATGTCTGAAAGCCAGTAGTTTGTACTTTGTAAAAGAGGACAGGACAAGGGCTTTTCCAAAGGAATGAAATTTTAATTTAAAACTTCAGGCATCTGGTGGAGCAGTTCCTGCCACAGGGGCTTTTTCCCCAGCACTTCTCAAATCAAACTGTGGGGCCAGTCACCTGTTTCTCATCTAAGACAGGTCAATGTCATAGGACACTGGGCTGAGCTCCAGATTTGAAGCTCACAGTCCGGGGTTCAAATTCTACCTTTGCCTCTTACTACCTGTGTGGCAAGTCATTGAGCCCTGCCCTGGAAAATGAAGAGGTTGAAAATATTTGCAGCAGTAAATATCTGGAAATAAAGCAGATGCCCACAGATTGTCAAATGGCTGCACGAAGGTGGTCTATGGATGGAATGTGTTATTACTGTTTTACCCTAAGCAAGGATGAATTTGGAGAGTTCTGAGAAACTTGATATTTCTATGAACTAATGCAGATGATGGCAAGTAGAATCAAATATATAAATTATATAATATATATAATACATAAAATATAAAGGAAAATAACACTAGAAGGCACCAGATTTATACTCTCTGCTTTGTGGGATGGGCATGGCTGTGGAAGGAGGAAGGGGAGGCATACAAGGACACATTAAGGTAATTAAAATCAAAAGATATCAGTACAAATTTATTTAAAAAAACAAAGACATGAGAATTCAGATCAATGCAATATCCATTTTTGACTGCAGAAGACTGATGCCCCCTCCTCTTAGTAAAGAGGTGGTGGGTGATAGGTGCAGAATGAGACGTGTTGTCAGCCATGGTCTGTGTTTTCATTTGTTTTGCTTACCTGCATTTCTTGGTTACAAGGGAGGGTATTACTGAGGGAGTTGGGTTGTACCTAAATTACTGTGATGTAAAAAAAGAATTGATAACTCTTTTTAATAAAAAAAAAAAAACAATAAAAAGAGAAGGGTGGGCTAAATCAGCTCTAAGGCCCACCCTGGCTCTGGATGAGAGATCCCTGCCTTCCTCTACTTTCTCCAGTGTTTTGACCATCCATGCTGGATGACCAGTTGAACCACCTGGGGCAGGTAGGTCTGACTGGAGACTTCAGAAAGCTGCTCCAGGTCACAAGGCTGGAGGGGGCTGGCCCCAGGCCCAGGGAAAATCAGGCTTGGTGGAGGTTCAGCAGTTTTCACCTATTCAAGGCTGTTCTTGCCTCCTGCTTAGAAGACTGATCCAGGGATGTGAGCTGTGATAAACAGTAGGCACCTTGTCTGGGCTCGGTGTGGGAGATGGGGGTGGGAAGAACGGAGGCCAGAGGAAGCAGGGGAAGAGCCCTTAGCATGAGGTGTCTGTAGGTAGGACTTGGGATAGGGAAAGGAGCCTGGGCTGTTGCATTTGGCTTTTAGCAATTGCTATCTAATCTTGTCTGTCACACGGAGTGGAGGGTAGGGGCAGAGTGAAGGTCACTGTGTCTGCATTCTTTTCTTCATTCCTGTTCACACCCACTGCCAGCACCCCCAGTCCCTGCCACAGAAGAGGTGGGGGAAGTGAGAGGCCCAGCAAAGGGGAAGAGGGAAGGAGCAGGAAGGATTCCAGAAACCTCAGAGACCCAAAATCTCAGCTCCAAGAGCTAGGGACCAGAAAAACTCAGAAAAACTGTCAGAAGGACAAAGTTTCCCATGAATATTTTGAGTATTCTTAGAGTCTTTTTTCAACATCTCTATCTCCCTCCAGGTGTTTAATAAAAGACTAAGGGCTTTTAAATGATTGTTAATAGGTGAGAAGTACAGGTTGGTCTCTCAGACCTAAAACACTTTTGTGAGGATTTAGAAATGAATTCCACAAGGAAGAAAGATGAACAGGACAGTAAACAGGCTGCACCTGAAGGAGAAGAGATGGAGGTGAGCGGAAGGGTGGATGCCCTTAGGAGTGGTGGCTGTGTCTCCCAGAAGATGAAGGTACAAGGGAGGCAGAGGATTAGACTTTCTAGGAAGCTGCTTGCCTTTTGGAGTTTGGGCTGTAGAGGTGATGTGCCTGTACCTTCAAGGGTTGTACAGAAAGAAAGCAAAAACCCCACAGTCATTCCAGACCTGGTCTCCTAATATGTCCTATTGCCTATTTTTCTGGCTATCTGGCTATTGCATTAATATGAATTATGATATCTCTTAAAAATATATTTTTACTGATATGCTTACTCTGCATAGAAAGGAATGAGAGAAGGACTTGTCTCCATTTTTCAGGCAGGGAAAACTGAGGTGCAAAGGAAAGCTCTTAAGCACTTTTGTGACCCTGGATAAATCATTTCAAAACCCCAAGCCTAGAAATTACTTTGCCCAACTTTATGCCCACAAATTCGATAATCTAAATGAGATGGATGAATATTTTAAAAAATACAAATTGCCCAGATTAACAGAAGAGGAAGTTGAATACTTAAATAATCCCATCTCAGAAAAAGAAATTGAACAAGCCATCAATGAACTCCCTAGGAAAAAATCTCCAGATCCAGATGGATTCACAAGTGAATTCTATCAAACCTTTAAAGAACAGTTAATTCCAATACTATAAAGACTATTTTTGAAAATTAGGGAAGGAGTCCTCCAAAATTCTTTCTATGATACAAATATGGTTTTGATATTTCTTTAATGAATATAGATACACAAATTTTAAGCAAGATTTTAGCAAAACGAATACAGCATCTTATCAAGAAAATAATACATTATGATCAGGTAGGTTTCATACCAGGAATGCAGGGCTGGTT